>CM026419.1:15240980-15339808 GCA_014858505.1 Corymbia citriodora subsp. variegata | reverse complement strand
CAAAGTAAACAATATGTAGAATGAAAACACGGGAATGCTGAAATTCACCTCCTGCCACTTGATACTCGAGTCTCCACTGATTCTTTTTTCTTCTTTTTTTTTTTTCTTTTTTTTTTCTTTAGTCAAGAAGTCCTCACTAATTCTAATAGCTGAACTTCGGAAACAACACCTCACCCACGAAGCAAAAAGCACGCATTTGCATCACAAAGGTGCTATTGCGAATGAACGTATATTGACTTGCTCTTCTACAACTACATCATTCTAAATTTTGCAGATCAGAACTCCAATTTCACAATCTGGGAGATCAGTTTGGTACGGCTGCTATTGGTGTTGGAAATAACGAAGAGGACTTGAAGGTCAACATCGTTAGTGATGAAGAGCCCACTGGGAATCGACATTTATGCTGATTGCTCGTGTAACCGTGTTTCTCCCAACAAATGGAATGCTTGGTCCTATCCTGACTGGTGGTGAAGAAGTGCGATCATATGGTACTGCATTGTTCTTCCGATCTCTTTCACTTCCTTTTGTTTTTGGCCAAGGAGTATAATGTCACGTTTAAAAGGGAAGGAAGGATACAATAAACTGTGAAGGTTTGCCAGAAACAGTGAGATCTATATCCTACTGTTGGATTTGAAGAAGGATCGATTATTGAAAAGGGAGGTGAGGGTACGATTTACTGATCAAGTTGCCATGAATTTAACTGACGATAGGAGGATCTGGACTCACAACTTTGACTTTTATTTAGGGAATGCATTAGTGGAAGAAAAGAGCAATTGTCATTGACATGATAAGTACATTTATGTAAATAAATTTTGGTAACATTGGATAGATGGAACTATTTGCACTCTCCGAAGTTTGGAACAGATCGAAGCTTGTGGGATAATCTTTTCTCAGGTTCGTGTATATTTCGACCTATGCTCCCGTTCAACTGAAGTCAGTTTTGTTCAGATTGGTGCAAGTCATCCTTTCCTCTTTTGTGAAGGATCGCAAGAGAGGAAACCTTGAGAGCCAAGAGAGTGAGGTGGAATGCGAATCTGCTTCCACAGACCCAACCAAGAGACACAAAATATCTCGATCTCAAGGACCCACATTTTGGGCACAATGCGAATCCACTTCCACGGAGAGAGAGAGAGGTAGGCGAGGGGGTGCTGGCACGTACCTTTAGAACTCGAGGAGTCAGGGATCTTGCTCCTTTAACAAAGAATTTGGGTTCTCCGAGTAAGAGGGGACAAAGAGCCTAGAAGATGAAGTGTAAAAGAAGAGGAGTGTGAAGAGTCTGGGGCTTTCATTTTTCGAGTTTGTTAATTTCTATCAATTTTTTTGACAAAATTGACATTATTCCAGCCATCGAAAATGCCACACGCTCGTTGGCTGGCGAATATTTGGTCGGCCGGCAATTTGAGGTCCTTATTTGATATTGGTTTAACCACTTTGGGTCCTCATTTGAGACAACTATTACTTTGGATCTTATTTGAGAAAATAGGCTTACTTTAAGTCCTTTTTTGAAATTTTCCCTTTATTCAATATATATTTATATATATATGTGATAAATTAATTTAAATTCACAAATAAATAAATAATAATAAAAAGTCTACAATGAATTTATACTAAAATTCACCGTTTGTTAATATCATTCATTATTTCAATATGACAAATTCAGTCATATTCCATTCCAATAATCCATAAATTTAGAGGAAAAAAACAGAGCAATCTACATTCTGGATTCACGTGTTGGAATAGAGAAGGAAAAAAACTTGGGTGAAGATTATGTGTCAGGAAAAGTGAGAGTTTGAAGAGTGATATGTGTGAAGTGAGCGAACATTAGATGCAACTTATGGATTGGCGTCTATTAAGATTCTTATTGGCATTTCAAGGACTTACATATGAAACCTTAGTCCACAAGCAATGCTAACCTCCCTTCGAAGGTAAGTCCTCCTCTATACATGAAATGGATGTACGTAAATTTCTTTTTCCATGTGTATTGAGTAAAGATTCTTTTTACTCCAAAGAGTTTATCTAAACAGTTTGAATAAAATATGTGCGGGATTTGAACCTATTGAGGCACGCTTTGGGAGTTTATCGGCATGTAGATAGTCTTAGCCTAGTCGTAGAAAATGATGAATGCAAACCCGCGTGCTTACGGACGCTCCTATTCTAAAAAGACAATCTATTAATTAATCCAAAAAATAAATAAAAAGATTAAAAAAACGAAGGTGAGGTCAATATCTTTGATCTCTTATGTGCCATCCCATGGTTTTAGCCACCGTCAAGGCCTCCTTCCAAGTCTTCACTAGAGTGCAGGGTTGATCATCCTCGTGCTTCCCTGAGGGCGCTTTCGTATAGCTTTATTTCATACTTAACACATGAGGGATCCATGTCGTAAAAGATGGGTGGTATTTCTTTCCTCGTGGATTGGGAAGTGCACTCCTCTATGCATGTCAACTCTTGCAAGCACCATATATTCGAAGGAAGGTCTTTGGATAAGACAAGAATGTATATTTGGGAGATTTTGCTGGATCTCCGAGATCTTTTTGCCTGGCCATGACTCCTTGTCGTCACTAAATATTCCCATTCATAAACTTATAAAGGCAATCTGCAAATCCATTGCAAGTATCAAGCCCTTCAAATCTCAAGATCACGTCGTTATATTGAAATTATTATTTATATTGAAATTGAATTTATCTCTATTAGTTAATTATTATTTTAATTTTATTAATTTAAATTTAAGAAGTTTGTTTGTTATTCAAGAAAGTTAGTTTGACCTTTGGGAGCGCGTAACAGAAGTCCGATATCCTTTCACCTGGAGAGATCTCCAAGGGGGAAGCTTATGTTCGAGCCTATCAATATATCCAGTTAGACCTATCTCAACTCAAAAGCTTAAGTTAGTGATTTATGGGCCAATTAGGATATATTAATTACTCTACACCACATCAATTTTCCGATGTGTGACTACTTCTCTAACACAACGCACACGTGTATTCTCCGATGCGTGACTACTTCTTTAACACAACTCACACGTGTATCTTAACAATCAATTCTCCGATGTGTGACTAATTCTCTAACACAACTCACACGTGTATCCTAACAATCTCCCCCTCACGTATGAGCTCCAATATTAGATCTACTCCCCCTTAAATCAGATATCTTTCTGGCCCAACATCATCCCAGCCCACGTTGTTACACCACAACGCCTATTTGCCCGGGAACCGTAACTAGTTGTTGGGGATGTGCGCAACAGAAGTCTGATATCCTTTCACTTGGGGAGATCTCTAAGGGGGAAGCTTAAGTCCGAGCCCATCAATATATCCAGTTAGAATAATCTCAACTCAAAAGTTTAAACTAGTGAATTATGGGCCAACTAGGATATATTAATTACTCTACACCACATCAATTCTCCGATGTGGGACTACTTCTCTAACATAACTCATACGTGTATCCTAACAACCCCCTAATTTTTTTTGTTTTCTTTAGTTCCATTTTGAGAACTTTTATGGAATTTGAATGTGTCTCACAACTCGAAAGAATTCGTGGGAGGGGTCATTTCATTTTTGGATCTGGACCAAATAGGTTCAAGAGATGAGAGAATTAAGGATACCCACCAGAAAGACTAATCAAATCCATAATGATGTACCAGAAAATACAATATTTTTGTTACTTCGACCAACCGCAAGGAGAAGCAAATACAATGAGTACACTAATCAATAAGATTAATGAAGTAGCAATTAATGCAAACACAACCAAGGTTCTATTTATTTGACGGAAAATAAATGATTTGAAAAATATTTTCTTAAAAATAATCGCTTGTATTTCTTATGAAAATGAATAAACAAAATACATCTTTGTTGTTTATGAAAATGTTTCCATATAATTTTTTGTCAATAATGAAACTTTCATTGACTAATTATTTCAAATAATACAAATGATTATTTTTTGAAAAAATATCTTTTAAATTATTTATTTTTTCAAAACAGACGAAATTTAATAGCAACTTCCCCCCTCTCCTTTTTTTCTGCAAAACACAAGGGGTTGAGATGAGTAGAAACTTATGCTCTTCCTTTCTTTTTCTCGCGTGCTCAGCCACTGAGGTCCCTTTCAGCTTGTTGTTGTCTAGATCTTCCTTTCCACGTAAGGGGACATATCAAAGTCCTTATTTAACCAGCAGGTCATCCTCACAAATGAGTCACCTTGACAATACAAATGATTATTTTTAAAATGCTAAATAGTCCTACCCCAATAAGCGGAATCTTCAAGCGAATTGATCGAGCGAATATTTTGAATTTGAATTGTGACGTCCTGGATTTTCCGACCCGCTGCGGATTTTATGAATGCATGGTCATCAATGCATTGCTAGTCAGTCTCGCTCTGAACTGATCACTCACGAGCAACTAACCGAAGGAGAGAGGCTACTAAAGACTTCGCGGACGCGTGATTCTTGAAAAAATCACCCGTTAATCTGAGACACGCTAGAATTGCGATTGATTGACTTTGTCATGATTTCTATCCAAATTCGATTATCGGACTTTTCGGACGTCGGGTTTAATTATTGGACTTTGACCTCGTTATTTTTCAATTTTTCGGATTCTCGTAGGCGTCGGACGTAGGATCACCGAGCCAAATTTCGGACCCAAGACCCCGCTATTTTTCCTTTTTGTCTTATGCCTCTCTCTCTCTCTCCCACGTGCGTACCTCTCTCTCTCTTCCTTTTCTCCCTCCTCTCTCTCTCTCTCTCTCTTTCTCCCCGTTCTGCGCACCCATCCCCTCCCTCTTTATCCGCTGCCCTCCTGTCTCTTCCCTCTGCTCTCTGCCGCCTGCCTCTGCTCCCCCACGTCCTCTCCCTCTGTCTTTTTCTCTCTCTTCGGCCCGTTTGAAAAAGTCAAACGGTCTTCTCTCTCTCTCTCTTTCTCTCTTCCCTGGGTGATCGACGCTGCTGCCCCCCTCCTCCTGTTCTTCTTCTTCGGCTTCTCCCTGCAGCTGGAAACGGAGCTGCTGAGTTCTGCACCGCCGTCGCCACCGCAGCTCCGCCACCGCCCCTGCTTTCCGCCGGACTGCTAGTCGGCCGCCGTCCGCCGGTTTCAAAGCCGACCGGCCTCGTCCAACGTCTCTCTCCTCCTCCGCCGCGTCCGGTTTTGACCGGGCTGGTCTCACCGGCTGTCGGCCGCCTGCCGAGCACCGCCACTTGGCCACGACCACCAGCCATCGAGCTCGACCGCCGCCTTCTCTGCTGGCCGCCGGAGTCGCCTCACGCCCCCAGTCAGCCGCCCGTCCTCTCTCCTCCGATTCTGGTTTGGCCTGAGCAGCAGCCACCGTCGGCCAGGCACCGCCGAACCACCTTGTCACCATTCGACCCTCCCTCGCCGCCATCCGCCAGCCAGCTCAACTGTCGTCGTCGCCGTCTCTCTCTCGGGTTCCGGCCAACCGCGACCAGCAGTCTCGCTGCCACCAGATCTGGTCGTCGGAGCTCCCGCCGGTCGCTGGAGCTGCTGGCAGCCGCCCAAGCGTCGCCGGAGAGCCGCCCCCAGCTGGCCCCGAGCTGCCGGACGCCTCCTTCTTCCTCGGTTCCTTCCTTGGCCGCACGGATAGCGGGCCTCCGACCAAGATCCGGCCAACGCGTTGTCTGTCCTGACACCCCAAAGGCACCCGTGCGACCGCCTCGTCGTCCCCGTCGCAACCGTGCCTTCACCGTCGTTAAACGGTAAGTTTCGGCTCTAAACCCTTGTTTAGTGTGTTAATCTCGTTTAGGGTTAGTTTAGTTAGGGCTAATCGAGATTAGGTGGTTAGTTGTGGTTATTTTGATTAAACGGGATTAGTGGGGGGTTAATTAATGACTAATAGTAATTTTAGTTAATTATGTGCTTATTTTATTATTTATATTTATTTATTTCGAAATTAATATATTAATATTTTATTATTATTGTGATAATAATAGATTATATTGTTGATAATTATTGTGTTTAATAATTATTGTTTAGTATAATTTCTCGTGTTTGGATTAATTACCTTCCGATAGGTAATTGTGGTAATTAGTGATTTACAAGAATTAACGGTCGTCGCATCTTTGCGAGACGATTATTGTCTAAGGCGACAATTGATTGATTGGCTGATTGTCTATTTATGCCTTATTAATTGAAGCACGTTTATTTTGGGAATTATGTGGTATTTCTCTATAAAATTGGTTGATTACCAAACTTTCGCAATGTGGCAATTCATTGATAATATATGGAATACTTTCTGCTTCGTACGTGGACCTCATGCATGTCCTGTGTTAATTATGACGTATGCTTATGAGTCCACTTGAGCCCTGATGCGTGTGACGCGGGGAGGTAGAGGTAGTTGAGCCCTAATGTGTGTTTACGCGGGAAACAGGTAGAGCCCTGATGCGTGTGACGCGGGGAGGTGGAGGTGGTTGTGCCTTGATGCATGTGACACGGGGAGGCAGAGGAGATCGGCCCTGAAGCGTGTTTACGCGGGGAACAGGTAGAGCCCTGATGTGTGTGACGCGAGGAGGTGGAGGTGGTTATGCCCTGATGCGTGCTTACGCGGGGAACAGGTAGAGCCCTGATGCGTGTGACGCGGGGAGGTAGAGGTGGTTGTGCCCTGATGCGTGCTTACGCGAGGAACAGGTGGAGCCCTGATGCGTGTGACGCGGGGAGGCAGAGATGATTGTACCTTGATGCGTGTTTACAAGAGTAGGTGCATAATTGGAACACGCCTGACTGTTGGGTGCATGAAATGCATGTGTTGTGTTCTGATTATGTGGTAGCTTGTACACGTGTGTTGTGTACCGTGCATGGTATGTGAAACGATTTGATTGTCAGTTACTCTTATGAGGAATGTGCCTGATAGGTACACAATGCCCAGTTAAATTCGGTAGATCACCAACCTTCGGGTTGTGCCGCGACCGAAAGGGTTGTAATAATTAAAACATGTTCAATTGTTGTATGCTTGGAATGCATCTGTTGTGTTCTGATTATACGATTATATATTTGATTATGGGATTATGTATTTGCCCTATATTTGGCACGTGTGGTTATTATAGTGCAGGGTAGGTGCATCTGCGAGGTAATGCTGTTTGTGATTGGTTTGTGATTGCATAGTTAATTATCGAATGTCATTATGAGAGCCCTGCTTGTTAGGTACCCCTGAGGTGGATTGGTGCCCTAACCGAGACTTAGCGCCCGAACTTATTGAGATTTTATCTCACTGGTTATTGTATAACCATTTTCAGGTCCGTTGGATGAAGAATTGGCACGTGTTGCGATTCGTAGCCTTGGTTGGAAGAAGTAGATTAACCCTGACCTTGTTGGTGTTATTGGCTCGATAGAAATATGCCCGTGGTAAGGGCCTGTACTTGTAAACTTCATAGGGTTAATCATTAGATAAATAAAGCTGTACTGTTGATGGTGTTTTCTGATTGACTTTCTTGACTATCCCGATTGTTATGTGGTACGGGGATTATTGCTTCCGCATATGTTTAATGGAAATATAAAAATAATGGTCGGCGACGCGTCCTGGGACGCCGCATTCGAATGACCGAAAGAGAAAAAGGGGATCGTCGCGTGCTCGAGGTTAGGGGCGTGACATCCCCGTCGAACTTGGTATCAGAGCCTGGTCAATACCTGGAGTGATAAGGTGCGATGGGTTTTGGGATAATTAGTTAAGAAAACACCCCGTGCTTGTGCTTGTGCTTGTTTGATTGATTCTCTCGTTTTTGCGGGTTGTTCATGGTTCTGAATTCCTTGAGGGAATTGGAACACAGGTTCTATGAGAATCCTGATAGGTGAACAATCCTGATTCGAGAGCCCTAGAGGTAGGGTAGGTCGAGGTCAGTCTAGTGCTAGAAGTAATGCACCAGGGGATCCTAAATTGGATAGGGTTCTGTGGGCATTGTAAGCCTCGAGTTTTGTGGTGGCGTCGCTAGCTTGGACTTGAGTTGTTGTTGATTGTAGCTGTTGCTGCCACCGTTGTTGTTGCTGTATCGCCTAGTAGAGTTCATTTTTGCTGGAAGGAGAATTGCGATGGGTCGATGTTTAAATTGGTTGAATAGTTCCTGGAGTTAGAACCGTCTGAGTGTGTTGGGATGAGAAATCCTGAGATAACAACTCTCTAGATCAAGGGACTGGAGAAAGTCTACGTAGTTGAGTGAAGTAAGAAAAATGATCATGGCTGAGTTGCTTGCCAGATCAGTGGGGATTAAGACCGAAAGTATCAGAAATGGTTGTTAGTAACTCTGCGCCGATAATGGACAAGGTGCCGTCTGTGGTAAGATGCTCAAGTTCTAAGTTGGCCGTGTAGATCAAGAGGGATTGACGGTCTTGCCTATCGTAGTGACGTATGACTTGGATATCGTCATCGAGAGTAAGTGGCTCACCAAATAACGAGCTACGTGGATTGCTATTGGAAAGCAGTCTACTTTAACTCGTTGGAAAGGTTTGATTATGAGTCTGTTGGAAATCGAGGAGGATTTCTGATTCATTTGATTTCGTCACCTTAAATGATTGGATGAGGATTGCTAAGGTTAATTAGGTGACTATGGTAATACATTGGATGAGAAACCAAGGATGGAAAAACATTTCCTTCATATGGGATTATTCAGATGGAGTAACCCTAAAGCGAGAAATGGGAAATTATGATTGAGTTGACCCTAGATGGGAGTCGAGATTCAAGGTATCTTACCAAGTTGCGTTGGTTGGAATTGAATGAGTTCAATACGCGGATGCAAGGTTTGATGGACAAAGGGTCTGATTGTTTTAGTGTGTCTCCATGGGGAGTGCCAATTTTTGTTATAAGAGAGAAGGGCTAAAATATTGTACCTTGCGTCAAGTGCTAGAAGTTAGCCTAAGGTTTGGTCATGAGCAAGTATCATTGCTGAGGATGGACAACTGGTTTGACCAACTTCAAGGGTTTCGAGACCTCCCGAGATAGACCCAAGGATAGGTTATGCTTGGCTGATTAAAAGGAGGGTATGCCAAAGACAGCATGTCCAATGCGATATGGTTGCTACAAAATTTACTACAACATTATTTGGATTGACCAATACGCCAGCTACTTGAATTGATTCGATGGATTGAGCGAAATATTGGAAATTCGAGAAATACAAAGGGACACAAATAACTCTTGAGGATGGTGCTATAGACCCTTTGAGAGCATAAAAAGTATGCCGAATTTAGTACGTGCGAATTTGGAATAACTCACGTAGCATTTATGGGTCAGGTGATTTTGGACGAAGGAATTTTTGTAAATCCACTAAGATCAAGGCAGTTCATGAATATGCCAAGACTTATGACAGTGTCAAAGGTTTGTAATTTTCTAAGGCGAATAGGTGATTACAAACGATTCGTAGAAATGTTCTCTACGATATCTATGCTTCTGATGTGAAGGTTAATGGAAGATGTAGAATTTGGATGGATGGATAAGTGCGAGAGTAATTTTAAGAGTTGAAGTATGAGTTGATTACTATACCAGTTTTAAGGATATAGCCTAGTATTGGAGGTTATGAAATTCATTGTAAGCTGTCATGTAAGGGATTGGACTGCGTTGTAAGGCAACAAGAAATGTTGGTTGCTTACGCGTCACGACGATTGAGGCCGCTGGATCGAATGGAAATTTGACAAGTTTTATAATGACAATTTGAGAAGTCGAACGTGTTGGATCATAAGTGACGATTTCTTAGTTGGCAACAATTTCTGATAAGATTATGGTGGACGAGTTGTTATTTGGAAGTTTCGAACGTTGTAAAGAACTACAGTGAATTATTTTGGGAGACAATTAAGGTCTCATGAGTTGGACAACCTAGCGTGTGATTTGAAATGTTTAGTGAGCAATTTCGCTCTTAAGAATGGAAGATACTGCTTGGTGGTATTTAGGATATTAGGAATTGACTTTTGACGTTGTAAGCTTGAATGGCCATAAGAAGTGTTCCTAGGGGATCACCTTGAGAGACAATTAAAATTGGGATTGGAGCAAATTGATTTTTGTCTTTGGTGGATTGAGGATTAATTATTCCGTGGTAATATTGGATGGACTCGTTGTGAGATATTATTACCAATGATTTACTTTCGAGGTGTTAGTGGACTCGAACAAGTATTAAAGGTTTTAGTGCTACATGAGGATTGGTCAGCATTGGTCTTCGAGTAGTTTCGATGGCACCTTGGAGTAGGTGTGTAATTGAAATGGATGGATTGTTGAAGGTGAATCGAGGATTGCGAGAATCCATATTACGAATTGGAGGAAAATTTAGTGGATTATAGTTTAAGTGTGGATGAGTGATCCCAAGTAATGACCTCATGGATTGGCGAACTCAAGAAGCTTTTAAAGTTTGGAGTGCTCAGATGAGGTTAAAACCGTGAGGCTCGGTATGGGACGGGCCAAAGCGGATGATACCCCTATGAGTTAATCAATCTTAGTAATGGACTTTTTCTAGATGGGTGTATAATTCGAGAATGCCTGTATCGACTGATTCGACGAGGGCGGGGAGTGGTCGTTGGGGCTAGAGAGCCTGAGCAAGGAGTGACTCCTGGCAGGCTTTTAGGATGTCAAAGAGGATAAGGATGAAATGGACTATGCATCGATCAAGGAAATAAGATTTTTATTGGAGTGGTGTAGCAAAAGTACGAGAAAACTCGTGAAACTTCAGTTTACTAGAATGAGGTTCGAGATGGTGGGATCACTAGTCCAAGGATTGTCTAACAGTTAATGGATGTTATCAAGACTGTTAGGGACAAGTTGAGGACATTGCAGAGTCGTAAGAAGAGCTATGTGGACAAGCGATATAGACCATTGGAATTTCAAGTTGGTGATCACGTGTTCTTGAAGGTGTCGCTAGTGTGAGGTACTTCGCTGTTCAAAAAAAAAAAAAGGGAAAGTTGAGTATGAGGTACATAGGACCCTTTGAAATTCTGGAAATAATTGAGATTTTGGCTTATTGCCTTGCATTGCCTTCGGGATTGGCACAAGTGCATGATGTCTTTCATGTGTCAATGTTGAGAAAGTATAAACTAGATCCGACCCACGTGCTAAATTTTGAGGAATAGACGCGAACGACAAGGTGCCGTACGTGGAAAGATCGATGCAAATCGTGGACCGTGAGAAGCGCGTGCCGCAGAACAAGATGTTTACCTTGGTCAAGGTGATATGGCAACATCACGAAACAGTATGAGCCACGTGGGAAAGTGGGGAAGTAATGAGGCATCAATACCCCACTTGTTTGAAGAGTTGAGTAGTAACGCAAATTTCGAGGACGAAATTTCTGTAAAGGGGGAAGAGTTGTGACGTCCTGGATTTTCCGACCTGTTGCGGATTTTATGAATGCGTGGTCATCGATGCACTACTAGTCAGTCTCGCTCTAAACTGATCACTCACGAGCAACTAACCGAAGGGGAGAGGCTACTAAAGACTTCGCGGACGCGCGATTCTTGAAAAAGCCACCCGTTAGTCTGAGACACGCTAGAGTTGCGATTGATTGACTTTGTCACGATTTCTATCCAAATTCGATTATCGGACTTTTCGGACGTCGGGTTTAATTATTGGACTTTAGCCTCGTTATTTTCCAATTTTTCGGGTTCTCGTAGGCATCGGACGTAGGACCGCCGCGCCAAATTTCGGACCCAAGACCCCGCTATTTTTCCTTTTTGTCTTATCCCTCTCTCTCTCCCACGTGCGTACCTCTCTCTCTCTTCCTTTTCTCCCTCCTCTCTCTCTCTCTCTCTCTCTCTTTCTCCCCGTTCTGCACACCCATCCCCTCCCTCTTTATCCGCCGCCCTCCTGTCTCTTCCCTCTGCTCTCTGCCGCCTGCCTCTGCTCCCCCACGTCCTCTCCCTCTGTCTTTTTCTCTCTCTTCGGCCCGTTTGAAAAAGTCAAACGGTCTTCTCTCTCTCTCTCTTTCTCTCTTCCCTAGGTGATCGACGCTGCTGCCCCCCTCCTCCTGTTCTTCTTCTTCGGCTTCTCCCTGCAGCTGGAAACGGAGCTACTGAGTTCTGCATTGCCGTCGCCATCGCAGCTCCGCCACCGCCCCTGCTTGCCGCCGGACTGCTAGCCGGCCGCCGTCCGCCGGTTTCAAAGCCGACCGGCCTCGTCCAACATCTCTCTCCTCCTCCGCTGCGTCCGGTTTTGACCGGGCTGGTCTCACCGGCTGTCGGCCGCCTGCCGAGCACCGCCGCTTGGCCACGACCACCAGCCATCGAGCTCGACCGCCGCCTCCTCTGCTGGCCGTCGGAGTCGCCTCACGCCCCCAATCAGCCGCCCGTCCTCTCTCCTCCGATTCTGGTTTGGCTTGAGCAGCCGCCACCGTCGACCAGCCACCGCCAAACCACCTTGTCACCATTCGACCCTCCCTCGTCGCCATCTGCCAGCCAGCTCAACTGTCGTAGTTGCCATCTCTCTCTTGGGTTCCGACCAACCGCGACCAGCAGCCTCGCTGCCACTAGATCTGGTCGTCGGAGCTCCTGCCGGTCGCCAGAGCTACTGGCAGCCGCCCAAGCGTCGCCGGAGAGCCGCCCCCAGCTGGCCCCGAGCTGCCGGACGCCTCCTTCTTCCTCGGTTCCTTCCTTGGCCGCGCGGACAACGCGAATCCGACCAAGATCCGGCCAACGCGTTGTCCGTCCCGACACCCCAAAGGCACCCGTGCGACCGCCTCGTCGTCCCCGTCGCAACCGTGCCTTCACCGTCGTTAAATGGTAAGTTTCGGCTCTAAACCCTTGTTTAGTATGTTAATCTCGTTTAGGGTTAGTTTAGTTAGGGCTAATCGAGATAAGGTGGTTAGTTGTGGTTATTTTGATTAAACGGGATTAGTGGGGGTTAATTAATGACTAATAGTAATTTTAGTTAATTATGTGTTTATTTTATTATTTATATTTATTTATTCCGAAATTAATATATTAATATTTTATTATTATTGTGATAATAATAGATTATATTGTTGATAATTATTGTGTTTAATAATTATTGTTTAGTATAATTTCTCGTGTTTGGATTAATTACCTTCCGATAGGTAATTGTGGTAATTAGTGATTTACAGAAATTAACGGTCATCGCATCTTTGCGAGACGATTATTGTCTAAGGCGACAATTGATTGATTGGCTGATTGTCTATTTATGCCTTATTAATTGAAGCACGTTTATTTCGGGAATTATGTGGTATTTCCCTATAAAATTGGTTGATTACCAGATTTTCGCAATGTGGCGATTCATGGATAATATATGGAATACTTTCTGCTTCGTACGTGGACCTCATGCATGTCCTGTGTTAATTATGACGTATGCTTATGAGTCCACTTGAGCCCTGATGCATGTGACGCGGGGAGGTAGAGGTGGTTGAGCCCTGATGCGTGTTTACGCGGGGAACAGGTAGAGCCCTGATGCGTGTGATGCGGGGAGGTGGAGGTGGTTGTGCCCTGATGCGTGTTTACGTGGGGAACAGGTAGAGCCCTGATGCATGTGACGCAGGGAGGTAGAGATGGTTGTGCCCTAATGCGTGTTTACGCGGGGAACAGGTAGAGCCTTGATGCATGTGACGCGGGGAGTCAGAGGAGATCGACCTTGATGCATGTTTACGCAGGGAATAGGTAGAGCCCTGATGCGTGTGACGCGGGGAGGTGGAGGTGGTTGTGCCCTGATGCGTGTGACGCGGGGATGCAGAGGTGGTTATGCCTTGATACGTGCTTACGCGGGGAATAGGTAGAGCCCTGATGCGTGTGACGCGGGGAGGCAAAGGTGGTTGTGCCCTGATGAGTGCTTACGCGGGGAACAGGTGGAGCCCTGATGCGTGTGACGCGGGGAGGCAGAGATGATTGTACCTTGATGCGTGTTTACGTGAGTAGGTGCATAATTAGAACACGTCTGACTGTTGGGTGTATGAAATGCATGTGTTGTGTTCTGATTATGTGGTAACTTGTACACGTGTGTTGTGTACCGTGCATGGTATGTGAAACGATTTGATTGTCAGTTGTTCTCATGAGGAATGTGCCTGATAGGTACACAATGCCTAGTTAAATTTGGTAGATTGCCAACCTTCGGGTTGTGCCGGGGCCCAAGGAGTCGTAATAATTAGAACATGTTCAATTGTTGTATGCTTGGAATGCATCTGTTGTGTTCAGATTATACGATTATATGTTTGATTATGGGATTATGTATTTGCCCTATATTTGGCACGTGTGGTTATTATAGTGCAGGGTAGGTGCATCTGCGAGGTAATGCTGTCTGTGATTGGTTTGTGATTGCATAGTTAATTATCGAATGTCATTATGAGAGCCCTGCTTGTTAGGTACCCCTGAGGTGGATTGGTGCCCTAACCGAGACTTAGTGCCCGAACTTATTGAGATTTTATCTCATTGGTTATTGTATAACCATTTTCAGGTCCGTTGGATGAAGAATTGGCACGTGTTGCGATTCGTAGCCTTGGTTGGAAGAAGTAGATTAACCCTGACCTTGTTGGTGTCATTGGCTCGATAGAAAGAGGCCCGTGGTAAGGGCATGTACTTGTAAACTTCATAGGGTTAATCATTAGATAAATAAAGCTGTATTGTTGATGGTGTTTTTTGATTGACTTTCTTGACTATCCCGATTGTTATGTGGTACGGGGATTATTGCTTCCGCATATGTTTAATGGAAATATAAAAATAATGGTCGGCGACGCGTCCTGGGACGTCGCATTCGAATGACCGAAAGAGAAAAAGGGGATCGTCGCGTGCTCGAGGTTCGGGGCGTGACATGAATTTCCATTATCCACCTTGCTTCAGATTTGATGAATTTCCAATGCTTAACGAAGCTACCATCTCATTGTTGTGGCTTTCACAACCATAGTTGAACCATTGTCTATGTATGAAATGGTAACACATAAAATTTCATGATTTCTCACATATTAGTTGTACAAATGCTCATTGTAAGAGAATGAAGCTGCGTTGCTTTACATCTGAACTGGACTAAATTCATCCGAGCATATGCTTACCAGCCATGAAAGGGAACCGGCTCGACATAGCATAGACGTGGATGATTTTATGTGAATAAGGCATGACTTCAACAGGCTAAAGTCACAAACGCATGAGTGAATTTCATAAATGATAATCGAGCCTGCAACATGCAAATTATGGATAAAAGGCAACATTACATCTTTCTTTTGAGATTTGCATCGACAAATTAGAGAGCAGTAGATCTACAAGGATTGTCGAAAGGGACATATCGATTCAATCATAATGAAGGGTGATTTTAGTGAATTTGAATAATGTCAAGTTGAAGCTCAAAAGGATTTAAAATATTAAACCATGCCACGAAAAACTAACAAAGAGGGAGATGCAAAGACTATTATACCAAATAGTGCGCCAAACTATGATGGGGCCTCTTATTCATTGCCCAGTATGCAGTTTGCTTCATTGCTTCGTAAGCTATTTCTGAAAACCAGCAAATTGCAGAAATCTAATAAAAGGGGATTGTTGAATATATGTGAGGACAATGAGGAATAAAAACAAAAGCTTGCACTAGACATGATGATCAGCTTCCGCTTCAGGAAATAAAACCAAGCACGACTATGTGTATCATTGTCAAACTGGGAAGCCTACCGATTCATATTTATATTCATATTCTAGAGCCGCTTCTCAGCCAAGTTAATCCTATCCTGACAACTAAGAATGCAATTGGCAACCAAGCTGTGTGATGTCTGTTTTAAATTGTACTGTTATCATTGTGTGCTATCTCTAGTCCCACAGCATGCATGTGAACAATCGGATGCCAGCCCATCAATAAGTCAAAAGATCAAACCCTGATGAGTCAGACAGTCTGGTGACTTGTGGGTAAAGGGGTACACGAACCAGTAGATGGCATAATTAGAACGGTAATTGGGTTTGGTATGATGAGGGATTATTTAAGCTAGAAACACAACCCCGTTTGTTGATTAATCAAGTCTGTCTGCTTAGAAGTACGCATATCTTGACAACAAACATACTCATCACCAAGGGCATCCAGATATAGTTGAGATACTTTCTTGGCTTCTTCCTCCCAATAGAAACAGTGGCAAATGCATAAACTTCCAAATTTTGTAATGAATGTCAAACTGAAATGTTCATCATGGATACCTTCTCAGGAGATGGTAGATCATCGATATACAAAAACTAAACTTCCACAGGACACGCTACAACCAGATCACTGTGACAAACCAAAACCAGAAAAGGAAAAAGATATTATTAAATTCCCCAAGGGGATTATCATGAATAAGGCATTCATACAACCCATGCCATCAATATCAAGGAGACCCAGTAAATTGTATTTTCTCATGTAAAGTAGACATGTCATAGGTTTGAAACCCCCTCTTCCAATGCACTTCGATGCAGAAAGGAAATGGAGAGAGAAAGGAGAATTACGTTAATAATTCTTAGTGTGTAGAATCTACAGTTTAGGATTCGGAAAGTAAGAATATTTAATAGCCGATAAGTTAGAAACTTACAGATTATTCATCTCAAACGTTCCAATGATATGCCCATACATGGCTAAAATTACACAATGTAATCCTCCAAAGATGCAACATTTCGAAGAAATTTTCTTTACCTTAAAGGCAAGCTCTTTAATTTCCATCCTAAATACGACTTCATCAGACAGATTAACATCCTCTCAATGCTAAACATTCCCACCACCTAAGTTCAATCGTAAATGGTGAGTACAAGTTCACCTGTTTGACAAATTAATCTTGAAGAGGTAAAGCCTGACAGAAAAATTGCCTTCTCTTGTGTCCTACCGATATTGCCTTCCATGCTTCTAAAAATAAGGGGGTGTGAAAGTTGTCCAAAACAGCCTTGTCCTTCATATAATTAATCAGAAAAATTGCTTTTGACTTCCTATACCTTAATATAGCGTATGCAATTGGCTGAAAAATGAGAACCAATGTATTAGCTATCCACACGAGTTTTATTAAACATGTGCAGTATAAATTCTTTGTGAATAACAGTCGAGGAACCATATCTGTAACCTTGTTATAAAGAAGACAAAAGACTTTGCTTTGTGCACGACATACTGACCATCAACTAGGAATTTGAATATTCTTAGTACATGGTAATATTTTGTGATCCAATTGCATTGTGATAAATATATGCATGCTACAACTACCACCTAGCATTTGTCACCAGGTGGGTCGCCCAAACAGACATGAGTTAACAATGGCAAACTGAACGGGCAAATTTTAAAAAAAAATATTTCCCCTTAGTAGATATGCCTTACAACAAGACCTTAGATAAAGCATAACATACGAAATTCAATGCCTCACTTAGCCGTCTACATTTCTGACCTGGAAGGGCAACATAACAAGATGATACATAATGAATCGTTAACGTCAATAGTCAATATCATTGTTTTGGCAGTTCATATGGTTCGAGCATGATCGTCCACCCAATATCATGTTTTTTTTTTCAAATACCGAGGAACCGCCGAAGACTCCCTTTCGCTTACGCTATTCGGGGTCACACTACCCTCCGGTGCTCGGTGGCATCCGATGGACATCATCGCAAGCCACTATTTAGACATAAACCTCGGGGGAAGCTAGCACAGGACCCCACCATGACCCGCCACTTAAGACGTGTTAGCAGCTGCAGAATTTTGACCTTAGGACCTCTGCGACAAAGTCCCAAAACCCAACCAACTTAGCTGCCCACCGGTGGGTACCCAATATCATTGTTTTGACACACTATTTCATAAAATGAAATTGTAAATCTTGAAAATTATGCCCAACATTAAGATACGAGTGTCAAAGAAAAAACTGCAGCAAAACGTTAAGATACGAGTGCCAACACACTATTTCAGAGAAAATCCCCAAGCTCCAAAGGGAGATTGTACTTTCAAAAAAAGCAAATTTGGCTCCAGTTGAGTTCAAAACGGATTCCGTTGCGAAAAGTTTTTAATCCCCCCCAAAATTTTTCTTGCTGTAAAATTAGATGCGAAAGCAATAATAAACTGCTGCAAACGAGAGTTGGGGGGGAGTATGGATGCAAAAGAACTACATGAGGGAACCTAGTTTTGTTTGGCCATGAATTTACTTGTGTACATGATGGAATGCTAATTAACAGCAGGTAATCAAAAAAAAAAAAAAAGGTGCGAGATTACCCTTCGATCAAGTGGCTCTTTCTTTGTTCTATTTCATTGACTAGATGTGGAATGCAATTTCGACCATTCTCGCTTTGTTTAGTCACTGTGCATTGCTCAGTTTGGAATCTTTCACAGTTCACTTGCCCCTGAGGGAGCTAAGACCCAATCCAAACATTACAAATTTATTTTGTATTGGTAAGAAATTATGTGTAACATCATGAAAATCGACCCCATTTTAGGATTTTATAAAAGGGCAATATTAGTCGAAGGCCTGGTCAGTACAAATTTTCCGAACTGTGTGTTCGTGGGATAATGGATTACAGAGAGGCGTCGATAGGAAATGATTCGCGTACAACTCGCAATTTCGATCAGGAATGAACCCTTCGACCATGAGGACCTGGGCGGGAACGATATCCTCTAAGTACTAGACTATTAAGGAAACGGAAATAAATCGATTCGGCAGAAGTACGAAGTCGATCTGCGGGTGATTTCCGCACGACTTCGATACGAACTACGAACGACGGTAAACCGAATCCTTTTCATATGGTACTCGGGATTATCAATTGAGCCCCTGGGATCACACGACAATCGAGGGACGTCCCTGACTCGAGAATTGGCGTAAACGTGGTTCAAAGAATGGTTGACCATGGGTCAAATGTGAGGAAAGTCCAAAAAGGGCGCCCGATAATCCAAATTGTACTACAGTCGCAATCGACTCAATTTGGCCTCGATTTTTAATCCGATTTTGGGAACCGACTTCTCAATGATGTCAGGACTATATATTTGGACGTCGCCTCATTTATTTTGGAGTTTTCCGTTGGACACGGAAGTGTCGGAAAAAGGAAAAATTGGACCGGGTTTCGGGCCCGCGTGTGGGCCGGCCCAAGACCGGCGGCCCAATGGGCCTTGGGCCCATCCAGCCCAGCCCAAAGGGGGCCCAAGCTGGCCCATTCTCCTCTCCCTCCTCAGCCCATGGGCTTCTCTCTTTTGGCCTTTTGCTTTTGTGCCAAAGTGGGCTTTGTTTATGCTTTGTTTTTGGTTGTTTTTGATTGGCCCTTCAAGCAAGTGGCAAGCCCACTTGCCTTGGCCTTATCCAAGCCTTCAACAGCCTCTTCTCTCTCCTCTTTCTCCCCCAAAATTCGTGCACCAGCCCAGCCTTCCTCTCTCTCCCTTTTTCTCTTCCTTTTCTCTTCCGTTTCTAGTGTTCTTTGCTGTCCATGCTGTTTTCCAGCCCAAAAACAGCCTTGCCGCCATCACCGGAGCCGCCGCAACCGTCCAAAGTGTAGTCCTAGAAGTTAGGAAGCTAGCCGCACACCCCCGGTCACCGCTGGTCGCCGTTAGCCGCCCGTTTCGGCCTTTTCCGCTCAGCTGCACCGGTTCCGCGTGAACAGTAACCAGCACTGTTTTTGGCCCGTTTCGGCCATCGTTTGTCATCCGTTGCCATCCTCGAGCTTACCCCTCGTAGCCCTAGTTCCCCTCTATGCGCCGGTGTTGTCGGATTTCCGATCCAAATAAGTTAACTTCCTAATCCTTGTTTAGGGGTTAATCTTGCTTAGGGGTTAATTAGTGTATTTGTGTATTTGTGATTAATTAAGGTTGATTGGTTAATTAGGCTGGTTAATTAATTCTGATTAGGGTTAGTTAATTGACCATAGTTAGTATTAAAGTAACCTAGGTTAATTAATTAAAGTAACTAGGGTTAGTTTCTAAAGTAACTATGGTTAATTATTAATCATGGTTGAGTTAATTAACCCTAGTTAGGTTAAATTTAGTAACCATGGTTAAGTTTAATATTATTTTATTAATTTCGGATTAGTTACTGTTCATATTTACTGTTCATGATTACTGTTCATAATTACTGTTCACGGATTACTGTTCACTAATCACTGTTCACGGATTACTGTTCACTAATCACTGTTCACGGATTACTGTTCATGCAGAAGCTAATTTTTGGCTTATTTTGATGTGTTCTTGGTTGTTATGATTTATTGAAGTGCCGATTGTTAATTGTACTTGTGAATATTGATGAAATGCGTGATCGAATGCTGATTGGTTGAATTTGGAATTTTGGAATTGTGGAGTGATACCGCATGACATATTGCGTGGGTTATCTGAAATGGCATGTCGCATGAGCATGAGCGATGTTGCATTCACGACCAAGCAAAAGCAAAGACAATAATGAATTGCTTGCTGATGTGTTGCATGATCACATTAAGAGAGGGAACCCCGGCGTTGCCGGAAGACCGCCAATCCTTATGGGGTTGTGCCGTGGCCGTTTGGTCGCCTGACTTCGGTCGGATGCCTGACGGGGGACATGTGACGGGACTGCGGTAGTGGGCGAGTCCTATGTTTCTGTCAGTTGCGGGACTGCGGTAGTGGGCGAGTCCTGTGCTCCTTTGGGAATGCCGTCAGAGGGAAGGGATGACCCCTGACATCGCCGTGCCTCGAGGTAAAGAGGACGAAGCTGGTTTATCCAGGAACTGCCAACCATAAGGTTGTGCCGTTGGCCCAGGAGGGGGCGTTAATAATCGGAGCATGTGTGAGTGTGAGACATGAGAAAGTTGTGTGAGATGCTTTGATTATTCGCATGCTCTTAATGTCGTGATGATTTGTGGTACGCACGCATGAGTTGACAGTCATGCAGGGTGTGGCAATGGCCAGGTGAGATCGCTTGTGGCGCGACTCGCATGTGATTGATGAATTGTGTCATCTAACGGCCATGTGCCTTGCTTGCATTATATGAGATTGGACGCGCAGGGTATGGCATACCGGGTAAGGTTGCATGTGAACCGAATATTGATTGTGGGTTGCCCTGTCTGTTGTTGGCTGTTGTTTGGTTTTGGTTGTGGGTTGTTGGGTTGAGTGAGAGGTGGTATTGCACTGATTGCTGTATTAGGTTGTATGTTAAACTCCCGAGGTGAGCGAAGTTCCTAACCGGGGCTTAGGACTTTAACTTGCTGAGTTTATCTCAACCCGTCGTGGTTAACATTTTCAGGCCCTAGATGATGCAGTACCTGTCACGCCCCGACTCTCGAGCTCGCGGCAACCCCATTTCACTTGAGGTCTATCTGTACGACGTCCCAGGTACTGTCGTCGACCAATTCATTTTATCTTGTAATTATGCACATGCGGAAACGAACAACTCCCAAACCAAACAACAGGAATAGCAACAACAGCAGTAGAGGAAAGACAAACACCATTTTATATATCTGAAGGTTAGCCAGCACACCAGCAAATACAAACATGCCTTACTACAGGCGACAAGCTAAGGCCTACTCAAAAAGGGACCGGCCTAGCTAACCTAACACTGCACAAATGCCTACTCGCTGGCCTCGGAGGGATCGCTCTGTAACATCCTGAAATTCGAGCCCTTTAAGGGATGAATGAACATTAATTTCGCCAATGCATTGTTGGTTGATCTCACTCGGAACTGATCACTCCTGAGATACTGACCTTGAGGGGAAAGGCTAATGAGGACAGAACTCGTGCGACTAAAGAACCTGACCTGGGAAAACGACTCGACCGTGAGACTTGCGTAAGGACGATCCTGTAGTCATGCAGGCCGATTTCAGGGACGAATAGAAGTCGATTCGTGGGCAGAACATAATAGGACGACGGGTGATTCCGTCTACTGTTATCGAACCCGCGAATGGCCCTATGTCGATCCTTGGTAATCGTGTACTTAGAAATAAGAATTGATCCTTCGCAATTTCATGTAGTCAAGGACGTCCATGTGTTGAGAAGTCTTGAACGTGAATTGGCACGAGTCGGTTACGCGTGAATCCTCGAAGCCGCCTGTCAGTCTGAGCAGTACGAAAATGGCATTCGGGCGAAATTGACATGGCATGAGAATCCAATATTGGACTTCGAATTTTCGGGAAT
Organism: Corymbia citriodora subsp. variegata; assembly: GCA_014858505.1. Lineage (NCBI taxonomy): Eukaryota > Viridiplantae > Streptophyta > Magnoliopsida > Myrtales > Myrtaceae > Corymbia > Corymbia citriodora. The sequence goes on along the minus strand of CM026419.1, from coordinate 15,317,869 downwards.
GTTCGAGAAGGACTTTTGGACGATGCTTCTTAGACAGTCGACACTGCCAGTTGAGCCGAGTATTTGGAAAAGGGATTTTCGGACCAAGAAAACGAGCCTACGAGGACGTGGGCCGGGAAAAATCAGTGTGGGCCTCACGCCCAAGGTGGGACAGCCACCATGGAAGGCCCGAGGCAAGCGAGTGAGCCCGTTGGGCCAAACCGACCCTTTACCCTTCCGAGCCCATTGTCTAAAACCGAGCCATTTCGAGCCCAATAAATTCCCGAGCCCGTTCCTATTCATTTTCCAGCCCATTTCCTAGGCCCGCACCTCCATTTTCAGCCCAAGGACAGATTGGGAAATGTGCAAGGTGGAAATGACCAAAATGCCCTTGGATATTTTGAAGAAAAGTAAAAAGGAAGAGAGAGAAGATGAGGTCATTGTTTGGCAAGTGGGGCAAGCCTTGATGGCTTGGATAAGGCTTATCCTTCAGCCCTCACTTCACTCTCTCTCTCCTCTTCATCTTCTCCAAAGGTTGGACACCCTTCTCTCCCTAGTTTTCCTTCCTTCCTTCAGTTTTCAATTCTGACCTTTCACCGAAAATCGAGTTGTTCATTGCCTTCCCGTTGGAATCTCGTCTCGTGCCACCCGCCATCGCGTTCAGAAGAGAATTTCCGTTCAAATAGCATCGGTCGATCGCCGGAAGGAGCCTCCGATCATCCCGTATTCCGGCCGAAAGCCGGCTGTCGCCGGACCGTTTTCTGACCGCCTGCTGGTGTTCTGTTTTGCTGTTTCGGCCATTTTCCTTCGGTTTCGACCCAATCACCGCCCATACCAGCCATAAGTGGTTCCCCCTTGACCCCCAGGTGCCATTGGTCGCTGGCCCGCCGCTCGCCGGAGCTCCGGGCAGCCCGTTCAACTCCGGTCAGCAACTTTCATCCTGTACAGTCAGTTTTTCAGAGTTGCAGAAGGATTTCGAGTTTGTTGCTGCTGTTTCCAGCCCCGGGACCGCCTTGAATCGCTGTGGTAGAGGTCCCAGGGTGTCGGGTTCGTCGCCGCCGCCGCGTTCGTGTCGCCGGCCCGCTTAACGTGTGAGTTTAGCTCCTAATCCCTATTTAGTGCCTAAACTTGCTTAGGGTTGGTTAGTTAGTGTTAATCTTGGTTTAAGGGGTTTAATTAAGTTGTATTAGCCCTAAGATAGGTGGTTAGATAGATGGTTAATATTAGATTAGCTTAATTTTTCTTATTAAGCTTAATTGTGATTAATTTGGGATTAATTATGTTTATGTGTTTAATTAAGCATGACTTGCTTAAATTGGTTGATTAATTGTTTTAATTAATGTTTTTTTTAAATTCTGGATTAAATGTTTTAATTAATTGAATTTTCGGAAAAATCACTGTTCATAATTACTGTTCACGATTACTGTTCACAATTACTGTTCACGGCACTGTTCATCCAGAGGCTAATTTTTGTCTGAATTTGATGTGCTATTGATTATTATGATTAATTGAAGTGCCGATTGTTAATTATACTCATGATTGATGATGAAATGCGTGATCGAGTGTTGGTTGGATTTCGGATGTTGGAATTGTCGAGTGAGATCGCATGACATATTGCGTGGGTTTTCAGAAATGGCATGTCGCATGAGCATGAGCGATGTTGCATTCACGACCAAGCAAAAAGCAAAGACAAGAATAAATTGCTTGATGATGTGTTGCATAATCACATTAAGAGAGGGAACCTCGGCGTTGCCGGAAGACCGCCAATCCTTATGGGGTTGTGCCGTGGCCGTTTGGTCGCTTGACTTCGGTCGGATGCCTGACGGGGGACATGTGACGGGACTGCGGTAGTGGGCGGGTCCTATGTTCCTGTCAGTTGCGGGACTGCGGTAGTGGGCGGGTCCTGTGCTCCTTTGGGAATGCCGTCTGAGGGAAGGGATGACCCCTGACATCGCTGTGCCTCGAGGTAAAGAGGACGAAGCTGGTTTAGCCAGGAACCGCCAACTATAAGGTTGTGCCGTTGGCCCAGGAGGGGGCGTTAATAATCGGAGCATGTGTGAGTGTGAGACATGAGAAAGTTGTGTGAGATGCTCTGATTATTCGCATGCTCTTGATGTCGTGATGATTTGTGGTACGCACGCATGAGTTGACAGTCGTGCAGGGTGTGGCAATGGCCAGGTGAGATCGCTTGTGGCGCGACTCACATGTGATTGATGAATTGTGTTATCTAACGGCCATGTGCCTTGCTTGCATTGGATGAGATTGAACGTGCAGGGTATGGCATACCGGGTAAGGTTGCATGCGAATCGAATATTGCTATGTTGGTTGTCCTGTCTGTTGTTGGCTGTTGTTTGGTTTTGGTTGTTTGTTGTGGGTTGAGTGAGGGGTGGTTCTGGAGAGATACCCCGGGTTGAGTTGGCGTACTAACCGGGGCTTAGGGGGAAGAACTCGCTGAGATTTTATCTCAACCCGTCGTGGTAAACATTTTCAGGTCTTTAGAATGGCGTACCCGCAGTGGAGAATCCTGCCCCCGCTTCTCCAGTGATCGACCCGACGGAGCTTGAGTCCGATGGGTCCGAGTGACCGTGGTGTTGAACCCGAGGGTTCTTTGTGTACTGTTGGATTAGCCTAGTTCTTTTGGTTTCGCTTAGAGGATGGATCGGCCCTTTTTGTCGGGCTTGTAATTCAAAAAATGATCCTCCATTGGTTAATCCAGTAAATTGAATAATTAAGTAGTTCCTGTTGTTCTCATTGTTCATCCCTCTATCCCTGTTTGATTGTTTGTTTGTCTGGGGATGGTTTGTCTTCCGCTTGCGCTTAACGAAAGATAAAATGAATGGTCGTCGATGGGTCCTGGGACGTCGCTTTCAATCGACCAAGGTAATGGGGTTGTCGCGAGCTCGAGAGTCGGGGCGTGACAAAAAGCATCCATCGGGTACTTTTACTATAGCCTTGGCCTAGGAAGCACTTCGGTGGAAAATCCTTGCAGTATTGCGGTCCTCTTTTGTCTGAAAGAGGTCTATCGCACTGAGGCACCAATTCCACATTTGGTTGATCACGAGAAACTGCCTTCCCACTCAATCCTTCCTCTTATCGTATGGCTGAATCCCGGTGGTGGTGTGTGTCTTTTGTAATTCCGTGCTAGACTCCACTGTCACTTATTTTTTGGATGCCATGTCTCTAGCTCTCTAGCGGTTTTTTGGGTGGCTAGATGTAACCTCGTTTGGTTCAACTCCACATGGCCAGAAAACCTAAAACAGGCCTTGAATTTCTGCTCAGGTACCGGTTTTTATATGGAGATAGTTCATTTCTCTTTTGGAGTTTTTTGCTACTTAATATGGAAGACCAGAAACAATATGTTATTTTGTGGCCAACCCCTTTCCATTCCCTCGATGAAACAACATCTTATAAGGCCTGTCAAAGACAAAACTTCTACTTTCATACATTTTGATGACAACTCGAGAAACAGGAGACTCCAATGGTGTTGGGATATTGACCCGACTATTTTTGTGAGGGATCCGATGGCCCCCGGGCCAAGTGTGTAGGTTGCATCTAGCTGCCTTCTCATTTTATTGTGTTGTATCCGTTGGCCTGGCCAGGGTCCTTCTGTTGTAGCTTGTACCTAGTCTCCCCTTGTTGCATACTTGGCTCCTTTTCACTCAAGTGATAGTTGTCTGTTGAGTGCAAGATGGTGCCATGTTTCCCTCTCTTGTACAACTTGTTTGGTTGGAAATTTATAAATACTTTACCAAAAAAGAAAAATGTCCTAGATTTAATGGCCCTCAGCGTTTCTAGCGAATCACCACTGTTGCCTTGGACACATAATATTTTCAGTTAGTGTCGCGACCTCACCTCGGGTGCACTATCTAGGGTTTGGCTAATAGATTACTAAGCCTAAACTTAGCTCGGGCTCTCCCAAGTCCATACCAATTCGCGACTTAGGGTTTAAGTTTTTAGCATGCAAATGATTTTTACTTGGAGTCACCACTAATCTATTTTTTGGTGGGTCGATTAGAAACCCAAGTAAAGTAATCGGAGAATTACTTCACTCCTACGAACCAGAGACTATAGGATCAGGGACTTGATTACGTTAGATTTCTCTAACGCCCTTTCGGTACATTTTCTCTTTATTTAAAAAAAATGATTTGCAAGCAATTTGGATTGATTTTAACCTACTCTCTAACATGCAAAGTGATTATGCGAGTGTGTAATCATTATTTAACAATTAATAAAGCAAAGCGATAAATAAATTGCGAGCACAATGAAGAGACACTTACCTTGAAGCAACGAAAGCATCTGCAATGTTAGCTTAAAAATCACTCACTAATCTTAAATATGATTTCTAATTAACATGCAATCATTTAACTATTGAGGCCTAAAAACTAAGTGCAATGCATGCGATAACATGCAAAAGTGTCTGACTATAATGTCATGCAATGTGCTACCTTGTCACGCGACATCAATTATTTAACTTAATCTAATGCTAAAAAATATTTAATGCAACTATCCTAGTATGTCACGCATTCACATGACCCTAAATATGCAATGATTAAATGACATGCAATGGATGATGTAATTCTATGCGACGCATGCATGATATAGCAATATGATGCGACCTAAACTACATGACATGCAAGTGATGAAATAAATAAATTTCCTAATTCTAGAAATTATCCAATTCAATTTAGGGATTAGTCTAGACCGAATTCTAGTTTTTATTATCTCTAACTAGATGAACCCTATCCTAGCATGCAATCTATGTCAATTAAACATATTCTGTCCTTTTTGATAAGAAAAGAATATAAAATCCATCACCCAACAAATAAAATCGACGAATCGTATCTCGGGCATGAGATCGAATTGGCCGATTTTCTGTACAATCGCGAATCGTATCTCGGACGTGAGATCGGATTGACGATTATGGCACGTTAAGAAATTAGAGAATAATCTCTAATTTAAAATGCTACTTGAAATTTGGAATACTACAGTATGGAGTCCAATCAAATATATCTACAATATTTCAAGTAAGGATACTAAATATTCAAAAATAAAATCAAATTAGAGGAGATTTTACCTAATCCGAATATTAGCTTCCAAATTCAGCAACTTGCGAACCACGGTCCGTGAGCGGTGGATCGGCGGCACGGTGATTCATAGATCCTGCAAAACAAAAAAAGGTGGCACGGCGAAGGGACAACAGCTTGGTCACGGAAGAGCAGCGGCAACGTCGGGGCAGCAGGCTTGAACCGCGCGCAAGGGATGTGAAAATCCTCCAAGTGGGCCTCTTGAATATGACCATGGAGGGGATGCTTGACCAAGTCAAACCGCACTCACAGGAAAGATCACGAACATCCATGTTGGATCACCATCACTGCCACGTTTCTCTCTCTATTGGGGGTCATCTTTCTCTATGTATCTTTAGTGGACGTCACACACGTCAAAGACCAGATTTTGAGAGTCGCCGGCGCTGGATCTTTTCAAGTTTTAGCAAGGTCTGGTGCCTCGTTGATGCTAATTGACGTTAGGATTTCGGCAGCAAACTCGTCGGGAAGTAGCAGCGCGGGTAGAGATCACGGCAGCATAATTCAGCAGGGAGAGGCGCCCACTAAAGAATGTCGTGGCCGTGAAGAATTCTCGGCAGAGCTCTCTCTCTTCTCTTAATTCTCGTGTGTATCTCTCAAATATGCTCTATCACAATTGCTCTCACTTTTGTAGCCGTGTACTCAGTGTTTTTTGTGTGTGTGACTATCCCCTTTTATAGACAAGACAACAAGGTGCCTTCAAATAAACAAGATAAGGACAAGATGATTGGTTTTCTTATTGCGGATATATCTTTTTTGCTCTCTTCCTATCTTTAACTATGCAGATATACTTTACCTCTGAACCAATCACATCATTTCATTTTCTTGACCATGCAGATATACTTTATTTTTGAACCAATCATATCCCTTCCTTTTCTTGACCATGCAGATATATTTTACCTTTGAACAAGTCACATCCTTATAGATATGTTTTACTTTTGAGCCAGCCACATCTCTGTAGATATGTTTTACTTTTAAACTAGTCACATCCCTGCCTTTTCTTGACAATGCAAAAATTGACCGCCGCAAATTCTTGAAAGATTATGCTCCTAAAACTATATGCTATGCAATTTTAAATTACAAATGATTAATCAAAATTTAGGTGTCAATAGTTAGTTTGTGCTTTTGTAGGAGTTTAGGGACAAATCATTCACAAAATGGTCAGTCGATTAATAACTTTTGTACTTCTGTAGAAATACACGGGTCAATTAAACTTCGGATTAAAGCAACAAGCAGAATAGGACCATTGCAGTATCCGTATCAAATCCGGATCCAACCATCAAATGATGGAACATAACCATACTATCAGGTTAAACATCTTCCCATAGTATCAGGTTAACCATATCCCTAAACTGCCTTGCAGTATAGCTAGTTAGCAAATGCCAATATTCATTTGAACAGCTGAAATTAACATTCAATTTTATGGAAAAAAAAAAAGGCACAGGCCCGGAAATTCAATAAGTAGACATTCAAATAAAGAAGGACAATAATGATTTCAGATCGATTGATCATCAAAGCCTTTTCCCGGAGGTTTTCTACAAAATTTCAAGCGCAGCACGACTTCGATAAATTTCTGGGCCAATCCATCATTTTCTCTCTCATTTTCTCGGCTGCTTTCCTCTCCTCTGAATCCCACTGCTTCCTCAGCAAAGGTGAATCCATATACATACTGGTCATGGTCATCATATTATGTAATGTCGAGTGGGGTAAATCAACACCTAGTTGCGCGTCAAATCGGACTCTTTTATCTCCTTCTATGGCAACGAGCTTCACCAGGGGAATCCTAGAACACACGCAAAGCTTCGAGCTTTGGTTCAGTTCCGACAAAATCCATGGCCCCCCGAAAGGAAACCAAATTTCCGCCCCGTCGCTGTGTGCATGATCGTTGGACGTGGGCTCATTTCGTTCCGATAAGAACGTCGTACTTCGATCGAGGTGTGACAACCGACCCCACACGCTAAAAGCAGAGAGAGAGAGAGAGAGAGAAGTGGCAGACAAGGGGGTTTAGAGAGGCATTGTCGGTGTGAAGATGACTTGTTTCTTTTTCGGATGTGAGAGGAGGTCCACGAGCAGTATTCTTTTTCTTTTTTTTATATATATTCGAGTATTTTCTCGATAATCAAATTATTCAATTATTTTTTTATCGGTTCTATTTTATTTATATTCTAACTCTTATTCTTGGACTTTTGTTCTGCCTCCTTATAGGATATGGGAATTGAAATCCACACCTAAAATTAAATCTTTCTCACCCCATCTTCTCTTGAAAATCATCCACCTTCCCCTTCTCATGATAAAGGGTAGTCATTGAGACAAACTCCGGTGGTTAATCAAATTATTCAATTCAAGAACACTTACTTTGCAAACTACCACTAAAGATTTTTCATGACCCAAGTTCTTACTACATGCTTTTAAAACGATGAGTGTGCAATAGATTCCATATTGCTTATTTCCACTATACACGTTTAGCCAAAACGAAGGAAATTACTCACCGTTGGAAAGGTTAAAGATTGGAAAAGATAATCGAAAGACCAAAGTACGAGTTCCCAAACCATAGAATATAATCAACCGCAAAGTAAATAGGAGTTTATCAGTCTTGATGTGGTTATTCTTGATGATAAAGTGAGCGAGAGATGACACATTTCTCTATTCTTAATTATTTCATTTAGTAATTGAGTTTTGTTTAGTTTTGTTCTATTATTTAAAAAGAAACTTTATCGATTAATCATGTTTGTCAATTGAATTGATGAAAGGATGTGCTGAAAATGGAATTTATTATAAAGAACGTAGCCTAACTATAGTCCATATTGCTCTATAAGAGACTTTTTTATCGATGGGAAAGCATGTAATTGTCAATACAAACAAAATGAATAAATCATAAATCATAACATTTCTACCGTGAGATAAATAAATAAAAATTAGACCTAAATTTTAATTTTTTGAGACAAAAGAAACATTTGGGGTGTAGAATTGAGACTAAACCTAAAGTTTATAGTTTTTTTAAGATAAAAAGTTCAAGATAAATTTGTGAGGGTTTTTCTGAGACAAAAGAAATGTTCATGGTAGATTTGAGATTAAATTTAAAGTTTATGATTTTTTCTGAGATAATTTTTTTTTTTTGAGACAGATTTAAGTCAGTGGGGTTGTCACGACCCTCTTCTAGGGTCTGAAATGTGGGTTATTTTTGCGACATCCCAAGCTTATCACTGTCCCAATTCATTTTACCTTCTTTATATGCACATGTGGAAGCATAACATAACAACAACATCCCCGACAAAAAATCACTGGAAGAACATGGGACGCAAGTATCTAATACTGCTATTTTCATTAGTAGTTCGTATACAACTAACTTTCATATTACATAATATAAAAGGACTTGGGTATCCCTATCTCCGCTACCACCGCAGCTTCCAAAATTGGGAACCATTTTCTGTTACGGGCCGGTATCACTGATTAGCATTTGTCTCGTTGAATGTGGACCCTCCACTTGGGTTCATCGGGCCTCTGAAGCCACGAATAGGCTCGATCATTTCACCGTTCGACCAGACGTACCATGCCTCGTAATGGTGAGGGACCAATTCGTCCTATCCCTTGCAAACCCACACAGTTGAGGTATATCTCCTGTATGTTATCCCTGCTTTGACGTGTATGACGTCTACGGTCAACCCTTCTATTCTCATCGGTAGACCAAAACGTACAGGAGGAGGATTAGCCATCTTATCGACCTGAAAAGATAAAGGGGTGAGTTTTGAGGAAACTCAGTAAGTAAAACCTCTACCCTCGGCTAGCGTGACATCTCTTGATTAACGACTAGCCAAAGCAACTCATGCAGACAGTGTTGATGGCAGATTAATTGCAACTCACATACAATGTCATGACTAATGCAGGGGCTTTACTTACTTAACCATCAACTAACACATAAACATCTATCACCCATACTCGAGCACATATACAAGGGTTTCACTTACTCACGTGCCAGCTAACACATAACACATCTCATCCGTACTTAAGCATAACCGGCATTCGTGTAGATTACTTTACATCGTCCTGGCTCAACCAGGCCCTCTCGACTCTTGTCGAGGCTTCTCGGGGCTAGCTTCCCGAGGCTTCCAGGGGTTACCCGGGACATCCTGTTGCAGGGGTACTAGTTGACGTTGTCCTGGCTCAACTAGGCCCTCTCGACTCTTGCCGAGCCTTCTCGGGGCTAGCTTCTCGAGGCTTCCGGGGGTTACCCGGGACATCCTGTTGCGGAGGTATCATCATCTTTCCCATCTTTCATGGGGTGATCTCACAAATGCATCATTTATGCCGGTTCTTATCCTTTCCTTAAGCCGACTCATTCGTGACTCAACAACAACGTCATGCTCATACATAATCATGCGTGCCATGCTTTCTATGACCCAAGTCTAATGACACCGTGATAATTCTAAGTCCGAGGTTCGGCTCAAACGCTAAGTATCGAGGGTCCTGCACCAAATCCAAGACATGAGTTTGGCATACTTCGATGCCAACTAAGACCTTGTGGGCTTGAGCAATCCTCGTACCAAATGAGACTAAGAGTAGGCATGTCTTGATGCCGATTCAAGACCTCGTGGCCTTGGGCAATCCTCGTACTGCTCAAGACTTGAGTTCCGACACTTCGTTTCCGACTCAAGCTTTATGGCTTTGGGCGTTCCCAACTTGCGTTGAACACCAACGGCGAACCATGGCATCATCTCGGTCGTGAAATAATCACGCATATGCATAAGATTCACATATGAACCAACGTACACATAATCTTCCATACAATCACGGTTCAACAAGAGAAGACTGTCTAGTCCTCATGATAGAAATGATTGTACTAGGGAGAAGTAAGAGATTTTACTTACTTGGACAAACCTCACGAGACTAGAGAAGCTACTTGATAGAGAGAAAGCGGCTTCCTTGAAAATTAAAGGAGAGAGTGGGCGTGAGAAGGAAGAGGGCGGCCAAGGGAGGAGGAAAAAGGAAGGAGGAGGATGGTGCAAATGATAAGGGAGGAGGAGAGGCTTCTCCTATTTATAGTCCCCGAGCTCATTGTTGCATTTCTAACCGTCTAATCCTCTCTTTCCAAATGGCCTGCCTAGAATCCTTAAGTGGCAAGCCTATTTTCCTCAGTAATTGTACCTAAGGATGACTAGGCATGGCTAAATATTCTACTTGGCGGTCTAATGAGTAGACGTCATCGACGATGGCCCGCCTTTCGCTTTCCTATTGGCCCACTTGTTTCCCCTCATTTATTGGCATTTATGGAAGTTTGACTAGGAAGTCACCTAACTTGCCAACTAAGTCTCTAAAATTCTATATGCTCATGATGAGGGTTTGGGTGTCGCCTTCCGATTGGGCCATGTGTAATCCATCTCTATCATAGCCCCAAAGATATTTTTGACCACCATCATGACTTTTGAAAAGTAAAGGATAAGCTTTATCAAATAACATTAATGAGGGTTTCTAGAAAATTCTTCTTCTTTTGTCCTTTTCTTAATCAAGAAGGTGGTTTGGAGAATTCCACCATTCAGATTGATTTTGGGGCCGGAAAAGGGATCATATGACATGTCTCAGAAAACCAATTTACACGTGCCCGGGATCCGAGCCACATACTCCAAATTTGCCCAAATCGCTTCCTTGGGCGGTGGGTTGGCCTTGAGGTTTCCCTCATAATTCGATCATTGATCCTTGGATCGATTCAAGATCAATTCCAAGGCTACCCATGGCCTAGCACTAAGCCAAGGCACTCATGGACCTTAGGAGTTATGATGGAATAGTCGGGTCTATCTCGAGGCTCATTCCGATCAGTGCCCGATCCATCCACATGGTTCATGGTCGGTGCAATACCGATCCATGGTCAGACATCACTAATTCGAGATTCCTTTCCAGTCACTAAGAATTAAATAGGGAATAATGCATTTTTGTTAGAAGATGATCACTTTTGATCAAGTTGGATCATCCGTGTATCAGAGCATAGCCGGGCGGAATCACCCGCGGCCAGGCACTATGACCGGTCAGATCAACCCATGACCATTTGCCAATCCAAAATGGTCCCATGATTAATTCTCATGACCGAAAATTCGTCTTATGAGCTGATAGTCCGTTCCCATCGGTATGGTCGGTATACTTTTCACAGTCAATGCCTCGACCAATACATGACTAGTTGATCGATCAGACCATGATCGATCCTTGATCCTTACCGATCGAACCAATCGATTCATGGCCAATGGCCAATGGTCGACTTATTTAGAACCTTATGGCCAATTTCATGGGGTTGGTTTTCGAGGATGTTACAGGGGTTAAGACCAAAACTATTAGAAATGGTTTTTGATTGTTGTCACAATCAAAGATATTATCAAGACAACATAAGACACAAATTTGATTGTTATCCAAAGATATTATCAAGTCGTCACAATGCTACATTTATTACTTCTTATTCTCTAAGGCTGTTTCATTCGCATTTTACCCATCAACCTATCGGGCGGCGGCAGATGCATCGACCATCAACACACTTGCTTCTATGGCGTCCATAGCACCAGTATCTAATGCACTCTTTCGAAGATTGACATTGGCTTGACTTTATCTCCGTCAAATCGCTTGCTTCTGTCTCAAGCATCAAATTTATGTGTATATACAATTCAACATTAAAACTATTTTCTTATCATGATTGAAAACTATAAAAACTAGAAAAAGTGCATTTCATGAGACAGGCTTATGTCACGGAGCAGAGGTTTCCGTGGTCAATGGGGCATTCGTAATCGAGGAAAAATGACCAAAACACCCCTCGAAGGACCCAAGCACTTCTAGAACATTCTTAGGGGTGGGATTTTCTTGAGTCTTCTAGAATATTCCAGAATATCCCTAGAATATTCCCAGAATATTCTTAGAATATTTCTAGGGGCAGAAGATACAGTAATTAAGGCAGTTAAGGAGATACGATCTTGTTCGCTAGATCGAAACTAAACCAATGGTTGTAATCTGAGGGCCTCAAGTATAAAAAGGGGTGCCCTCCCCCTCATTTGTATCATCCAACCATTAGCAATCTAAGCTTCTTTCTTTCGTTCAGAGCTTCTCTCTCTAGTTTCTCTCTCTATGATCCGGGTGAGTAAGTGATCAGACGATTTGAAGAAGGCTTGGCTTAGGCCCCAACGATCCTAAGCGATCCGAAATAGCCTAAGTCACCGCACGGTCGCGATCCTAAACGATCGGCCCGTGACAAGTGGTATCAGAGCCAAAGAAGAGAGATCCAAGAAGCAGCACCAACTGTTCGAAAGAATATCGAGCCAAGAAGCTATTGTGGATGGAGAGGTTGCCCAAGTCAGAGAGACTCGCAGCCGAAGCAAGAAAAGAGAAACCTTGTCGAAACCCGTTGCCACACTTGATGAGAAGTTCGTGAAAATGCGAAGTGCCATAGCTGATCTCATTGACGGACTCGATGATGTTTGAGACCGGATCATGGAGGTTGAAGGCTCCCTTCGCAAAGACTTCACGGACGCTATCAACGATGTGACGGTCCCTTTTCAAGAGAAGGATGATGACCTCGAGACATCGATCGACGACTTGAGGGAATGTGTTCGCGCAATGGAAGAGGAGAATCCCCGACAAGACGAGGTCGAAGCCATGAAGGTGGAGATCCAAGAGCTCAAGGCAGAGCTCACCCTATGCAAACTGAGCATCGCGAATGGAGCGATGCCTACCCAAGCAGTGCCCAAGATAGAAGTGCCGAAGCCCAAGGAGTTCAAGGGTGATCGATCTGCCAAAGAGGTGAACAACTTCGTATGGAGCATGGAGCAGTATTTCGGAGCTGCCAACATCCAACACGAGAATGTTAAGATACGAACTGTTGCGATGTTCCTTACTGATACCGCAATGTTGTGGTGGCACAATAAGTGCGATGAGACCACGCGCAGTGCCCATCCCGTGGAGATGTGGGATGACTTCGTGAAGGAGTTTCAGGAATACTTCTTCCTCGAGTTTGCTCAACAAGAAGCCCGTAGCAAGCTCCATCGCCTCAAATAACGAGGTACAGTCCGAGAGTATGTGAAAGAATTCATCGAACTCCAACTCCAAATCAACAATCTTGGAGAAAAGGAGGCTTTTGGAGCGTTCTTGGATGGACTCAAGCCATGGGCAAGACAAGAGCTAATGTGTCGGGATGTGAGAAGTCTCTCGAGGGCCTTAACCGTTGCCGAATCACTCATCGACCTCAACAAATTCGATCCAATGAAACATCAATCAAGAGATTGGAGGTCGGATCGGTCCTCTGAGGATGAAAGTGGAGACAACTCCTGTGGCCGCAAGGATCAAGGTGGCCGAAAAAATTGGGGAGACGGCTCGTCAAACAACCCGTCCATGGAGGTCGACCGCAAGCGAACTTCACAAGTAAGTACGATCAACCTCCACCCGCTCCTTGTTTCATTTGCAAGGGGAACCATTGGACACAAAAATGTCCACAAAAGCACCAAGTTAACGCCATCCTTTCTGTCGAAGAACAAGAACGGCGAAAGGAGGAGAGTCACCAAAACCGACTTGGTGGGGTGACCCTCAACTCCGCGCAAATCCAACCATCGCCCAAGAAGAAAGAACAAACGGACATGTACTTCGTCAAACTTGAGGTATGTGGAATCACTCTCTATGCCTTAGTCGATACGGGTGCGTCCAACGTGTTCATGGCAACCGAGGTAGCGAAGAAGTTGGGCTTGGAAGTGATGTCGAACGAAAGGCGATTCAAGACCGTCAACTCGGAAGACCTTGCAAGTGGAGGCACAACCCTAGAGGTCGAAGTCCAAATTGGCGGATGGAAAGGCAAACTTCCGTTCGAGGTAGTCCCGCTCGATGACTCCGACCTCATCTTGGGAATGCAGTTCTTCAACCAAGCGTGGACCATGATCAACATGGGGTCCAAGTGCATCATAGTGCTCGACCCGAAGTGTCCATCCATGGTGCCGATGCTCAAAGGGGTGATGAACACCAAGACAATTGCTGCGGTCCATCTCCTCGACAAGAGCTTGAAGGCAGCCAAGCGCATGGCCAATCAACCAAAGACCCAACCATTGGAGAAGCCGAAGGTAGGATCGGGATCTCCTGCACCAACCAACGACATGCCAATCGAAGCCCTATTCCTCGAAGTGGAGTATGCGCCGCGTACCATGTCCGAGCCAAAGAAATGATCGTACGCTCAACCGATCGTGAAGCCACTCAACCAATCATTCGAGAAGCCGTTCGAGGTACCGTTCGAGTCGGTTAAGGCCAAGCAGAATAGGAAGAAGCGGGAAAAAGCTCGTGCCAAAAAGAACTCTCCTCATGCTGTGAGCGCCGAGGACATCGCTCGAATGAGTGGGGGAGAATGTCACGGAGCAGAGGTTTCCATGGTCAATGGGGCATTCGTAATCGAGGAAAAACGACCAAAACGCCTCTCGAAGGATCCAAGCACTTCTGGAACATTCTTAGGGGTGGGATTTTCTTGAGTCTTCTAGAATATTCCAGAATATCCCTAGAATATTCCAGAATATCCCTAGAATATTCCTAGGGGCAGAAGATACGGTAATTAAGGCAGTTGAGGAGATACGATCTTGTTCGCTGAATCAAAACTAAACCAATGGTTGTAATCTAAGGGCCTCAAGTATAAAAAGCGGTGCCCTCCCCCTCATTTGTATCATCCAACCATTAGCAATCTAAGCTCCTTTCTTTCATTCAGAGCTTCTCTCTCTACGATCCGGGTGAGTGAGTGATCAGACGATCCGAAATAGCCTAAGTCGCCGCACGATTGCGATCCCAAACGATCGGCCCGTGACACTTACATGATGATAAAAGCATGAGCTTCACCAAGAAAGCCAGAGAGAGAGAAGCTCTTTTCATTTCTCTTGTATGGATGTTGCTAGTTCTTTTGGAACTGTATTACTTTGATTTCTTTATGACAGATGAAGATAATGAGCCTATAAATACATAACATGAGTATTTTGATTTGACAATTCAATAGCTGAACATTGAGGTTTTCTTAAAAGTTATTCAGCTGATGAGATTATCTACCAGTATTTCTTGTAACGGTGATTGATATGATGAATCTTCACATGGCAATGTAATAATGATGAGAATATCATGGATTCCAACAAAACTATGTCGAGTTTGCCTTTGGGTCGATTAATCAGTCTCATGTTATTCATTACCTCCTATTAGGAAAGAAATTAATTATTTGGATTTGGCAAGTCAATAATTGAAAGGGCTGTGGCATAATATTGAGGTTTCCTAAAAGTTATTGAGCTGACAAGATAATCTACCATTATTTCTAGATCAAGGTGATTGCTATGATGAATCTTCACATGGCAATGTACTAATGATGAGAATATCATGGATTCTAGCAAAACTATGTCAAGTCTACCTTCGGGTCGATTAGTTAGTCTCGTGTTATTTAACACCTCCTATTAGGAAAGAAATCAATTAATTAAGGCATTCATCCGGTTTCTCTTTACCATTCATTGTAATGAAAAACACAATGTAATTGTTTCCACAATGTTCTCCAAATTATTATTGAGGTATGGCGATGTATTAAGATTTCATTCATTTCACGGAAAATGTTACTTTTCTGGAAAATCTTTTCTAAAAAGCTATTTTCCAGGAAAACGTAATTATTTTTTGGTGTTCAAGTGAAACTTGATTTTGAAGTGGAAAATATTTTCCGCTATTCGCTTGAAAAAACATTTTACTTTATAAACTCTTTTCAATAATTTTTTATTATTTTATTTTTTAAAATTGATTATTAATTTAATTTTTTCTTCTTTTTTTGTGTTCTCTCCTTCCTTGGCCAGTAGCCCGTTAGCAGCCAGCCATGCCTTGAGCTCGTCTTGCTGACGAGGCTCAAGGCTTGCCTACTTCTGGCAAGCTCACTCGATCAGCTCACCAGCGAGGCGAGCTTGAGGCGGCGAGGCTCAGGCCTTACCAGATAGTAGTGAGGCTCGGGCCTCACAGATCGGCGATACTCGAGCCTCGCAAATTGACGACACTCGAGTCTTGCTATAGTCTAGCGACTCTCGGGCATTGTTGATTTGCGAGGCCCAAGCCTTGCCATTGTTTAGCAAGGCCCAGGCTTTGCCGATTTGGCGAGGCCGTCGCCTATCGCCGATCGCCGGTCGTTGCCATGGCCGGCGACCAGTCGAAAAAGAAAAATAGCAAAAAGAAAGATAGAAAAATAATAAATAATAACAAATAATAAAAAATCGATTTTATTAAAAAAATAACAAAAAAATCGAATTTATGAAAAAAATTGATTTAAAAAAATAAAAGAAAGAAGTGAGGACTAATAGGGGGTGTGAGATAGGAGAGAGTGGGTATGGAAAATGTTTTCCCCAACTTGAAAAGTGGAAAACATTTTCCCCCACTTTAAAAGATTTATTTTCCTTCATGGAAAATATTTTCCCCGATGAATTTATTTTCCATGAAATGAACGTTAGAAAATTCGGAAAACATTTTCCTACAAATTATTTTCCGTGAAACAAACGGAGCCTAAATTTCCTCACGAGAGCATTGCATCACATGCTAAAGAAGAATTAATGACTTCAAACTGCAGCTTATTAGTTGAGGCATTAACTTACATGTCTATTAGACAAATTACACAAGTTCGATTTTTCATATTACTCAAGCTAGGCAGTTTATTTCTTTTATTGGCCCATGGCACTTTAGGTTAGTATTTTGGGTCCCAGTTCTATATGCAATAGGAAGAGACAATATCTAGTTTATTCCCGCTCCCAAGATAGAGCTTCTCAAATCGTGGGATCAGTTAGCCCAACTCGCCCAAAAGTGCGTTAAGGCCTGAATTGATCATTTCTTGCCATTGCTCCAAATCAATGTTCGTTCACAAGTCCTGCAAGCAATATCACATTTTTGTGCCCCATAACATCCACTTTTGTGTTCGGTAGGTTCGAACTAACCCTAATCTTGGAAGAATATAGCATTGCCATTATATTGCCTTGGAGAGGGTACATGACCCTACTCAATGCTATTGATGTCCATTCAATCAATAGTGTTGATACCTAAATTTTGGCAATTTGATCATTTATTTATTGCATAAAAAATTATGGATTAATTTTTAACTGATAAACAAAAATATTACGATTAAGTTGTATAACATATAGTTTTAGAAGCATTTATTATTTAATTTATACTATTTTAATGCATTTGCATTGGACCAGCGACATATGGATTTGAATTGATCCTTCTAAGCTTTAATTTGATGAGTTAAGCTAAGCCCATGGAGAGAGGGAATTGGCCCAAGCCCGTAATTTTTTGATGGCCAAAAGTTCACTTATGATGAATGAAGAGTTAGAAGACTAGTATATTTCAAAAATGATTCAAATTACTCTTTCAATATTCGATGAATCTTTCGTATAGTCATGCAATGCATACACTAAGAGATAAATTTCTTGATAGAGGAGAAGGTTTCGAATGAATTATTGAAAAAATAAAAGGGAATATTGCACATGGAGTATATATTTGGTGTTATTCTTTGGCAATATATCGTCAATGTGCAGGAAAGAGCTAAAATATAATGTGCAAAATGCATATTTACTCTCTTTCCTCGAAGAGCCTAGCCCCTTCCTTCTTATAAAAGGACAAGCTCTCGTTGCAAGAGAGAGGGAGGAAAAGGGATAAAGAAAAGAAAGAGACAGAGGGGAAAAAATAATTAAAAAGAGGAGTGGAGGTTATTTTCTTCATCCACCCTTGATGTGCCCGAAATATGTGACTTGTTGCCGTCTCCCCCATTTCGGTGAGAGCCGCCACCTACGATGCTACTGTTATTCCTGTTAAAAAATACATGTAATTCTTTGATGTAGAAATTCAAAAACTAGTAATCTTTGATCTTCATGATTTTCATAAATAAATGAAGACGTACATTTATCTATAGCGTTGCCCTTTGAGATAATTGTAGTGGAAAACCGAAGAACTCGAACCAAATGAAGAAATCCAATTTTTCTCCCTTAACCCACTATTCTTTAATACATTCTATCGATGGAGAAGAGAATACTGAGTTCTTTTTAGTTATTTTGTTCATATGAGTGGAGAGAGGACTGAACTCTATTTATACGTTCTATCAATATGTGCCTTCCATCAAAGCACCTTTTAACTTCCATAAGAATCGCATCTCTTCAGAAAAGCAGTAACTTCCTTTGAGGATTATAGCATTTTGTTTTATTAGAGTCGCAGCTTCTTGTAACCAATATTTATTTTTATAGCATTTCAATAATTATTAAACCATATAATAAATCATATCATGTGGGCCACAATAATTCTTACATTCTCCCACTTGGCCATATGATCTTCCTTTCATGGTTTAATAAAGACTGTAATGTGCACAATAATATTATGCTATAAAATTTTCATTAAATTGGCAATCACATAATAATCACAATTAAGTAAAGGAAACTAATGCAAGTCATAGTGGTTGTATGTCATTAGTCGACATAGTCCATTCTATGTACTACAACTATAGCTCTCTACTTAACGTGATCCATAAATGAGAAGTATAGTAATAGTCCACCAAGAAGAAGTAGTGATGCTCTAAAAATAATTGTGATGCTAAGATCTTAATACATTCATTTATAATTAGTCAATCACTAGTCCTTTGCAAGCTTTGACATCGTGCTATTCTTTAGCTAAGACGAATATGAAATTGCTTGCGGGAACTCTGCTTGTGCTGGTGGTTCTGAATGTGAAGTAGAGCATAAAATCAAAATCTTTAACAAGATTACTGTTTAGAATGTCCACTTCAAGTCAGAATTTTGTGTCTGGAAGAGATACTTTTTTCATGGTGTTGACACATAAAATTTTGCTTGTAGATCAATCATGCATTTTTGCATCGTAAAAAATCTTAGGGATCAAATTGATCAATAGCAGCAAAATTCGACCCCTCATAAAAAAAGAAGTCAATTTGCATGACCTTACCTCCATTTTCCTCACAGCATTTCTTCTACATGTAGAAACTAAAGGCATTATAGTCTATAGATACGTAGGTTTCATTTTATGTAGATTACCCGTGCATTTCTTAAAGATTATAGAACAACTGTGCCCATAACGATACAATTTGACGCCTAATCGAAATTGTTGCCATTATTCTGGATTCATTTTATCCATTAGGTTTTTTCTACACTTAGCAACTAGGGATATTGTAGAATTAACACCTCTTGTCCGACGATAAAAAATTTTGATCAAGAAATGCTTCAGAGTTCACGGGCTAATCAAAACCCCACACCCAACTCAAAAGGGTTTTTCTGAAACTTTTGACCCGGCTTCTCCTGCCCGGTTGAAGGACAGTATGAACTTGAAAAATCGCACGCGAGGTATGACGATAGCGTCTTCGAGTCTATTTCCCAATGATAAATAGTTCATGTGTTGATTCCAAGTGTAGCTTCCCAGGTTTAGTGTTTTCCGAGGAAGTCTTGGTTGATCCACGCGTGCAAAAAGGCGTAATGTAGGGCCTCCAAAAGTGGTTTTATCGATAATCTTTTGGCGCGAAATTTTGACACAAGCTATGTGAACATATTAACCCACTCCCATCATAATTTTAGACAAAACAGACAAGCAACGAGCTCGTACCAGTCATTTTTGGGGGAAAATTGTCCAAAAAATCTTAAACTTTTTACACTTTTGTTAATTAAATCATAAACCTTTTAATTTTGCCAATATAGTCCTAAACATTTTAACTTCTTGCCAATTGCATCCATCCAACCAATTTTGACTGGAAAATGCTAACGTGGATGGATGGGCACTAACGTGGTTTTTTTTAATAATATTTTGAATATTTTATGTTTCCCCCTTTTCTTTTCTTTTTACTTTTTTTACTTTTTTTTGGGGTGGGGGTGGGGTGGGGTGGGGTGGGGTGGGGGGGTTGGGGTATGGTCGACAACCCTTGCCGGCCAACCCTCATCGACCAGAGGTGACGGCCAGTGACCCTCGTCGGCTCTAGGTGAGGGTGTTGTGGCCCTCGCCAACTCTAGACGAGGGCTGCAACACCATCACCAAATCTAGCTAGGGGAGGGCCATCGCCAAATCTAGCCAAGCATGGTGTAGTAGCCCTCGCCGGCAAAAGCGAGCACACACAAGCTCTTGCCTGGCTAGATTTGGTGAAGGCATTGCGGCCCTCGCCGTTTCTTGGCAAGGGCTCGCGTGCCTTGGCTTTTGCCAGTGACGGCATCACGGCCCTCACCTAGAGCTAGTAAGGGCGACGATACCCTCACCCAAAGCTAGTGAGGGTTGGCCGGCCCTCGCCTATGGCTAGTGAGGGTCGGCCAACAACCCTTGCCAACTTGATCCCAAATTAGCCCTCCTCCCAAAAAAGCAAAACAAAAGCAAAACAAAAAACCATAAAATATTTAAAATGTTATTTGAAAAATGCCACATCAGCGTTGGTTTATCCACGTCAACATTTTCCGGTCAAAATTGGAAGGAAGGACTTAATTGGTAAGAAGTGAAAAAATATTTAGGATTGAATTGGTAAAATTGAAAATGTTTAAGTTTGAATTGGCAAAGTTGAAATGTTTAGGACTGAATTGCCAAAAGTGTAATAGGTTAAAAACTTTTTAGACAATTTTCCCCATGTCTGCGCGATTGCGCGGTTGGCCCAATCCAAATTCACTTAGCCTAATTTCTGGGCCATCAAGCCCACACATTGTAACATCTTGAATTTCGACCCATTCTAGAATGTATGAAACGGTTGTTTTATCAATGCACTATTAGTTACATTTACTCTGAGTTAGCCCCTTATGAGTTAACTAACTATTCGGAAAGGCAATTAAGGATGAATACGCGTATGACTAGTAAATTTAATCAGGAATAGGCCGCTTGACCATAAGGATCAAAGAGGAATAATACCATACTATTGTAGGCCAATTAGCGAACGTAAAAATTGATTAAGCAAAAGTATGAGGTCGGATTGCGGGTGATTCCACATGACTTCAATATCGACTTCGAATGATATTAAACTGATTTCTTTTTGGCCCTATACTCAACGTGAGCAATTAACCCCCTGTGATTACATGACAATCGATGATCGCCTTGATTTGAATATGCATGATCGTGGATTGAAAAGTTATCAGCCACAGGTCAAACGCGTGAGAACCCTTAAACGCCGCCCAAAAGTTAGGTCATACTAAAGTCGTGATTGATCGATTTTAATCACGAATTTCAATCCGGTATTGGGTATCTAACTTTTAAGGATGTTGAGATTAAAATATTGAACGTTGCCTCATTGATTTTCGAATTTATCAGTAAGCTCGAAAATTATCGGATAAGGATTCAATGAGTCGAGTTTTGGAGCCAAATATTTGGGAATTTGTGCTTCAGGGGTAAAAAGACCAAAATACCCATTTCTAGAAGCTTGTGTAGGATTTGTGTTATTCTCTTTTCCTTTTCTTTTTCTATTCTTTCCCCCATCTTTCTCCGCATGTTTTCTTCCCCCCTTTTTCTTGTTGACCCACTTCTCTCTCTCTCTTCTCAATGATCAACCCCACCCCACATTCTCTCTCTCTCTCTCTCTCTCGAGTTCTTCTGGTTTTCTCTCAAAACAGCAGCATAGGCTGCTGTGTTTTACCCAATCCAGCCACCCTTGCCACATTCTGGAGCCGCCACATGCTACCGGATGGTCCAAGCCGCATCCCGCCATCGCCCGTCCGTGAGCCGCGCCCATCACTGTTCTTTCTCACCGAATTAGAACCACCCCGTCACCGAGACCCATTTTCGTCACCGCTTGTCTCGATGTTTCGGATGTTGCCGTGTGTTCGCCTCTTTGCCACCGTCTCGCTCGTGTCGTCGAAATCACTAAACCGTGAGTCGATTTCCTAATCCCTTAGTTAGGGGTTAATTTTGCTCAAGAGTAGTTTAAATAGTTTAAACTTTGATTAATGCTTTGGATGATGATTGATTAGCATTAAAATATTATTTGACTAAGCTTGCTTAGTGTTAATCATGGTTAGAATAAAGTAACCACGGTTAGATTAAAGTAACTGATGTTAGATTAAAGTAACTGTGGTTGGGTTAGTTAACCGTAATTGGGTTAATTAACCGTAGTTGGGTTAGAATAGTAACCATGGTTAGTATTAATAAATATTATTATTATTATTTTTGGAATCAATAATACTTATTTATTATTTTCGGAATTAATTAATTAATTATTAAATTATTTTATAATTTCGAATTATTAATATTGTTATTACTATTCATTTTTGAAAATTAATTATTTTGGGGAAAATAATTAATTGTGATTATTTATGGGAAATGATTTTAATTGAGTAATTTTGTGGGAAAATTACTATGGTCTAATTTTCTAAAGTCAATAGTATTTATATAGTACATTATTAAATGACATTGGTTTATTAAAGAAAGGTTTTATTAAATGAAATTGTTGGGTTGGATAATTATTATGAGATTGGTAAATAATTATAAGTGTTTTGTGGAACTTAAATTATTTTATCAGAACAATCGATTATAGTATTATATGTTTCTTAAATGAGTTAGGCCACCCACGAGCATCGACCCTATGGCTGATTGGCGTGGCTTTTAAAGGTTGAAACTAAGATAGTATGAGAGATTGTGGAAGCCAACCATCATGCTTGTCCA
The DNA here is from genome assembly GCA_014858505.1 of Corymbia citriodora subsp. variegata. Lineage (NCBI taxonomy): Eukaryota > Viridiplantae > Streptophyta > Magnoliopsida > Myrtales > Myrtaceae > Corymbia > Corymbia citriodora. The sequence goes on along the minus strand of CM026419.1, from coordinate 15,295,202 downwards.
TTAGCATTTTCGATTGAACATTTCGAAAATCATCCGATGCCCAAATAAGTGAGACTTTCCTCCTAGCCTTTTTTAGAGCCGTCATTTTTCTGCATCAAGAAAATGCCATAAATCCTTCAATGACGTGGGTGGTTAATCAGGTCATAATGGGACCAAACTGTGTCAACGTGATTTTAGTCAAAAAATTCCTGCCCCTTTATCATTTTAAAGAAAATGCGGAAAAAATCATGCGAGCCTCTTCAAAAATTTTACGACTCTAGTTCTTTTCTCACTTAAGCGAATTTAGGCATCTTATGCAATTGTTTGAAATAAACCATTCGAAAACCCATTCCAAGGATTTATGGTTCTAAGGGGACACACTCTCAAGTAAAGTTACTTTAGCTGGCTAAATTCCCTATGGAACCTCGCTCCTAAGGCATTTATGCGGCGTGCTAGATGCTTCCATTGAAAAAGAACCAGCTTTGCCTACAAACGTAGCAATCCCGCTACCTCTTAAGAGGAAGATGTTTCAAGCCCTTGTCAGCTACACAGATTATGATTACTCAGACGTGATTTATAGTATTGAAAATGCATAGTGGAAATGCCAACCCGAGACAATCACCATGCCTACAAGGCTAGAGGGACAAGAGAAGGCCCATCATGCCTCTGCATACTACATCTTCAACTACCAAATCCCTGCAAGTCTACGATCAATGGTTCTTAACTTGGCTAGCAAAATCAGTCAGTAGGAGCAAATGGAGCATCTGCAAAGGGGCTTGGTAACAAGCTTAGTATATATCTTGGAGGTAGATCTGTAAGACTGAGGTTCCCTATTGCATACAAATCGACCACCATGTGCCCCCCAATGTCAATTTTTAAGAAATTTCATCTTGTTCCTAGTCCTAATCTTTAGGGACTTTTGTTTGATGTCTAGCATTTCGTTCTGTCCTTTCAATTACAAGTTTAAATGATTAGGACAGTCTTGCCTATAGAATCCTCTTTTGAAATTTAAAACAATTGGACCTTTGCCATGGGTTAGTCTTCATTTGCTCCCGTGCTCATGCATGCGCTTTTATTGTGACGCTAGGTGGTTATGAATCATTGACCATCAGTCGTTCACACATGGCCACGAGCAAAAGCGGCCAATCAAAGTGATGTGTAAAACTGTCACATTAATATTGAAGAAGGTATGGGAGAAATGTCCATCATCCTTTGACAATTCTCGAAACAAATGGAGTCTACTCAAACTAAGCTCAACCTTGTGGCCACCCTATCATGAGAGAACACTCTAGTGACACCTGCAGATGTGCTGAAGAATAACGGAGACAAATAGGACAAACAATTTACCAAGATTATGAATAAACTAAACTAGCTGTGGGATCAAAGCCTCATTGACCTAATTAGTTATACTGCTGTCGAAATCTGAGAATAACTCAGGGTGCCTAAGTGTAAGAAGTATGCCAATGCCTCCTACCTCGAGAACTGTTTGCAAGCTTACCGTATCTGAAAGATGATTCAATTGTACCAATCAAATTTGACCGTTCCCACCCTTTTGTGGGATCTTACAAGGAAGATTAGTCTCCTTAAGAGTTGGGATGAATTGACTGACACTTTTCGTAAGGAGTATGATATTGACATCGATGTCAGCACGTCTTATGAAGATCTAGTAGGTAGGGAAACGAGGAAGAATGAGTTTTTCGGGGCGTATGTTGTGATAAAGAGCTTTATTCAAGAGGTCAGGACCTAGTGTCAAGAAAGGAAAGCCAAAGCAATCCGAGGTAAGGTCGGCATTGAACGTAGGCAAGGTTTGACAGCCAATGAGATGCCTCGTTGAGGATTCAAACATCACCCGTCATACAATCCCATGGAGAGCTACTAGATCATATGGATGAAGTCAGCCATTCATCAAATAACTGCCTCCCATGCATGCACAAGGTCTGGAGCCTATTAGATGGGGGAACACTCACCCTTCAAGGCTTATATCCTAATAGTCTGCTAGATTTGTCACCCAACCATGAGGGTGACATAGACACCTTATCTTCAGTTGGAAATTTCAACCCAAAAGAAAGTGATGAAATGGTCTCGAAAGAGTCTAGCTTCGTCGGAGTAGCAAAATTCAATACCGCAAGGAAGGGAATGGCAACGCAACATGAGGATCATTTCCCTAATCAAGACACGGCTAGTCCATCCTGCCTCAACAAGGTCATGAGCCTTGGAGGATGAAAGATGCCTAATTTCTGTAAGTATAACGGCACAACCTGCCCCATGGCACACTTACAATATTGTCATGCCAAAATGCATTGGTATGCCAACTAGGCGCTATTCATGAGTTGGGCCTTCCAACAGAGTCTCATTGGACCCGCATTGCAATGATTTTTCATAGCGAGATCTACCTCATGAAGGATTGGAGTGAGGTGTCTTATACATTCCTACATCAATACCAAGTCAAAGATAAAAATTGTGTTGCTTCACAAGGATTTGGTTGGCATTGGAAGAGAACCAATGAAGGATTTCCAAATGTATGCAAGAAGGAGGGAGGCTTTTGTGATACTAGTTATTCCTCAGCAAGCCAAGGAAGAAATCATAAGGTTGTTCATAAAAGTATTGCCCCACAAGCTTCATTCCTAGTTGCATGAAACGCACTTTCGTAGCTTTAACAAAGTGGTCCTCTTGTGCAAATTCTTTGAGTCTGCTGAGGGTGAAGAACTCAAGATTACTTGATTTAGGGGCCAACACCATCGATTATCAAGATACTCCGCGAAAACCATCGATTATCAGGATACTCCCTTTCGCGGGAGCTTTTTGCAGGTTTTATTTTATTTTATTTATATGATTTCTTGTTTTCTATCATGTCTAGTATACTACTATCGCATTTTTTGTCCTACTATTTAATTTGATTTCTCCCAATGAAAATACAATTTTAATATTTCATTTTGAGGGCATGAGGTGTAACATCCTGAATTTCGACCCATTCTAAGATAGATGAAATGGTTATTTTATCAATGCACTATTACTTACATTTACTCTGAGTTGGCCCCTCATGAGTTAACTAACTGTTCGGCAAAGCAATTAAGGATCGATACGCGTACAACTAGTGAATTTAATTAAGGATAGGCCGCTCGACCATAAGGATCAAAGAGGAATAATACTACACTGTTGTAGGCCAATTAGTGAATGGAAATAAATTGATTCGGCAAAAATACAAGGTCAGATTGCGGGTGATTATGCACGACTTCGATATTAATTGCGAACGATGTTAAACCAATTTCCTTTTGGCTCCGTACTCAGTGTGAGCAAGTAACTTATCGTGATTACATGACAATTGAGGATCGCCTTGATTTGAATGCACGATCATGGATTGAAAAGCTATCAACCACGGGTCAAACGCGCAAAAACCCCTAAATGCCGCACAAAAGTTAGGTCGTACTAAAGTCGCGATTGATCGAATTTAATCACGAATTTCAATCCGGTATCGGGTATCGAACTTTTAAGGATATCAAGACTAAAGTATTGGGCATTGCCTCATTGATTCTCGAATTTATCGGTGAGCCCAAAATTATTGGAAAAGGATTCAACGGGCTAAGTTTTGGAGCCAAATATTTGTGAATTTGTGCTTCAGGGATAAAAAGACCAAATTGCCCTTTCTAGATGCTTGTTTAAGGTTTTGTCTTGTTCTCTTTTCTTTTTCTTTTTCTTTCCTTTTCCCCCATCCTTCTCCCGCACGTTTCTCTCCCCTCCCCCTTTTCTCTCTTTTCCCCCACGTTTCTCCCCCCTGTTGGTAGCACATCCCCCTTACCCCCCATCTTTGACTAGTCCTCTCTTCTTGTCTTTTTCTTCTTTTTCCCTCTGACACCCGATGTGTGTGTCCTCTTTCTCTCTCTCTCTCTCTCTTGCACAGCATGTTCAGCCCCCCTGCAGCTTCTTCTTCTTTCTCTCTTCTTCTTCTTTTTTCGGTCGACATCTGGCTTGCTACCGTTGCTGCATCTGTTGAAGATATAATTGAAGATTATAAGTGATCTTAACTGTGGAATTGATTCTAATTGATAGGGAATTGTGATTCTCTATATTATTTCCTTTTCTTCCTTTCATTCTTACATTATAAATAGATACTTGTAATTGTACACTTAAAATCAATATACATAATACATTTTCCCAATCCTTCTTCTTTTTTGTCATGGTATCAGAGCTTTCATTCTTGACCTAGCTTCCGCAAATTCCAGAATTGCCTTCGTTTTTTTTTTTTTTTTCTGAAGAGTTGTTGTAGTTCCTCATCCTGCAAAATAGATCAGCAAAACGATTAGGAATTCAACTTTGCCATGACAAACGATACTCAGAAATCCTCAACTGGGGAAACTCCCCAAGAACAACCCACATTACCGTCGGATATTGTTCCATCCAGTCAAGAGCCAAGGCCCCTTGTTTCGGGGCAGACACCATGGCCAACTTCTGCTTCGAGCCAAATCGTTGGGCCCATCCAATGGCCTCCTGTAGTCCACTGGTATCCCATCCAAACCCAATGGGACACTGGATCAGGATAGCCGTGGGCCCAATATCCGCAAGGAGGAGAAGCCTATTCGGGCCTCGGAGATCAGCCCAATTCGAGCCTTGGAGGACGGCCCATCTTAAGCCCCGAAACCGGCGGCAACCCGAATGATGCTTCGGGTCAGCCAAGTCCGGATCACAGACCCGGATTCGGATCCATTTCGGGTCAGGGAACGAATCCCTACCCGACTCATCCGCCGCCCAGGTTTCTGCCGTATCTGCTTCCCATCGGGGGCGGCCGTCCCGAAATCGGTGACCCTCTCTACACCTTGCCGGCCGACGGACCGGAACTTTGCCTCATCAACCTACAGCTTATCGGACAAGACAATTATAATACGTGGGCTTGGGATCTCCGGCGGGCGCTCGTCACCAAGGACAAGGACGGTTTCCTTGACGGAACCATCCCTTTTCCGACCAATGAACGAAATCAGAGGCATTGGAGGAGGTGCAATCAGTTAGTGCATACCTGGATCAGCAACTGTCTCGCCCCCGATGTCGCGGCTGGGCTCCCACCGACAGAAGACGCGAAGAAATTCTGGGACAGCATCTGCGAGATGTATGGCCGACTCGACAGGGTGAAACTCTTCACAATTTTGCAAGCCCTAACAGAAATGAAGCAAGGGAACCTCACGGTTACCGCTTGCTTCAACCGCCTTTCTGCACTGTGGAATGAGCTCGAAGCGACCGAAGAGCAATTGCAAGGACTCGAAAGTATCCTAAATCAGTACAAAGAAATCAAAGAATGAGAGAAAGCTACAAGATTTTTACTCGTCTTAAACGAGTCCTTCTCTGGGTTTCGATCACAGATTCTCGCAATGGACCCTCCACCGCCGCTCGGTCGAATTTTTCAATTGGCTGTTCAGGAGGAAAATCAACGACTTACCACCAATGGACAGATTCAAGGAGGAGAAGGGATGAGCCTCGCCGTGTTTCCCCCTGGCATCGGCTCCGGCAAAGGCATTGTCGAAGGAGGCATCGAAGGGAACCCAAACCCTAAAATAAGTTCTATTGCTGCTGCGGCAAGAAGGAAAAGTGAAGAAAACCCTAGGGTTTTCCGCACGGACAGCTGGGATCGTCGCATATCATCGAACGGTTCAGATCAGAAGATGGAGCTGGACGGTCCAGATCAGTGGACCGTGATGAACGGCTTAGATCAGCGCGCAAGGATGGACGGCTCTAGATCGTCGCGCGCATGGATGGACGGCCCTAGATCATCCATCTACCCGATTGAATCTGAGGGCTTATATCAAGCCACGTCAGCACCTGTTTATAAAGGATCCTACGGATCACGTGGTGCCACGTCATTAGGAAAGGTAAATGGGCAAAATGGTAAATCCAAAAATAAATATTGTGAGTATTGCAAACGCCCTCACCATACCATTGATACCTATTGGAAATTACATGGGAAACCTACAGATAAAATTAAAAAGGAAAAAGAATCTTCAGTTTATTAGGTTTCCACACAACGGATTGATGGGGCACATCAGACAATTACTCAGGATCAATATCGACATATTGTTCAAATTCTGAGTCTACTCAAAATCGAAGATGAAGGTGCTGGATTCTCAGGTACTTTTCTTAACAAGGAAAATTCTTTTTCGGTTGATGCATGGATAATCGATATAGGGGCTAGTGACCACATAATATGCAATAAACATCTATTTTCTCATGTGGATAAAGAACCAAAAGCTCCCATATTAGTACGTCTTCCAAATGGAAATATCATCACAGTTACCAAGATTGGAACTGTTCATCTTGGCCCAAACTTTATCCTCAAGAATGTCTTATACATTCCTGACTTCGAATTCAATCTACTATCTGTTTCTAAAGTCTGCGCAGATAATTCATGTTGTGCCATATTCAATTCCGATAATTGCTTCTTTCAGGACCAATCGACTGGCAAACTGATGGGCTTGGGTAGTGTTGCACAAGGATTATATTTCTAGATCAATTCCCCAGAAGATTTATATTCATTAAATAAGAGCATTTCTTGTAATGCTATCAATAGGAATAAAAATCTTCTTTTTCATCAGAGATCAGGTCATAGTGCACGATTTCCACATCCTAAATGTCCAATATGTCCTTTAGCCAAGCAATCACGGGCACCATTTCCCATAAGTACGTCTCGGGCTGATAAATCTTTCTCCTTACTCCATATGGATATTTGGGGTCCTTATCATACCCCTCGTCGTGATGGCTCCCGTTTCTTCTTCACAATTGTTGATGATTATTCACGAGGGACTTGGGTATACCTCATGCAATCGAAAAGCCAAACTTTCACTCACTTATCGAATTTCATTCTTTTAGCCAAAAATCAATTCGATAAATCCGTCCAGTGCATTCGTACTGATAATGGGCGTGAATTCTTTACTTCTGATTGCATCGAATTCCTCTTTTCATAAGGAATACTTCATGAAAGTTCTTGTACTTACACTCCACAACAAAACGGAATTGTTGAGTGTAAGCATAGACACCTTTTAGAAGTAGCCCATGCATTAAAATATCAAGCCTTTATTCCTGAAGCTTTTTGGGGAGATTGTGTGGTCACAGCAGCTTATCTGATTAATCGCATGTCGACTAGAATCCTTGGTGGAAAAACTCCTTTCGAGATGCTGTACAACAAAAAACCAGAAAATGATCATCTTCGAGTATTTGGTTGTTTATGCTATGCGAAAAATATAGGCCCCATGGACAAAATGGCCCCTCGTGCTACTCAATGTGTTTTCATGGGATATCCTTCACTTCAGAAAGGATACAGAGTTATGGAAATTTCTACAGGACACTTCTTTGTAAGTAGAGATGTCATATTTCATGAGGATACATTCCCATTTAAAAATATGATCTCTTATGCAACTTCATCATCAGAAGGCCGTCGACCTTTTCTATGTGAAGAAGACTTATCAATAGCGTCGCAGTACTTATTTGTTGCTCTAGAGCAACCCATACCAATTCAACAAGAACCATATATTTTCCCAGCATCATCAGAAGTTGAGCCTCCAACATCACCTCAAACATTATCTGAGGAGATTTCGACAGCTATAGGTTCACCTGAACACATTTCTTCCGTACCTGAAGATATCGTAGCTAAACAACCTCGGCGTTCTGGACGACAAACCCGGCCACCTACATGGACTAAAGACTATATTTGCTCAGCATTGAGTTACTCAGGTACAAAATATCCTGTCTCCTCATATGTTTCTTTTAATCGGCTATCACCGGAGCACATGTGTTGCATCAGTCGTCTTTCAAAAGAACAGGAACCATCTTCTTTTCAAGAAGCATCAAGTGACCCTCGATGGCAACGTGCCATGGACTCGGAACTTCATGCACTGATGGAGAACCATACTTGGGACATTGTCCCATTACCTCCAAACTGGAAACCAATNACTTTCACTCACTTATCGAATTTCATTCTTTTAGCCAAAAATCAATTCGATAAATCTGTCCAGCGCATTCGTACTGATAATGGGCGTGAATTCTTTACTTCTGATTGCATCGAATTCCTCTCTTCACAAGGAATACTTCATGAAAGTTCTTGTACTTACTCTCCACAACAAAACGGAATTGTTGAGCGTAAGCATAGACACCTTTTAGAAGTAGCCCGTGCATTAAAATATCAAGCCTTTATTCCTGAAGCCTTTTGGGAAGATTGTGTGGTCACAGCAGCTTATCTGATTAATCGCATGCCGACTAGAATCCTTGGTGGAAAAACTCCTTTCGAGATGCTGTACAACAAAAAACCAGAAAATGATCATCTTCGAGTATTTGGTTGTTTATGCTATGCGAAAAATATAGGCCCCATGGACAAAATGGCCCCTCGTGCTACTCAATGTGTTTTCATGGGATATCCTTCACTTCAGAAAGGATACAGGGTTATGGAAATTTCTACAGGACGCTTCTTTGTAAGTAGAGATGTCATATTTCATGAGGATACATTCCCATTTAAAAATATGATCTCTTCTGCAACTTCATCATCAGAAGGCCGTCGACCTTTTCTATGTGAAGAAGACTTATCAATGGCGTCGCAATACTTATTTGTTGCTCCAGAGCAATCCATACCAGTTCAACAAGAACTATATATTTCCCCAGCATCATCAGAAGCTGAGCCCCCAGCATCACCTCAAACATTATCTGAGGAGATTTCGATAGCTACAGGTGCACCTAAACACATTTCTTCCGTACCTGAAGATATCGTAGCTAAACAACCTCGGCGTTCTGGACGACAAACCCGGCCACCTACATGGACTAAAGACTATATTTGCTCAGCATTGAGTTCCTCAGGTACAAAATATCATGTCTCCTCATATGTTTCTTTTAATCGGCTATCATCGGAGCACGTGTTGCATCAGCCGTTTTTCAAAAGAACAGGAACCATCTTCTTTTCAAGAAGCATCAAGTGACCCTCGATGGCAACATGCCATGGACTCGGAACTTCATGCATTGATGGAGAACCATACTTGGGACATTGTCCCATTACCTCCAAACCGGAAACCAATTGGATGTAAATGGGTGTGTAAAATAAAGTTCAAGGCAGATGGTTCTGTTGAACGTTATAAAGCTCGACTGGTGGCCAAGGGATTTACTCAAAAGGAAGGTTTCAATTATCATGAAACTTTCTCCCCTATTGCAAAAGAAGTCACTATTCGATCCTTCTTATCCATTGCTGCCGTTCGAAATTGGAAACTACATCAAATGGATGTCCAAAATGCTTTCCTCCATGGTGATCTAGATGAAGAAATTTATATGGACCTTCCACAAGGATTACGCAGACAGGGGGAGTCTCGGGTATGTCGTCTGCGCAAATCCTTATACGGATTAAAACAGGCATCTAGACAGTGGTATGCCAAATTCACTGCTGCATTAACTAATGCAGGATTTCAGCATTCCAAGCATGACTATGCCTTGTTTACATGGAATTCAGGTAACTCATCAATTTATCTATTAATATATGTTGATGATATACTTGTGATGGGAAATAATGAGTCTCATGTTGCAAAGTTCAAAAAATATTTGCACTCTACATTTCACATCAAGGATTTGGGACCGCCCAAATATTTTCTTGGTATCGAGATTGCTCATTATGATAAAGGTATTAGTCTTAGCCAAAGGAAATTTATCCTTGAAATCATTTTAGAAGCGGGATTGTCAAGCTGTAAACCTACTGTTATACCAATTGAGCAGAATAGCAAGTTGACTACTCATGAATATGATATGAATTATGTTTCATCCATTAAAGACCCATTACTCAAGGATCCATCAGGATATCAGCGACTTGTTGGGAAATTGATATATCTTACCATGACGAGACCTGATATATGTTATGCAGTCCAAATACTCAGTCAATTCATGCATAATCCAAAACAATCCCACATGAATGCAGCTCTAAAAGTTGTGAAGTATCTCAAGGGGTGTCCAGGTCTTGGAATATTCCTGTCTCGTGACTGTAATATGAAGATGACAGCTTTTTGTGATACAAATTATGCCACTTGTCCAATGACTAGGAGATCTATTACTGGTTTTTGTATTAAATTGGGAGATTCACTAATTTCATGGAAGACGAAGAAACAGTCAACTGTATCATTGTCATCAGCCGAATCAGAATATCGAGCCATGGCCAAAACAACCTGCGAAATAATTTGGATACGAGGATTACTTTCAGATCTCGGATTACAAGTTAATGGACCGACTGAGTTGTTTTGTGACAACGATGATGCACTCAAATTGGCGGCGAATCCGGTTTTCCATGAAAGGACAAAGCATATAGAAGTCGATTGCCATTTCACTCGAGACAAGATCACAGAGGGAGTTCTCATAACAAAGGGAATTGGAATTGTTGACCAACCAGCTGATATCTTCACTAAGCCACTATGTCAGAGACAACATGCATACTTATTAAGCAAGCTAGGTGTCCTTGACATATACAGGCCACCAGCTTGAGAGGGAGTGTTGAAGATATAATTGAAGATTATAATTGATCTTGACTGTGGAATTGATTCTAATTGATAGGGAATTGTGATTCTCTATATTATTTCCTTTTCTTCCTTTCATTCTTACATTATAAATAGATACTTGTAATTGTACACTTTAAAATCAATATACAGAATACATTTTTCCCAATCCTTCTTCTTTTCTGTCAGGGAAGAGGCGGGGCTTGCCATGGTGGTAGGGGCCGAAAGAGACAACCTGCGGCTGGTAGTTCTTGAGATTGAGGTTGGTGATGACGGCGGGAACCCTGTAGATGCACAGATTCTTCCGGAGCTGTTGCTCGTCAGAGGGCGTGCACTTGGAGCCCTGAGTTTCTGGTCTGGTGTAGAGAACAATCTCACATGCTTGAGGTTCACGGTCAAACGCCTTACGCTCGCGTGGTGAATCAGACGCGGTTGAGTGAGTTTCAGAGGTTCCACAAGGGTCTGTTTTGGGGGAGGGAAGACGAGAACCCATGGACAGAGAGGCAATGCTGACCTTTGGCGTCGAAATGGGTCTTTCACCCATCTTTTAAATCATGAATGAGTGGGTGATGCATGAATTTGTTAAATTTTAATAAATGAGTCGTTAAGGGCTTAAGCTGTAAAGCTTAATTAAATATGAATTTTAAATGGGTCTTGGGCTTCCGCCCATAATCAACCTCACGGAACTACAGTCCACCAAAGGACGGGGTGAGGCCCAATCTGACCATCTCACTCGCCTTCTCCCGTATATGCATCACCCGTAGGGAAAAAAAAACTCCACAATGAGTAATGTTTCGGTAATATTTATGCTCAGTTAGCTCATAACAATCATATAACTTCTCATAAATCAATTTTAGATGAAACACAAGATAAGTTATAATCATCTCGTGTGAAATTCAAAAATGTCCATTAGTTTAACCAAAAAGATATATTTAAATTCAAATCAAAGTCAAATCATAGAGGCAAAGTCAAAATTTTAAATTAAACTAAAATATTAATGTGGGTTTTATTTTTTATTTTTTTAGCTTTAGATCAATTAAGTGTAATTGACTGTGCGCATTTACGAGCTCCATTAAAGAGGTCTCTTAAAAAATATCTCAAGTTTGAGTCATGTACAAAATCCAACCCGAATTGAATGAGGGAGATCACAACTCTTGACTGAATACCTTTTCGTAGTCATGCCATAGGAGTTCAACCAAGATAGGGTTAATTTATCTGGTTTGTTTGGAGCGGTGGCAATTATGTAAGGATCCAAAATTGATCAATCGAGAGATGGACTCCTATGAAGGCCACTACAAGTGATGCTACTGTTGATTGGCCGTATAAAGAGAAGTGTCGTTTTTTTTATTTATTTTAAGCTATACAAAAGAAACAGAAAAGGATGAAAATAGCAAAGGTCTTCCTTTTAAATACTGAAAACACTCAAACTTGTGAGAGATGGAATACTAAGAGAGCCAAAACTGTCATACGACGTTCATTTTGGTGCAAAAATATTTTTTTCAATCACTCGAATGCCACAAATTTAAAAAATCGATCACTTGAGTATCACTGTCAGAAAAAACAAATGTGGCTATTGGAAAAGTTGACATGGACCGGTCATGTCATAAATAGTACTCAAGTGATCGGATTTTCAAAATTGTGGTACTTAAATGACCGATTTTTCAAATTTATAACACTCAAATGAATGGAAAGAAGTTTTGGGATTAAAGTGAACGTCATACGAAAGTTTTAGTAATGCTAACGTTCTTACCCAAAACTTATGAGCGACTGTTACTCTGTAATTCTCGGATTAATCAATGGAATTTTTGCTATTGGCTTTTTCTGTGATATGGATATCGATACTCGAATTGAACCACAAATATTCCATATTCTCTATCGTTCCTCGTATATATATTTCTTTGATGATTTTATGTGGATTTACTTGCAAGATTTTATGAGTTTCTATGTTTATCTTATAAGAAGCTCCAATCGAGCAGCACTTGGATCTATTGTGATTGTTATAATTAATAAATAGTAAACACAAACATATCACAAATGATGTTGACTTAATTTGAAAGCGGCTAAATCCATAAACCAATGAAATTAATATATCATTTTGTGGATCAATTTTCTAGAAACCAATGAAGCTGAAAGTTGTGAGAGGAGGTGAATTTATAGGGAGAGAGAGAGCGATGGGAAGAGTATTTGGTGACGTCCAGGTGAGGACTTCGTCATTTTTTGCGCCCCAGGTGAAGACAAAAAGTGTTTAGGTAATGTCTATGAATAACATGGGAATTGAATTGCACTGCGCGGCACCCACACATTGAATTGAGTGTATACAATGCGATTTGATACTGACTTCGCATATTTGACGTGACATTAAATTTATAATTTATAATTTTGGGATAGTCCAAATTTCTTAATTAAGATATCCTTTTAGTACTCAACGTCCCTTCTTTCATTTGGATATCTCGAGTAGCAAAAAAATATATATATTTCACAAATAGTAGTTTTCTAATAATAAATATGCTCGGTTAGCTCATGACAATTATGTAATTTTTTATAAATCAATTTCAAATGGAGAACAAGACAAGTTATAATCATTTTGTGTTAAATACAAAAACTTTTATTCGCTTCATATGGAGAAAAATCAATTCTAGCAAAAAGATAAATTAAAACTCAAATCAAAATCAAATTAGTATGGCAAAGTCAATTTCATACGTTAAACAAAATATTGATGTTGCTAGGAGGGAAATCACCATCCAATGAAGCAATCAAAATGCGCATCCAAACGACCCTCTTTTTATTCCACAACAATCTAAAATGCCTAAGAAATGTTTCGATTTTTCTCACCAATTCAAGAATCGGAACAAGCAAAACTCCAATAGGAAGAAACTCAAGATGATCCCTCCCCTAACTCCACAAGGGAAAAACAAGAACAAATCAATTCACAATCAGGCAACGCCAAGATGAGGTTGAGGTGGTTAATCGTGGGGCTCCGTGGGCATGGCTATCGACAAGTGGCAGTGGTTAAAAGGAAGAAAGGAAGAAGAAGAAGAGAAATGCACTGTGCGGGAAAGAGAGAGACAAGAGACTGAAAACGGGCCACCGTCTAGGCACATGGCCAAACATAAGTGAAGTAGAGCGTGACTCACCTGAAGATTCAACACCACCTACTATTTTCTCATAATAGTTAAAGGACTCATGTCACTAGAAAAGGACTCGACACGCCTGTCTAAATCTACTTTTAATTACCTCAACTACCCTAGCTAGCTTTTATTAAATCTTAAATTAGGTTGGGTTACATTTCGCTCTCTATTACCAGATTTTTCTCTTCGACCTGTTATCTACTTAATGAGATTGAAGTGGTTCAGGCCCAAATTCCGAAATTAATAAAACATAATTGAAGATAGCGAAATACGACGACTTTTAAATTTTTCTCAAATCAATTTTTACTCCACCTTCTTTTCTTCTTTTAATTTCCCCTTTTATTTCAACATCTCTCTCTCCTCCACTATACTTATTTATGTTCTTTCCCCTAACTTTTTATTCTAATATATAAAAATGTTCAGAGGAAGTGCAAACTCAAAACATCACATTGAAATTGCGCACAATTTGAAATACAATAGAATATTTGCACTGAAATCAACTTGCAATGATATGTCTCTCATTCATATTTTACATTACAATGGCCAGTGTTTATTATAATGACAAAGTAGAGCTTATGGAACACTTTCGATTGAAATGAGAAAAACCAACTTTTAAAGTATCCTTATTTAATCGAACAAAATTTTGACATATCAAACATTACAAATTCCCTTAATTTCATTCAAAACAAGATTATTTTGCAAGCGATAGTTAGATTGGATCAGTGGAAACATTAAGAATCGCTCCAATAGGGAGGTTCTGGCATGTCTCACCATATGAGGGGCAATTCAGTCGCAATCATACAGGAGATGTTATGCCCTTCTTTAGTTGGCAGAGTACGAAGTCTTTAATTCTAACCACTAAAAATTGACTCGTGGGTCATTTCAATGCTGAGTGTGTGATAAGCCATTCTCTACTAATCGTTGTCATATATCATGCTTCCATTTTCTTGGGGCTTATAATAGGTGGATTGTGTTCCCGATAATGAATTCAAGGACACTTTTGGGTATAAAGAACATTATAATCCCATAACTTTTTAAAGACGTTCCCCATATGTGTTGAAAATTCGACGTAGCATGACACTTGTTATAAAAGTTTTTTAAAAGTTTATAATACTAAGATGATTGATTGAAAGATATAACACTTAAGTGAATGTCATCTAAAAGTTATGATACTCAAGTGATTAGAAAAATAAGTTATAATATTTAAGTGATTGTTGTACTAAAATTAAGACACTAGTCAAATTCTTATCCCAAAAATGAGAAATCAAGTTGCAATCAATAAGATTTGGGAGAGCCCATTATGCAGCATAAAAATCATCTCACAAGAGAGTTATATGCGACTGCTTAGCAATCAGTTAAATCCCTTGATATTCACTTTGGGAGAGTTGCGATTTTAGACAGGCCAAAGAATTTCAAAAGAGATCAAATATTTTATTCCTACGGTGTTTCTCTTGGCATTCCAACATCGCTATATAAACACTTAAACAATAAACACAAAAATCTCATCAGAGATGTTGACATATTCAAAGGCGAGTAATCCAAACCAATCAAATTAGTGTGGGAAGAGTGTTCGGGGGTGCTCAAGTGAGGAGGGTGTCACTTTTTCATGCACCACGTAAAGACAAAAAGTGTTTAGGTACGTCCCATGACAAACGTGGGAATCCAAGTGCATGCACACCATCCATGTAATCTTCTGACCGTGTATGAGCTTTAGGATTTAATGAATCATATCTGGAGTGTCTGCCTAAGCTAAATTGTTCGTATTGAATTCAGTGGAAAAAATAACAGCACAAGTATCAAAACTTTACACGAATAGACATTTTAGTGTCAAAAATTTTGAAACATACATTTAAGTGTCATTTTTAAAAAAAATTGAATCACTTAAGTGCTAACTCCGGCGAAAGCCATTGGAAATCCGACGTGACTTATTTTAATAATATAATTTACTTACATGGTTCACCGGAAGTTGGGCCAGCAAAAAATTAGCTAAAACAATGTCGTTTTGGTGCTAATATGGCATTTAAAAAACATTTTAGAAAGTTAAAAACATATTATTATAAAATTGATTAATTTAAAAAAAAGGGAAGTAGGAGGATTGGATGAGGGTCGTGACCCTTCCTTAGATTCGGCAAGGGTTGCCGACCACCCACCTAGGGTTGGCCGGGGTCACCTAGCTAGACGGCCAACAACCCTTGGCCCAGCCGGGTGAGGGTCAGCGACCCTCACCAGATTTGGGGGAGGGCCTGTAGGCCCTCACCGCAAGTGTGCTAAGGTCGTTGGCCATTGGCCAGGTCCCGGTGACCTTGGCTGACCATCACCCCACCGTCGCCAGCCCTTCCTGACGATGGTGGGCGGTGAGGACTCAAACCCTCCTCTCTTTTTTTAATAATATCGATTTAAAAAAAAAATTGGTATAACTTTGTTTTTGCCAAGTGGACAATTTTTTTTTAAATGACCACGTGGATATTTGTTTTGAAAAAAATTACTCTGTCAACAAATAAAATCATTGGAAAATGACGTGTGTGCAGGTTGGCCAGATTTTTTCGCCATTAGCACCTAACTGATCCTGATTCTTTTTGTTTTGATTTTGGCATTTAAGTATATCTTTCCGAACAAGTTTTGGCATTCCATAAGTTGGCCAGATTTTTTCGCCATTAGCACCTAACTGATCCTGATTCTTTTTGTTTTGATTTTGGCATTTAAGTATATCTTTCCGAACAAGTTTTGGCATTCCATAAGTCCGCACATTGAATTCAATGCATGTAATGTGATTTGGGTAGAGCATCCTTCGTCATTGATTTATGCTTCCTTCAAATGCCTCCCAATCCTCAATCCTATGTTCTTACTTAGATTAACCAATCTGTTCTCAAAAGATTGCGAACCATTCACGACAATTAGAGCAGAAATCTCAACTCAAACCCTATCCTCCAACACAATTTACCAAACCTAAAGAATAAATTTATCAAAACCACCTCCCAATCCCACCTCGTTATCCAACATTAAACCCGCAAAGTTCTCCAGCAAGGCGAATTTCACTTCACCAAGAAACAAAAAGGTCTCTCCTTTCTGGCTATAGCATCATCAAGCAAGACGCTTTCCGATCCACGCCCAATGGATCAAACTTAAACACGCAAGATGAACATAAACCCATTAAAACCCTTCCTTTCAGCCTAATGGATAAAAAGGGTTTCCATCAACAAGAGCAATTCTCAGGCGAAAAGCTTTCGATCGCAACAAGCGCTGTAATCGGACGATTACCCGGGAATCTTATTGACCTCGAACTCGACGCCGTCTCGGGCCAAGATGAACATCTGGTTGACGAAGGGAATGGGCATGCCGTTCGCCGAACAGTTAAGGGTTCAGAGCCATTGCGCTTCTTCCTTCGCAGTCAGCCGCGGAGGATGATGATCAGATCAAATTCCGAGGCCTGCAGATTCTGGAAGAAGACGAAGGAAGGAGAAGAAAGAAAGAACGAGAAAAATAAACGTGGGGAGGAGTCGGTCCGGTCGAGAAGAATGAGATGTCCAGGAACATTCTGGGAATGGCATTTTACAACCTTTCCGAAAAAATCGTAAATTTGCAACCAGTTTCCTACATTTTTATCGATTTAATATATCGAATATTACACTTTTTATGTAGAATTATATTTCACAAAAATTTTGAAATTGATACGCTATTCATAAATTTATCCTTCGCCGTCTTCCATTTGATGTTTTATTAAATACTGACATGAAAATACATATAGTAAACAACTCAGATGATCGTAGTGTGATGTTTTTTTTTTGGTAAGGATCGTAGTGTGATGTTAATCTTTATGGAATTCAATATAAGCAAATCTCTTAAATGACATTATTTTGTAAAAGTCAGATATGAAGAAAATGAGTTGAGATCGGCAAATCGACTAAAATCTGCTGTTCCGCGCGATACTTGTGAAGTTTTACTAAAAAGTACATGTGGAGATAGAGTAAACATCTCAATAATAACTTTCTTAGCCTTCCTGAGAAGTCAAGGATGGTTGGAAAAAAAAAAAAGTTGAAAAGGAGAATCAAACAAATAGAAAAGAATCCTTACCAAAAAAAAAAAAACAAATAGAAAAGAAAAAAAGCAATTAAAGTGAATTTCTGTCTTTATGGATTCTTTATCTTAATTTCTACTCGGTAAAGAAAATTGTCCTTCAAGTGCATTAGAGCTCACAAGGGCATTGCGGATCTCTTATGTTCAAGTCTCTGGAGTGGCTACTGAAAATCTCATTTTAACGTTGATGTGCCCCCACTTTGTTGCATTAAGACCTAATGATACTAAATACGTTCTTTGGGAAACCCAAGTACCTTCATCACGGTTGTCCCACTGGAGATGGCAGATCGTGATTGTTGAACATAATTTATCGCACGTCTGTGATTGTTGCGACCTATTTTTTTCGTCTCGAGAGGGAAAGAAATATCTAAATAAGTTTAGGGATATTGTCCAAAAGTAGGTCTAGGATCCTCATTAGATATAAGCTTTCCTAAACCCAACCCCACGTGACATTAGGTGTTTATGAAAATCTTTAAATAAGGAGTCGCTACTAGTCTATTAGGATTGGCTAGAAACCAAGCGGGGCATGAGAGTGTACCTCACTTTCTATGCAATCAGATATCATAGGGTTAGGGACTTAATTACACTAATTAACCAATCAATGTCCTTTTGATACCTAATCTTGTTCGTTTCAAAAAGACCTTTATCAGGCAATTTGGATTGATTTTAGACTTAACCACTAACATGTGAGATGATCATGCATGTGCGCAAAAATCATTAAAATAACAATCAGCAATTAAAGAAAGCATTAAATAAATTGCAGGCAAAAAAATAAACACCTAACATTAAGAGATAAATAAATGACAATCCTAATTAAACTAAGGGGGAAACCATAATCATCGCATCCTAAGTGTGCATTCAAGGGCAATTGTATTCGAAGATAATTAAAACCCTGAGGTGAAACCGTGAGAGCTTGTTTAATTTCAAGCACAATCTTAAATCGATGATTTTTCAACACTTTTTAAGAGAAAATTGTTTAATAATTATTTTAAAGCTTTTTAGGGAGCTCTAAAACAAACTTGAAATTTTTTGGGGATTTTTTGAAAAAATTTCTTCTTCTTTTTTTGGAATTTTTAATATTTTAATATTTTCGAATTTTTTAAAATATATTTATTTATTTTTTATTTTTTTCAGAAAATGTTTGTAAATTTTCAGGTTTTAAAATTTTCCATTAATTTTCTGGATTTCGAAATTTTTTTATGATTTTATAATATTTTTAATGTTATTTATATTTTCTGAATTTTCTTTTTTTTATAATTTTTTTTAAAATAAGATGATTCGGACCGGGTCCGGAAACCCGGCCCTGCTAACCTGATTCGGGCCTGTCGGTCTGGGTTGGGCCACAAAAGACTAGGCCGGCCCTATATCACTACGGATTAAAAAAGACGCCCACGAAATTCTTTTAAAAAAAAAAGCCCACGAAAATTCGTTTTTTTAGAAAAGGCCCATTTCTGTCTTCAGCCCAATCTATTCCCGGCCCGCGACAAAATCAGCCCGACGTGCCCAAGCCCGAGGTGAAGCCCATTTCCTTGTTTTTTTTTTTATGTTTTTTAGCCTTTTCTTTTTTTTCTTTTTCTTTTTCTATGTCTCCTTTTTTTTTTATGGTCTTCTTCCCTGCAGACTTCTTCTCTTCTGCGTTTTTTTTCATTTTCTTTATTTTTTTTACTTTTTTCTCTCTCCTCCCCGCTGGTCATTCTTCTTCACGTGTTTCTTCATTCAACTTTTTCCATGCACACCCCGTGTACTGCGGTTTTCAACTTCGCCGGAGCTCCTACAACGTTTTAAAAAAAAAAAACGGAGCCGACGCCGCTGCAACAGCAAGTCCTTGCCGGCGTTCGGGAGGTCGCCAGGCCATCGCCCGGCGTCGGTCGTTCGTTCCGACCGACGCCAGCCACCGCCGTCACCCCCACACTGCTGAAACGACCGAACAGCCATCGGAGCTCGAAACTCAAGCCCCGACACCCCTGCTGGCCGAAAACGACTCCAAAAAGACGCTTCCCCCCGCTTCGACTTGAACAAAGAAAGAGACAGCGACGTGGGTTGAGTTTTACCATTTCTTGAAACTCGCTCCATGCGTCAAGTGTTTTGAGTTTTACCAGTTGGGAGCAGACAGAAAGAAACACTCTTTTTACTTCAAATTCTTCCCCTGAAGCTTGCAAGTGTTGAACCAGACTACCGAGCCTTGCATGAAGCTGGACAAGATATAGATGCTCGGCTTGTTGGAAACCAAGGGAAAGGTGTGAGCTTCAACCTTGAGAGCCACAAGAAGCACCCACTTCGAAGAGACAGAGAGCCAAAAACGCAAGACTCCCAAACCTGAGGGACTAGATACAGACTGGCATAAACCTTCCCAAGGAAAGGTGTCACCAGAGCAAGAAGGCAAAAACAGGGGCTAGAAAGAGAGAGAGAATAGGGTCCGAATGCAACGATACCGAGCTTTTTCTTTGTAGTGTTTTTTTTTTTCCCTCTCGAGCGTTGGCACGCTTAAAAAATGGGTTTCACTCCCCTTCTTCCTTACTTCTTGTTGCTCTTTCTGCTCTGCTTCTGCTGACCTGCTGCTGCTGCTTTTCTTCTGCTGACTTGCTGCTGCTTTTCTGCTGACCCGCTTCCTCTCTGCTCTCTTTTTTGCTCTCGGTCCCTCAGTCTTTTCTGTCCGAGTTCCCTGCTTCCTCCGGTCCCTCCTTTTTTCTTTCTGTTTTTTGTTCTCTTTCCTCCTCCCTTTTTGCTGCTCTTTCCTTTTTTCTGCCCTGCTGCTCGCTGCTTCCTCTTTCAGCTCTCCCCTTTCTGCTCTGACTTGTCAACCTCAACCCCTCCTTGCTCTGACTTGCCGCAGCAACCTACTTCATCATCTTTTTCTGCCTCTGCTCTGCTGCTCGCGTGGAGGAAGAAAGGCGGAAGAAAAAAGGAAAGAAGAAGAATGGGCCAAGCCCGTGCGGGAGGGAAAAGAAGAAAAGAAAGGGACCGGGCAGGCCTAGCCCTGGCCCGGACTCACAATGTTTTTCTTTTAAATCTTTTTTTCTTTTTTATAAAAAATTCGAATTTTTTAATTAATTATTGTAAATTTTAAAATTAGTGATGCAAGTGCTCCTCTTGTCTATATGCGATGCAATTTTAATGAAATAAATTTTTTGTTAAGAGATTAGAAATTAATCTCTAATTTTTCAATACAATTAATAAATACTAAAACAAATCGCCAAAATTTAGGTGTCAACAGTAATTACTATACTGCTATCAATGTAACATGCATAATTTTTTTTCGATATTTGCCACTTGGCTTGCGTTGAATATATCGTCTGTATTTTCTTTTTCTTCCACATAATTAGCTCAATAATTTGTTTTCAACCAACAATTTTTTTCCATGTGGCAATATCTTTTATGAGAGCGCTATTGTGATTTATCTAGAAAAAAATAATATTTTTTAATTGATTTATTTTCTTGCAAATATTGCAGGGTAAATTTTTTGTCCTTTGAAGAGGTTTCTTCTCCTCTTTCATTTTTCCACAAACTCCTTGTACCATTTTTAGATTTATGAGGCCACACATTTATTTTAGACCGAAAGTCACTCTCAATAGAATCTTCATCATATAGCATTAGTCTTTTTTTCCATATGCCTGGAGAGGCTAATTAATTCAATCACTACCATAGTTTTTTAATCCTTAGATTCTTCTATAGAAGTGACAATAGGATTGTGTTCTCTAATGAGTGTCACAAATATTTTTTTCTCTACCTTCATATCATCTCCATAAATCCTCATTTGATTTACTCACCAATTTAATCTTCCACAGTATTGTTTGAGGGTCTCATAATAGTTTATTTTAGCATTTTGAAGAGACTGAAATATGAAGGTTTGTACCTTTGTTGCGTCTTAAAACTCTTCTTTTATTATGTTATCAAATCATGTCATGAGTTTAAGCCATATATGAAGTCTGACTTAATTGGAAGATGCTTGCTGGATTAAAGCCTAGCACACTTACCCTATTTAGATTAGAACTCAAGAGAGTTGGTTGTTGTAATCTTATTCAAGCCGCATATTAGTCTGTGCCGTTGACTTCTTCAAGCCTTAAAAGTGGAGTTCACTTTTCCTTGGCAGTACAAAGGAGATCTAACCATCGGGTGAAATTTGTGCAGAGAATCCTGTCATCCAATTGAGGCATTTTCTTCGCAAAGACATGAGTGTTTCGAGCTTTCAGCGATATGTTTACTGAACAACTACAAGAGGCTAAAAATTGTGGGTTTGAGTATAATTTTGGACAGGGAAACACTTGAGCATTGTAAGCGATTGTAACTCTATAATTCTTCAATTGATTAGCTGAATATTTTCAGCTAACCCACCCCATGGAGTGGCTACTGATGGTTGGATTGAATCATGTAAATATTTTCTTAGTGTTCCTTATTTTATTTCTTTGGTGATTTTTGTCCTCTCACGTTATTTAATTACATACATTCTTTGGCTTCCACATGATCTTAGAACACGTCTTTGTGGTTTTTGCTCCAATGGTTCACGGAAATATTGTTTCCAAGAGCGTTTGTTGGATGACATACAGAGCTCTTGCAACTTTTTGTGGTTGCTCTGCCGGAAGCTTATACCTTCCTATGGATCCACACATCCTTTATCCACGATGATGTACTAATCTTGTGCCATCCAGAAAGTAATCATTTTAATGTTGTAGTGAATAGTCATTTTCATCGAAAGTCGGAATGGTACTGAGATGAAGTTGGCCTTTGTTTTGGCATCTAATATTTGGGTGGAAGATTTTAGTAGCCGGTGGATTGGACTCACGCCCAATACCACCCGAATGAGGCCCTGGTACCATTGTTAGCTTTTAGTGTTGACGTGAAAGCGTGTATGATTGTGGGGATTTACTCGGCAAAGGAATGAGGAAGGAGCTTTTGGAGCTTCTTGTATTGTCAAAATGTTTGGTACGGAGGATTTATGGGGTTGCAGTTGGTCTGAACATGAATGAACGAGCATGAAGCCTTTTTATAGTCCTTCCTGATCGACTCTTCTACTACGAATCACTTACTTAAACTGCTTACGGTAGATCTAGAAACTTGTAGAGTCCTGGCTTTTCTGGATAACCACAACTTCAACAAAATTTAATGAAGGAGATAATGGTGCAATGGAAGATTGCATTTGCCTAAGACTTGATCATCCTTCAGAGTACCTATCCAGATTGGACGAAAATGAAGAAGATTGAAACGAGAGAATCATCATGTGATAATGATATGTAAACAGCCAAATGTCCATCGTTCATAACATTTAGAGGGGGAAATAAGCACGACTACAAACAGGAGGAAAATCATTGATGACAACAATCGATAGATAATTATCAGCAACAGCCACGAGGAGAAACCCAAAAATGGAAAAAAGAAATTATTATGCGGAGGCAACGGGAGGTTTCAATAGTACCTGAGCACTGTATATACGGTCTGAATTATGGTGAGCACTAAGGGTGCGTTTGGTAGGGCATTTAGAAAGCCCTTTCAAGCCCCAAAACCCCTTCGGGCAAATACGAGGCGTTTGGCAACCCCTTCCCAAGGAGCTTTCAAGTGAAAGCAAGCCTTGGGAAGGCTGAAAGCTCAAAGCAAGTCCCCTCTTGCTTTGAGCTTTCAGCATTTTCGGAATGCTGGGAGCCCTCTTTAATGAAAATATATGACTTGCCTATTTTACCCTTAAAACATTGATGAAAATCCACCTTTACCCTTGTTTAAAAAGGGAACCCTAGTATTTTGGCTCTTTTCTTCTTTCCTCTTTGCATTCTTCTTTCCTCTGCAGTTCGGCCGCTTCTCTCCCTGACGTGCTTCTCCTCTCCCTCGCAATAGCTACTCTTCGCTTGACTCTACCTTCGCTCGACCCAGCCTTCGCTCGACCCGCCTTCGCTCGACCCGCTGCTCGCTCGATCCGCTGCTCGCTGGACTCGCTATTCGCTTTACTAGATCTGTTCGATCGCCACCAATTTCGCCACAAGCAGATTCGAGTTCTCTCTCGCTTCAAAGGTAATTCTTGAAAGACCCAACTTGTTTTCTGCTTGCTTGTTTTGGTGGGTTGATTTCGGTGGATTCTTGAGATGCTATATGGTTTCCGGGGCTTGTTTGCACAGAGGACATGAGGGATATCGGTGTCGAGTTTGGGTTTTCGATGTCTGGTTCGTCTGTCAGTGAGTTCAACTGTGGTTTTTGGGCTCCCGGCTTTGTGTGCTCCCCGACAGTAACCTTTAGAGTTGTTCGCTGAGGATGGGGTTCTCACAACATTTGTATGGGGGCTTTTGTCATTCTGCCCCCCTCGTTTTCTTGATCTCCAGGGATGGTTCTTGTGTCCGCTTGGTGGGGTTTAATGGCTTAGAGATTGCAAGTTGGCTTAGTGGGATTGATCATGGGTGTTATGCAGAATCCTTGGAAAGTTTGGTTCCCCGACTTGCCAAAATGGTACAAGCTATAATATGTTAATGGCAAATGCTCCTACTGTCAGGATGTGATGACAGAAGTTAAAACATTCTTCTNAGATCTATATTTCTTACGCACGGCGCGCCAGTACTGTAAGGTGCAGCCCACTTAGTCCATGGTCTTCAATTGTAATATTGGAAGACTTTCACACTTACATGTTGGCCCCACACACTCTCATCCTTTTGAGCTGGGATAAGGCACTTCTTTGTATGTTTTACAACCAAACTTTCAATAGAACATTCTAAAAAGAAATGAAGGGCATAAGTACCTCGGAAGTGCCAAAACTTGGCACGGAGGGACACTTAAGTATCAAAAGTTACAAAAGGTACACTTAAGTGCCATTTTTCAAAATAAATGGATCACTTTAGTGCCAAGTCGTCGGAACCCTATCGGAAAACCTACGTGGCAATTTTTTATTAATTTTCTTGCCTACGTGACTCGCCGGAAATTGAGTCGGCGAAAAATCAGCCAAAACGACGTCATTTTGCGCTGACGTGGATTTTAAAAATTATTAATTATAAAATATTAAATTATTATAAAATTGATTAATTAAAAAAAAAAAAGGACGTACGGACCCCGCAAGTGCCATAACTTGGCACGGGGGGACACTTAAGTGCCAAAACTTACAAATGGTATACTTAAGTGCCAAAGGGTGCGTTTGGTAGGGCATTTAGAAAGCCCTTTCAAGCTCCAAAGCCCCTTCGGGCAAATACGAGGCGTTTGGCAACCCCTTCCCAAGGAGCTTTCAAGTGAAAGCAAGCCTTGGGAAGGCTGAAAGCTCAAAGCAAGTCCCCCCTTGCTTTGAGCTTTCAGCATTTTCGGAATGCTGGGAGCCCTCTTTAATGAAAATATATGACTTGCCTATTTTACCCTTAAAACATTGATGAAAATCCACCTTTACCCTTGTTTAAAAAGGGAACCCTAGTATTTTGGCTCTTTTCTTCTTTCCTCTGCAGTTCGGCCGCTTCTCTCCCTGACATGCTTCTCCTCTCCCTCGCAATAGCTGCTCTTCGCTTGACTCTACCTTCGCTCGACGGGGCCTTCGTTCGCGACGATTACCAGCCTTCGCTCGACCCAGCCTTCACTCCACCCGCCTTCGCTCAACCCGCTGCTCACTCGATCCGCTGCTCGCTGGACTCGCTATTCGCTTTACTAGATCTGTTCGATCGCCACCAATTTCGCCCCAAGTAGATTCGAGTTCTCTCTCGCTTCAAAGGTAATTCTTGAAAGACCCAACTTGTTTTCTGCTTGCTTGTTTTGGTGGGTTGATTTAGGTGGATTCTTGAGATGCTATATGGTTTCCGGGGCTTGTTTGCACAGAGGACATGAGGGATATCGGTGTCAAGTTTGGGTTTTCGATGTCTGGTTCGTCTGTCAGTGAGTTCAACTGTGGTTTTTGGGCTCCCGGCTTTGTGTGCTCCCCGACAGTAACCTTTAGAGTTGTTCGCTGAGGATGGGGTTCTCGCAACATTTGTATGGGGGCTTTTGTCGTTCTGCCCCCCTCGTTTTCTTGATCTCCAGGGATGGTTCTTGTGTCCGCTTGGTGGGGTTTAATGGCTTAGAGATTGCAAGTTGGCTTAGTGGGATTGATCATGGGTGTTATGCAGAATTCTTGGAAAGTTTGGTTCCCCGACTTGCCAAAATGGTACAAGCTATAATATGTTAATGGCAAATGCTCCTACTGTCAGGATGTGATGACAGAAGTTAAAACATTCTTCTTTTCATTCTCTGTGGCACCTTGGATGACCCCTGGATTTGTTTTCAATTCTGTAGGTTTGAGCGTGCAAGACCTTTGAATGCGCACAGAGCTTGCATTTTGCGAGATAACTCAAAGAATACCGAGGAGTTGTGTTTTGAACTGTTCGATCATTGTTTTTAGGATTTTTACTGTTATATGGATTGCCCAGTGTAGTTCTATTCGAGACTGAGTCAAGTTTTCAGTTTGGCTTTTATCTGATCAATGGAGCCCCCATTTGTTTCACTATGCATCGAAATTGAGTTAAGCATCGATTGTGGGACATTATTCTTGTTCAGGTTGTTGAGTTTTGGGGATGCTATCCTTGCTTTGGAATTTGTTTGATTACATCCATGAACAAAAACATTTGATTTTGGAATATGCAAAGAGAACTCTCATATGCACACAAAAAAGAATAATCTTTTGATGGGGTTTAATGGGATTCTTGATCAAGCAGTCATAGGTAAATTCAAAACTAAAGTATTCTTATTATTATTGAAAAATAGAGCACGTGAATATTTTTTTAGCAAAAAAAATTCATTTTTAATAAAATTGTTCATATGGGACATCTTTAACATTATTCAAAAATATAATTAAAAAATGTATCCATTTTTTTAATTTTAAATAAATTAAAAATTAAAAATCTTAAATTAATCAGCAAAGGGGCTTTTCAAATGTGTTTTATACCAAACAACATTCTTCTCAAAGTTGCATTTGAAAGCAGAATTTACCAAACAGTCTTTTGCATTTCCTCAAAGCCCTTTAGGCTAAACTGCTTTGCATTTCCCCAAGAAGCTTTCTAAATGCCATACCAAACGCACCCTAAGAGGATGATGGCGGCGATAAGAGACAGTATAGCCCAAGGACTCCTGAAGTAGGTGCGGTCGAGATTAGCCCTCCAGTGGTTGAGATTAGCCCTCCACTTGTTCTAGGGATGTTCGCAGTGCTTACTTATTTTGTTTTGCACGGTCTCGAGGCTGCTGTTGGATGCGAGCGTCACTTCCTTGCCCAGCGAGTTGAATAGCTCCGCAACTGCCTCGTTGCTCTAGATGGCATTTCGGATGATGCCTTTGGCGTGGAGCAGCGCGACATCTCGCTCATCGTTGATGATGTGGTCCATGAAGACAACGTAGGATGTGACCTCGTCCCCAGTCCAAATGTGCAACCGCTCGAACGTCATGACGTAGAGGAACATGGACTTGACGGTGTCATCCACCGTGAAAAAGGGGAGCTCAAGGACCCCTCCGGCAAAGGCGATGTCCTTGAGACTGCTGGTCTGGCTCTTCTTGAACTGGATCCCAGCCTCCTCGAGCTCGGTGGTTGACCGGAATATTCTCTCATGCTGGACATTCTCGGTCTCCTTGGGCAGGCACTTTCCAAAGACTTCCACGACATGCCCCATCCCGGGGATGCACGTCTTGAGGGAGCTATTGTCACCCTGCGTTGTTGAAGTAAAGCCGGTGCATTTAATACGAGATTGTTGTCGTGTCAACGCTACTTGCTTAAAGGGGAAAAAAAAAATCTCCTATAGAGGTGGTCATTAGAAAAACTTATCACCTCGCCATCCTCAGGCCCGACATTTTCCCGTCCGTGCTGGTCCTTCCCAGAGTCCGGTCGGCCTTTCCTGAAAATGTCCAGGACATGCAGGAATCTACCCATCCCCTTGATGCCCGGGTCGAGGGAGTAGAACCTGAGGATGAGCTCGTTGATGTCTTCGACACGCTGCATTGTTGAAGCGATGTCACTGGCATTGAATTTGAGATCATTGTCGTGTCGAATAATTGCATAAAAGGAAAAATAAAATAAATAAAATGG
Source organism: Corymbia citriodora subsp. variegata (assembly GCA_014858505.1). Classification (NCBI taxonomy): domain Eukaryota; kingdom Viridiplantae; phylum Streptophyta; class Magnoliopsida; order Myrtales; family Myrtaceae; genus Corymbia; species Corymbia citriodora. Next base: position 15,267,537 of record CM026419.1, on the reverse strand, counting down.
AGTCTCCATTTGAGGTGATAGATTTAATAATGAAATTGTTAATTGATCTCGAATCATATTGTGAGGTCCATTTGAGATCATCAAGATGTACTGTTAGGTGACATAGTATGGCGATTTGGATGCATGCAATAATTTCTCAAATGACGGAGTGAAATCTAAGAAATTAACCTCCTTGCCATCGTTTGCGAAGGCAATCAGCTCATACAGCAGTAGCATTGGCAGCTGATTCTCCAGCTTCAACATGTCCCATCTTATGTATGGCGTTATGTACCTATGGGTGCCAAAGATGGGGTCACCGAGTGCATAGTCATTCTCCTCCTCCTTTGTCATGGCGGCCGTCATGATCTCAAGCATGAAACAGCCGTCCATGATCATTAGCATCAGGAACCGGTCCTCCTTCCACTCTGGGTCCAGCGCGTTGTAGCTGCACTTAAGCTCATGCTCCACGTTCTTCAGGGAATTCAAGAAGGGCTGGAGGGACTTCCCGGACCGCTTGAAGAACTGGTCGCACGCACGGTGCTTGTGTTCCTCCATGGGGAGGAGGTGGTGCTTGCCGTGGTGGTAGGGGCCGAAAGAGACAACCTGCAGCTGGTAGTTCTTGAGGTTGAGGTTGTTGATGACGGGGGGACCCTGTAGATGCACGGAATCCGGCACCGTTGCTTGTCGGGCCGTTGCTTGTCGGGGTTTGGAGAAATTTCTCGTCTGGAGTGGAGACGATGAGAATACGGTTTAGGTTCGGGCTGTGCAGGGTACGCCATGGTTCAGATTAAAACAGCCCTTTTTCGTGATATGGGAATGAGAAGAGGAGAATATGGTTCAGGTTCAGGGTTAAAAACAGCCCTTCGGCTGCAGCTCCAGATCGGGTGGTGGCGATGTAAGCGCGGTTAGGTGAGCCTCAGAGGTTTTACAAGTTTCTGGGGAAAGGAGGAAAACCCATGGACGACGAGGGGAGGGGGAGGGGGGCGGTTTTGGTGTAGTCCAACCCCAATGCTGATCTTATGTGTCGAAATGGGCCTTTCGCCCATCTTTTATATCATGAATGAGTTGGGTGATATATTGAATTAGTTAAATTTTAATAAATGAGTTGCTATGGTCTCAAACTATATAGCTCATTTAAATATGAATTTTAAATGGGTCTTAGGCTTTCGCCCATAATCAACCTCACGGAACTACAGTCCACCAAAGGATGGGGCCCAATTTGACCATCTCACTAGCCTTCTCCCGTATGTGCATCACCCGTAGGGCAAAAAAATAAAAACACACACTTCGCAATGAGTAACATTCCGGTAATATTTATGCATGGTTAGCTCAGTAATTAACTTTAGATGGAACACGAGGCAGGTTGTAATCATCTTGTATGAAATGCAAAAATGTCCGCCAACTTCAAATGTGGAAAAATTAGTTTAACTGAAAAGATTATTTAAAATCAAATCAAAGTCAAATCATAGAGGCAAAGTCAAGTTTCTAAGTTAAAGTAGGTTTTACTTTTATTTTTTTAGCTCTAGATCATTTAAGCATAATTGACAATGCGCATTTATAGCTCCAATAAAGACTTCTTTTCAAAGTTAGCTCAAATTTGAGCCCTTGTATAAGATGTGACCCGAATTGAACGAGGGGGACCGGAATTTTTGACTCAATACCTAATTGGAGTCATACCATAGGAGTCAACCAAGATAGGGTTGTTAAGTTACTTTATCTAATTTGTTTGGAGCAGTGGCAACTATGTAACGACCCAAGATTGATCAGTCAAGAGATTGACTCCTCTAAAGGGCATACAAGTGACCCCACTGTTGATTGGCAGTAGAAAAAGAGTTTAAATTTTTTCTTGATTTTAAGCCCATAAAAGAAATAAAAAAGAAGAAGGAGAAAGCAGTGGAGGTCTTCATTTTAAGTATTAGAAACACTCAAACTTGTAAACGATTATTACTCTTTAATTCTTGAATCGATCAATGGAATTTTCCTTACTGACTTTTCCCGAGGTATAGATATTAATACTTGAATCGAATCACGTAAATATCCAGTATTCTCTATTGTTCCTTGTATATTTCTCTGATTATAAAGTGTTGATTTAATTGTAAAATTTGGTGAGTTTCTGCGTCTTTTTTATGAAAAGCTCCAATAGAGGAGTACTTGGATGTGTCGTTATTGCTATAATTATTAAATAGTAAACACAAAAATCTTACAAAAGATGTTGACTTAATCGGAGAGGGACTAATTCCATAAACCAATCAAATTAATATATATCACGTCAATTCTTCATAAACCAATCGAGCTGAAAGGCGTGAGAGGATGCGAATTTACAGGGAGAGAGAGAGAGAGATGGGAAGAGTGTTTGGTGGGTTCTAGAGGGGAGCCTGTCACTTTTTGTGCTCAGATAAAGACAAAAAATGTTTAGGTAATGTCCCATGAAAACATGGAAATCGGATTGCATATCTTATGAGCATGTACGAGCCTTAGAATTTAATGTATTTCTCGAGTGTCTGTCTTTGAATTGAGTGCATGTAATGTAATTTGGGGGTGGGCTTCACCTATATATATTATATCAATAAATTTTTTTTTAGAAAGAATGACTTTCCAATAATATATAAGCTTACTAAGCTCATGACAATCATATAACTTCTCACAAATTAACTTCAGATGGTACACAAGTCAAATTATAATCATCTTGTGTCAAATTCAAAAACTTCATGGAGAAAAATTGTTTCTAGCGAAAAGATATATATAAAATCCCAAATCAAAGCCAAACTAGTACGGTAAAGTCATTTTTATAAGTTAAACTAAATGTTGGTGCTATTGGGAAGGGATCTGGTGAGGACGACCTTTGCCTGTGTCGGGCGAGGGCACCTTTGCCCAGTGAGGCTTGGGCCACTCTCGCCCGACGTTGGCAAGAGTCGCCTAGGACTGGGCCACCCTCGCTTGACGCCAGCAAGGGCTACCTAGGACTGGGTGACCCTCACTCGACTTTGACACCAGCGAGGGTAACCTCATTGGCTTTCTCCTGTTAAGAGAAAAAAATAAAAAAAAGGACGAAAATGCCCTTCAACCCAAAAAACTTTGGAGTAAATTTATCCTAAATAGCATAATTTAACATTTTTTGTGACACAAAAAAAAGTTCAAAGTAAAATTGTTACAAGTGATATAGTTTATGATAAAATTGTCACAAGTGACATAATTTGTGATTTTTGGTGACAAAAAAAAGTTCAGAATAAAATTGTGGAAGCTTATTTTAGAGTTTTTGATGACATTTTTCCAAAAAAAAAATGTTTGTGCCATGGACTTCTTCGAGCCTAAAAGTGGACTTCTCTTTTCCTCGATAGTACAAAGGGGATTTAAACATCAGGTGAAGTTTGTGCATAGAATCCATCATCCGATTGAGGCATTTTCGGGGAAAGTACAGCGCAAGTGCCAAAACTTGGCACAAAGAGACACTTAAGTGCCAAAAGTTACAAAATGTACACTTAAGTGCCACTTTTAAAAAAATTTGGATCACTTAAGTACCAAGTCGCCAGAACCCTGTCGAAAATCCTACGTGGCTCGCCGGAAACTGAATCGGCCAAAAATCAGCCAAAACGACGTCGTTTTGGCTGACGTGGATTTAAAAATTATTAATTAAATAATATTAAATAATTATAAATATATTATTATAAAATCGATTTTATTAAAAACAAAAAAAAAGGAGGGGGGATTGGCGAGGGCTGCACAGCCCTCGCCGATCCCCTCCTCCTTCTTTTTTTTTTAAATAAAATCGATTTTAATTTTTCCAAAATCTGACGTAGACAATTTTTTTAAAAAAAAATTGCCACGTGGATTTTTTTATTTTGAAAAAAATGCTCTGTCAGCAAATGAAGTCGCCAGAAAATGAACACGTGGCAATTTGGCCGGAATTTTTCGCCGTTGGCACTTAAGTGATCCATTTTGCTCCGATTTTGGCACTTAAGTGTACCTTTTGTAACTTTTGGCACTTAAGTGTCCCTTTGTGCCAACTTTTGGCACTCCAGAGGTCCGCATGTCAGGCATTTTCTTTGTGAAAACATGAGTGTTTTAAGTTTCCGATCATTTTGTTTATTGAGCAATTATGTGAGGCTAAATATTATGGATTTGAGTATAATCTTGCACTGGGAACACTTAAGTATTGTGAGTGATCATTCTGTAATTCTCTAATCGATTAGTTGATTATTTGTTGCTAACCTTTCTCGTGAAGTGACTGTTGATGGTTGAATTGAATCGTGTAAATTTTTTCTTATTGTTCCTCAGTTTATTTCTCTAGTGATTTCGTTCTCTTGCGTTATTTAATTACATACATTCTTTAGCTTTTGCGTTGTCTTCGAACACATGTCTTTGCTGTTTTTCTCCAATGGTTTGCGGAAATATTGTTTCCAAGAGTGTTTGTCGGAAGACATACGGTGCCCTTGCAACTTTTTGTAGTTGCTTTGCCAGAAGCTTGTACCTTCATATAAAGTAGCATATTCTTGCTCCACGACATCGCATAAAAAGGTAATCATTTCAATGCTCCATTAAATATAGTTATTTTCATCAAAAGTAGGAACAATAGTGAGATACAGCTGGGCATTGTTTTGGTGTCGTAAATTTGGGTGGGTAATTTCTGTAGCGGGTGGATAGGACTCATCCCCAATACCAACCGAACGAGGCCCTGTTACCACCGTTTGCTTTTAGTGTTGATGTGAAAGCATGTATGTTTGTGAGGATTTACTCAACGAGGGAACAAAGAGGGAGCTTTTGGAAGGGATTTATGGAGCTGTAGTTGGTCTGAACATGAATGAACGAGCATGAAGCATTTTTATAGTCCTTCCTAATCGACTCTGGCGCTAAGAATCTCTGTCACAAACAGAGAAATTTGCTTCATTTTGCAGGTTGGACAGACTTTTAGCCATTAATTCTAACCACCACCAACTTAGCTAGAATTTACTTAAACTGCTTATAATAGATCTAGAAACTTGTAAAGTCTTGGCTTTTCTGGATAAATTGATCACGACTTCAACAGAATTTAATCAAGAAGAAAATGGTGCAACGGAAGATTACGTCTGCCTAAAACTTGCTCATCCTTCAGACTACCTTTCCACAATGGACAAATATAAAGAAGACTAAAACAAGATAATCATCATCTGATAATGATATATAAACAGCCAAAATGTCCATCGTGCATGACATTTAGAGAGGGAACTAAGCCCAACTGAAAACAGGAGGAAAAGCATTCATGACAACAATCAACAACTGATTGACAGATAATTATTGAGCATCAGTTATTGGGAGGAAAAACACAGAAATGGAAAATAGGAATTATTATGCAGTAGCTACGGGAGGGTTCAATAGTAGTCAAGCAATGCATATATGGTCTGAATTATGGTGAGCGCGAAGAGGAAGATGGCGGCGATGAGAGACAGTATAGTCCAAGGATTCTTGAAGTAGGTGCGGTTGAGATTAGCCCTCCACCTGTTCCGGCGCTTATTGCAGTGCTTACTTATGTCCTTTTGCACGCTCTCGAGGCTGTTGTTGGATGCGAGCGTCACTTCCTTGCACAGCGAGTTGAATAGCTCCGCAACTGCCTCGTTGCTCCCGATGGAATTCTGGATGATGCCTTCGGCATGGAGTAGCGCGACATCCCGCTTGTCGTTGATGATGTCGTCCATGAAGACGACGTAGGATGTGACCCCTGTCCCAGCCCCGATGTGCAAGCGCTCGAACGTCATGACGTTGAGGAAATTGGACTTGAAGGCGTCATCCACCATGATAACAGGGAGCTTCAGCTTCCCTCCAGCAAAGGAGATGTCCTTGAGACTGCTGGTCTTGCTCATCTTGAACCGGATCCCGGCCTCATGAGCTCGGTGGCTGACCGGGTTATTTCGTGTGGGACATTCTCGGTCTTCTTCCACAGGCACTTCCTAAAGTCGTCCACGACATGCCCCATTCCCGTGGTGCCTGGGTTTTTGTCATCCTGCGTTGTTGGAGTGAAGTCAATGCATTGAATATGAGGTTGCTGTCCTGTCGATACTACTTGCTTAAAGGGAAATATAGAGGTGGTTGTTAGAAAAGATCATCACCTCGCCAGCCTTAGGCTCCCCATTTTCAAGCTGATTGAGCAGGGTGGCCAACGGGACTATCGGCTTAGGCTTCGACCGGCCCACATTTTTCCATTTGTGCTGGTCCTTCTCGGGCCACATTAGCAGGCCTTTCCTGAAGACGTCTAGGACATGCAGGCATCTGCCCATCCCCGTTATGTCCTTTTTGAGGGAGTAGAACCGGAGGATGAGCTTGTTGACGCATTCGTCAGCCTACGTTGTTGGAGCGAAGTCAGTGGCATTGGATTCGAGAACGTTGTTGTGTCGATACTAATCGCATAAAAGCAAAGAAAAAAAGAAAGAGTCTCTGATTGAGGTGATGGATATAGTAATGAAACTGTTAATTGATCACGGACCATGACGTGAGATCCATCTGAGATCACTAAGAGGTACTGTTAGGTGAAAATAGTATGGCGATTTGGACGCGTGCAATAATTTCTCAAACGACAGAGTGAAATCTAAGAAACTAACCTCCTTGTCATCGTTCCCGATGGCAACCAACTGATACAGCACTAGCATCGGCAACTGATTCTCCAGCATCAGCCTGTCCCGTCTTATGTAGGGTGTTATGTACCTGTGGGTGCTGAAGATGGGGTCATTGGGCGCATAGTCATTCTTCTCCAACATGGCGGCCCACATTATCTCAAGCATGAAACAGCCGTCCGTGATCATCAGCTCCAGGAACAGGTCCCCCATGCCCACCTTCCACTTTGGGTCTAGCGTGTTGTAGCTGTCCTTGAGCTCATGCTCCACCTTCCTCAGGGATTCCAAGAAGTCCTCGAGGGACTTCCCGGACCGCTGGAGGAACTGGCGGCGTGCGCGGTGCTTGTGTTCCTCCATCGGACGGAGGTGGTCGTCATAGTGGTGGTAGGGGCCGAAGGAGACAACTTGTGGCTGGTAGTCCTTGGGGTTGAGGTTGGTGATGGAGGCAGGAACCCTATAGATGCATGGATTCTTTCGGTACTGCTGCTCGTCAGAGAACACGCAATTGGAGCTCTCGTCGACTGTGTGACACGGTTCTACTCTAAAACCCGCATGCAGACAGGGTTCATAGGTATAAGAGCCCACTGAGTTACAGTGGGGAGAGAACATGGTTCTGGTTGAGGGATAAAACAGCCCTTCGGCTGCACCTCCAGATCGGGTGGATGCGCGTGGCAAGTCAAACACGGTTAATGAGTTTCAGAGGCTCCACAAATTTCTGTTATGGGGGAGAGAAGAGGAGAACCTACAGACGAAGAGAGGGGGATTGGGGAAGTCCAACCCCGATGCTGACCTTATGTGTCGAAATGGGTCTTTCACCCATCTTTTAAATCATGAATGAGTTGGGGGATACATGAATTAGTTAAATTTTAATAAATGAGTTGTTATGGACTTAATCTGTAAAACTCAATTAAATATGAATTTTAAATGGATCTTAGGCTTTTGCCCATAATCAACCTCACGGGACTACAGTCCACCAAAGGATGGGGCCCAATCTTACCATCTCACTCGCCTTCTCCCGTATATACATCACCCGTAGGGAGAAAAAACTTCCCAATGATTAATGTTCCGGTAATATTTATGCACAATTAGCTCATGACAATCATATAATTTCTTATAAATTAACTTTAGATGGAACATGAGATAGGTTGTAATCATCTTGTGTGAAATTCAAAAATGTCTGCCAGGAAAAACTAGTTTAACCAAACACATATTTATATTCAAATCAAAGTCAAATCATAGAGGCAAAGGCAAGTTTCTAAGTCAAAGTAAATATTAACGTGGGTTTTATTTTTTTATTGTTTTAGCTTCATATCATTTAAGTGTAATTAGTTGTGCGCATTTATGAGCTCTCTCTTAAAAGATGTTTCAAGTTTAAGCTATGTATAAGATCCAACCCGAGTTGAACGAGGGGGACTGGAATTCTTGACTGGATACCTAATTGGAGTCATGCCATAGGAGTTCAACCAAGATAGGGTTGTTATGTTACTTTATCTAATTTCTTTGGAGCAGTAGCAACTGTGTAAGGACCCAAGATTGATCAATCAATATATTGACTCCTCTAAAGGGCATACAAGTGACGCTCCTGTTGATTGGCCGTAGAAAAAGAGTTAACTTTTTTTTTTTAAAGCCCCATAAAAGAAATAAAAAAGGAGAAAGCAATGGAGGTCTTCCTTTTAAGTATTGGAAACACTCAAACTTGTAAACGTTTATTACTCTTTAATTCTTGAATTGATCAGTGAAATTTTTCTTATTGGCTTTTTTCGAGGTATAAGTGTCGATACTCAAATCAAATCACGTAAATATCTAATATTCTCTATCGTTCCTTGAATATTTCTTTGATGATGAAGTGTTGATTTAATTGTAAGATGCGGTGAATTTCTGCATCTTTTTTATAAGAAGCTCCAATAGAGGAGTGCTTGAATGTGTTGTTATTGCTATAATTAATAAATAGTAAAACAAAAATATCATAAAAGATGTTGATTTAATCGGAGAGGGACTAATTCCATAAACCAATAAAATTAATATATCACATCAATTCTTCATAAACCAATCAAGCTGAAAGGTGTGAGAGGAGGTGAATTTATAAGGAGAGAGAGAGAGATGGGTAGAGTGTTTGGTGGGCTCTAGAGAGGAGGAGCCTGTCAGTTTTGCTCAGATAAAGACAAAAAGTGTTTAGGTAATGTCCCATGAAAACGTGGGAATTGGATTGCACGCACCCTATTCCCAGATTCTTATGACCATGTACGAGCCATAGAATTTAATGTATTTCTCTAGTGTTTGTCCTTGAATTGAGCGCATGTAATATGTTTTGGGGACGGACTACACTTATAAATATCTATTATATCAATAAATTTTCTTTTAGAAAGAATGACTTTCTGATAATATATAGGTTCATTAAGCTCACAACAAAATCAGGTGAACAAGAAGGTAGGAAATTTGACAAAGGAAGGAATCAAAATGTTCGGGTCTGAATGGCTTGCATGAAGTAGGAAAGATCAAGCTAGCCACAAAATCGCGTACCAATTTGCAGACCATGAATTGAGGCAATGAGAAAAGGAAACTCAGAAAATTGCCCGTAGAAGGAGACGCTTGGGGCCATTATAAAAGGAGGGGAGAAGAGCTCGGGGGGATCATGAGTTTTCTCATCACCATATGAAGTTTTCTCGTGATTTCACAATGTTGTGGTGCCTTGCATACATCACAGCGCATCCCATTTCTTGAGTCCTCAGTCTTCAGACGAGTCTCCAATAGCAGTTGCAAAAACTCTGCCATCACTGAAGATCTCCATTACTGCCACTTCCTGTTGTTGCTGTTCGTCGCCAAATTTCACCGATCATTGCTACTGTTCACTACTGATTTGTTGCTAGTCGTTACCGTTTTGCCGACGTTCATTGCTGCTCTTGTGCATCATTATTGCTACATTGTTGCTGGTCATTACCGCCACATCCCTTTAGTTGCTTCCTATAATATCGTGCTTCCGGTTTATGCCAATCTCTCTTAGTTTACTTAAACTAAGAAATCTTGTGATAATGATAATAGCATTTTTTTTAGTATGTTCAGGTTCATAATTTTTTTCCTGATCATGATCGTTGGACGTTATTTTATTATTTGCTCAATTGCTTGGTCATATTTTACACATTAATGGTGCAGTATAACAAAAACCAGCAAATGTTGTATAAAACATTTTTTTTTAAATAAGGAGAAAATGTACAAGTCCCCGAACTCATGATTTTTGGTTCGCAAAAGTAAAATGTACTCCCACATTTTACTTGGGTGTCTAATCGACCCAAAACCGATTAGTGGCGGCTCCAATAGGTAAGATAAATATCATGGTTGAATCGAGTACTAAGTTGCGATTGGTAGGACTTGGGAGAGTCCGTGCTAAGCATTGTGCTTAGTAATCCATTAATCCTCCTTCGGGAAGGTCGCAATAGGAGTGCGTCACTATTTCGTGCCCCATGTAAAGACAAAAAGTGTTTAGGTATGCCCCGTGACAAATGTGGGAATGCGAGTGCTTGCACGCCATCCATGACCATGTACGAGCCTTAGGATTTAATTAATCATCTTTCAACTATTTGCCTAAACTGTGTTCGTGTTAAATTCAGTGCATGTAATGTGATTTGGGTAGGGACTTCACATATTTGATGTGACATTAGATTTATAATGTTAACCTTTGGGATAATCTATATTTCTTACTTAGGGTCTCTTTTTAGTCCATAATAGGGGTTGTCGAAAAAACTTGAACCAAGATTTCCAGTATTTTCAATTTGAGTCTCTTTCTGATTAAGGTAATCAATGAGAATGGATATTATTATAGTTTCCGTTTGGTTTGGATATTGGAATTGTCACACCACAAATCCTAGCAAAAAAGGAAGATGACATAGCCGTCCTTTCACTCGAAGGACGCAGCTTCTAAGCTCCCAAAGGACTGCTCCCAAAAATTCCTTGTGGCTATCACTCTTGTATTATTCATCGCTAGTTGAAAATTTTGAAAATATTAGAAAAATAAGAAGGTGAGCAATCACAGCTCAATGAGTAATGCATCTCTTCTAAGCGGATAGAGTACCCACTATGCATATTTACAAACCAAACCACAATTCTTTTAACCCAAATGCAGAATATAACAAACATATGATATAAAATAAGTTGCATATGGTTTAACATAGTTTCACAGTAATATAAAAATAAACATTAATGGTCTAATCAATTGATCAGTCTCATTAATTCACATGCTAATGGTCAATCTCATTAATTCACAAGCCAATAGTTCATTTCATTGGTCAATCTCATACCATACATTAATGGTCTATTCCATTGATCCATCTCATATGAATCCATATGTCAATGGTTTATTCCAACAACTAATCTCAAATCATATGTTAATGGTTCACTCTATTGACCAAACTCGGCTCAAATATCTAGACATAGTCACGAATAACGCTATATGACAAGGCAACCAAAATTCTCCCCTTAGTTAGATCTCCACCTATTATAAGCCAGTGGTTTGGTTTATAAAGATATCCTAGACTAGTATGCACATACCACAAGCTTCTCACTAGGCTCACAGTGACATTGAGCATCAATACCAATCTACAGCCACATCCTCCACAATCCACAAAGCCAAAAATCATTTCATATATCACGAATCAACCATGTAACCTTTCGCAACTCAACTCGCCCGTCAGAAATACTATTCATAAAACTTTCTCAAATTAATTCAAGACTCGTCTTATATATCGGTTTTACAAACCGAATCAAATTAAATACATGCTCAAAGTCAAAAGCTTTTCTTAAAAAGGTTTCACAAATCCAAAATATATAATATTTCTCGACTTTGTTCATCAAATAAAATATGTATTTCCACCTAACAATTCTCACACAATTCACAAACACCAAACTACAGTAAATACCCAATCCAAATTTTATGCGACATATTTATTCATAACTCAAAATATATCAAATCTTTATCATTTTGAAAACATGAGTTAGCAAAATCATTAGAAGAGATAGCACCACTCATCTTGAAATACCTATGTTCAAACAACAAAGATTACTCAAACCGTTGAACTCCCAATCCTATTAAATAAGCTAGAAACAACATTAAAGTCGAGTAAAACATGACCTCGACTATGACTCGACTAAGTTAAGCTTAATCGCTTGCAAAACTAGCTCCCACATGCCAATAAAACACTTACCCAAAATGATTACTCAAAACAGTCCATAACGCAAAGCTTGAGCGCAAAACTTGATTGTGCCATAACTTTCTCTACCGAACCCCATTTCAAGCGTTCTTATAGTCCACAAAAAGCTCTTTCAATATATTAAAAGAACCCCAAGTTAGCCGACCCAAAATCAAGCTGAAAGCTGATGAAATAAGGCTCCAAATTATCTGGTCGCGCATTGTTCACCACACTCGAGAAACTTCAAAATTTTGTTTCAGGCAAACTATAAGCTCAAATCAAGATCCATAAAATCTTATAGCTCCATGATATCCTAAACCATCATTTTTATAAATGTACATAATTTAACGACTCAAAAATCGTCTTCACAGCTCAATTTTCACAAAACTTTGAATATGTGACCTAATACTGAAAACTGTCTCGATTGGATGAATGAGGGGTACAAGTACTTACTAAGCATTGCAAATCAAAGTCGAATCAGCTTGGTAAGGTCCTATGGCACGAAGCCCTCTTCTTTCCTCCTCCTTCTTTCCTTTTCTCTCTTTAGTCTCTCTGGTACGAGCTCTCAGGCTCTCTTTTATTTTGAGTCGAGCGTCCCCTCCCCTATTTGTTGACCGAGGCTTATTCTTCTTCCTTCTTCTTTTTTCCCGCTTTCCCTCTTTTTGACTTTTTGACTAAAAACCCATATCTTACGCGAATTGAATCCAAACGAGTTCTTGAAATATTGATCGGAGGTCGAAGAAGAAGAAGCCGATGAAGGCAGAAGACATTCGCGCAGGCTCGGAAGACAAAGCGAGGTCGGTCATTGTCTATGAACTCCATGGATCTCCACCCCTCTGAGACTGTGCGCTCATGACAACTAAGAAGAAGGGCAAAAAAGAAAACTGACCATAATCAAACTGCATTTGTCGATTTGGATCTGTCCATGAATCGAGTTGAAACGGGGTAATTCCAAATAGTTTGGCTTGATTCAAATATCGTGGAAACCCAAACCAAACCCTTGACACCTAACTCAACACCGTTCTTCCAAATATACATCTTCCGTGGCAAAAAAGAAGAAGCAATAAGTCATAAAAAGCAACTTTCCACTTTATATATATATAGTTAGCTCATGATAATCATATAATTTCTCATAAATTAGCTTCTAGTGGCACACAAGACCATTTATAATCATGTTGTGTCCAATTCAAAGACTTTCACCAGCTTCATATGAAGAAAAATTGATTCCAGCAAAAAGATATATTAAAACTCAAATCAAAGTAAAATGATTATGGCAAAGTCAATTTTATAAGTTAAACTAAACATTATAGTGGAATTTTATAAGTTAAACTAAACATTATAGTGGATTTCTTTTTCGGTTTTGAATTTCCATAGCATAATCAACTACAAGCTTTTATGACCCATAATCAACAAGAACTTGGATAAATTTAACAATTTATGAGCTCTGCAGAGTAAGTACCTGAATCTATCATAATTGCTATAATAAGTAAATAGTAAACACAAATATCTCATGAAAAAGGTTGATTAATCTAAAAGCCACCAATTCCATAACCATTCAAATTAATATATCATTTCATGGATCAATTTCTCCATATCAATTTTAGTATCCCTAACACGACTTGACTTCATACTCTTATCTAAAATGCTTGGAGTCCTTTTTTTTGTAGCTTTTCATCTCTTATGAAAAATGCTACTCATATGAGAAGGTGCAATGTGACAACTCTTATAAAAAGAGAATGTATTTTGATGTAAGGCATTTATTGAAAGCACCTATTGATAGCCCATATAAAAATACATTAATACTAAAGTTGGTTAAGAGAGAGAAATTTCAATTTCTTGTATTTCTGCAAGAACCATTTTCTCAAAGTTATCATTCTAGATAAAAGTATAGTTTCATTGCACGTAAATTATTGTTTGAGTTTAGTTCTCTTGGTATATATCTATATTCTCATCTTTTCTAGCACATTAATTATTTTGCTATATGTATTCAAATATATATATATATATATATATATGTATAAATGAATTGCCATATATTCTTGAGGCGTCACAATGTATAATTTGATTCTCACACCATTATGGCAACCTTATCATGAAAGTGATTAAATCTTAACATTTAGAGATAATCAAATTATGAAACAATTATTATGTATTACAATTTAAAATTTCAATTATGAATGGTTTGTTAGTCATCAAAGTGGCCGAATTTTAAGATCTCTTGAATATTTAAAATTTTGTAATGTTTTATTCAATTATCCATGATTAATTGATGCTATGAATGAAATTGATATGTTGCATATCCTTATTGTTGTCATGGGTATATTGAAGTTTATTTATTGCAATAACTTAGGGATTCACCCAAAGGTTAATCAATTTCATATATTTCATGAATGTAATAATTGATAATTAATGTCTTATTAGATTTATTTGTATATCCAAAGATAGCAAATAGATCATTCAAATAGATTTTAATGTGTATTATGATTAGCAAATAAAAACCAATAGCATTGTTATGGCTTAATGTATGTTTGTCTATCGTAGGATTACCTAAAGGAGAATTATGATGTACATGTATTATTTAATTTGAATCTAATTGTGTGACATTCCCAAAGTGTTGATGTATGATGGTTTTCTTGAATATTTGCAGTATCTATACCTATTTATGTTCATTGCACTCTCCATCCGTTCCTTTATTTAACAAAATGCATTTCTCTTAGTGGTGTGAACAAATCCAGTTTCACTTAGGTGTCATGTATTTTCATTTAGCACTTCAAGTTAAAAAAACTGTCTGCTATTACTGATGAGAATAGAGATAATTAAGGTTCTTTCCATAAAATTTGAGAAATATTGAACATATTAAGCTTAATGTTTGTGTGAACAAATTAAGAAGTTGAAAAGGAAAATCAAGCAAATAGAAAAGAAAAATAGTAATCCGAATTTCTCTATCATTCTTTAAAAAAAAAACTAAGAAAATGGAAACCTACTTAAAAATTACATAATTATTTTATTGTAGGAAAAACATATAGAAATTAAATGAGGAATCACCATAAAAAATGAACTATGCCATTTACGTCCACAATATTCTAATTTTATGGTGTTAAGTTGAATTAAGTAACTCCTCAAAAGGTTTACCATATGCTTACACTATATCCCTCAATCCCCCAAAAAGAGGGGCTACGATATCATACAATTTGTATGAACCATACAAGAGGGGATGAAATTTTTTAAGACTGATTAATTTTCAATTGACAACTCAAATTATGAATTTATTAGGAGAGAGTCAAGTAAAGTCGATGTTCGACTTAATTAACTTGTAAACAATTTGTTTCTGCTGAGGTGACAGGCCACGGTTACGGAAAAAGCACCATCAGCTCTCTCTACACGTATGACGAGGATAAGGCCATTCTAGCGATATAAGGGTCTTAAAAGGCGTACTTAGAGAGCAACTTAAATAATTTCTCTAATAGTATTTTTTTATATAGCTATGGATTCTTCATCTACTTAATTTCTGCTCAGTAAAGACCCTCAATGGCATCAGAGCTCACTAGGGCATCGCAGTTCTCTTCCTTTCAAGTTTCTGCCGTAGCTACATACTATGATATCTCATTTTAACGCTTATGTGCCCAACTTTGTTGCATTAAGACCTATCATAGTTTGTAGCTACGGCAAAAACTTGAAAGGCTAACGATAGTAAGGGAGTGTTTGGTTCAGCATTTGCAAGGAGTTTTGAGTTCAATACAAATGCTGAAAGCCCAATGCAATTGTGTTTGGTAAAAAAAAATTGCAAATGAAGTTTGAGTTGAATGTGCATTTGGTAAAAAAAACTTTCACAATGGGTTTTAATGGGTATAATGGATATAATATATATATATATATATATATTTTAAATTGACCTAAACCCTTCACCAGACCAGCAAAGGGCTACAGTCGCCGGCGCTAGTCCGGCGAAGGGCTGCCTCATTTTTTAATTACAAATAATAATATTCAAGGGTAAAATTAAAAATATGAAGAATCAGTGAGGGTAGTTTTGGAAGGAAAAATATGATTTCAGCATTCGGGGGATGCTGAAAGCCCAAGGCTAGTCCCTAGTAGCCTTGGGCTTTCAGCATTTTGAAGGCTAGCTTTTGAAAGCTAGCTTCAAAGCTAAACCAAACGGTAGATTGTTGAACATAGTTCATTGCGGTCTATGATTACTACACCACTATCTATATGACATGTATAATTTTTTTTTGCCATTTCACACTTGACTTGCTTTGAGCATATTATTTGTATTTTCTTTTTCTTCAACATAATATGCTCGATAATTTGTTTTCAAGCAACAAGTTTTTTCTATGTGGCTATGTCTTTTACATGAGGGCTATTGTGATTTATCTAGAAATCAACTATTTTTTCCTAATTGCTTTATTTTCTTGCAAATACTGCAGGGAAGATTTTTTTCCCCATCTGAAGAGGTTTCTCCCCCTCTTTTATTTTTCCACGATCTCCTTGTCCCTTTTTAGATTTATGAGACTGCGCATTTATTTTAGACTAGAAGTCACTTTCAACGTAATTTTCATCATGTATCATTAGTCTTTTTTTCTCACGCGTCCAGAGAGCTAATTAATTGAGGCATTTTCTTCACGAAGATAGCAGTGTTTCAAGTTTTCAGTGATTTGTTTATTGAGCAATTACATGAGGCTAAATACTATGGGTTTAAGTATAATCTTGGACAGGGAAACACTTGAGCATTATGAGCGATTGTAGCTCTATAAGTCTCCAATTGATTACCTGATGATTTGTTGCTGACCCTTCCTGTGGAGTGGCAGCTAATGATCAGATTGAATCGTGTAAATTTTTCCTTATTGTTCCTCATTTTGTTTCTTTGGTGATTTCATTCTCCCACATTATTTAATTGCATCCATTCTTTGGCTTTTGCATTATCTTAGAACACATCTTTGCGGTTTTTCCTCCAATGGTTCGTGAAAATATTGTTTTCAAGAGTACTTGTTGGATGACATGTATAGCCCTTGCAACTTTTTGTAGTTGTCCTGCCGAAAGCTTGTACCTTCCAATAGAGCTGCATATCATTTCTCCATGATGTCACATAAATCTTGTGCCCTCAAGAAAGTAATCATTAATGCAACAATAAATGTAGTTATTTTCATCAAAAGTAGGAATGGTAGTGAGATAGAATTGGCCATTATTTTAGCGTGGGAATTTGGGTGGCTGATTTTTGCAGCGGGTGGATAGCACTCACATCCAATACCAACCGAAAAAGGCCCAGGTACCATCGTTGGCTTTTAGTGTTGATGTGCAAGTATCTGGTTGTAGGGATTCACTCAGCAAAGGAACGAGGAAGGAGCATTTGGAGCTTGTTGTATAATCAAAATGTTTGGTACAAGGAATTTATGGAGCTGTAGTTGGTCTGAACATGAATGAACGAGCATGAAGCCTTTTTATGGTACTTCCTGATCGACTCTTGTGCTTAGAATCTGTGTCGTAAACAGAGAAATTTGCTTCATATTTCATGTTTGACAGATTTTTAGCCATTTCTTCGAACTACCACCAACTAAGCTAGAGCCACGTATTTTAACAATTTACAATAGATCTAGAAACTTGTAGAGTCATGGCTTTTCTGGATAAATTGACCACAGCCTCAACAAAATTTAATCAAAAAGAAAATGTTGCAATGGGAGGTTACATTTGCCTAAAACTTGATCATCCTTCAAACTACCTATCCAAGTTGAACAAAAATGAAGAAGACTGAAACAAGAGAATCATCATCTGATAATGATATATAAACAGCCAAAAGTCCATCGTTCATAACATTTAGAGAGGGAAATAAACCCGACTGGAAACAGGAGGAAAACCCTTCATGACAACAATCAATAGCCAATCAATAGATAATTATCGAGCATCAGCCATTAGGAGAAACCCAAAAACAGAAAAAATAAATTATTATCCGGAGGCAACGAGAGGGTTCAATAGTAGGTGAGCACGATAAATACGGTCTGAATTATGGTGAGTGCGAAGAGGAACATGGCGGCAATGAGAGACAATGTAGTCCAAGGACTACTGAAGTAGGTGTGTCTGAGATTAGCCCTCCACATGTTCCAGGGTTTCTTGCAGTGATCGCTGATCTTCTTCTGCACAGCGTCAAGGTTGGATTCCACCGTCACTTCTGTGCACAGAGAGTTGAATAGCTTGGCCACTGCCTTGTCGCTGCCGAAATCATTCTGGATAATGCCTCTGGCGTGGAGCAGGGCGACATCCCGCTCATTGTTGATGATTTTGTCCATGAAGTCGACGTAGGATGTGACCTCGTTCCCAGTCCCAATGTGCAAGCGCTCGAAAGTCATGAGGTTGAGGAACTTGGACTCGGTGGTGTCATCCACCGTGATGACGGGGAGTTTCAGGATCCCTCTGTCAAAGGAGATGTCCTTGAGACTGCAGGTCAGGCTCTTCTCGAACTGGATACCGGCCTCCTTGAGCTCGGTGGCCGACCGGATTATCTCCTTGTGCTGGACCTTCTTGGTCTTCTTCGGCAAGCAATTGACGTCCACGACATGCTCCATCCCCGGGATGCACATCTCGAGGGAGCTTATGTCACCCTGCAATGTTGAAGTAAAGGCAGTGCATTGAATACAAGATTGTTGTCGTGTCGATAGTACTTGCTTCGAGTGAAAAAAAATAATCTCCCATGAAGTAGAAAAGATTATCACCTCGCCAGCCTCAGGCCAAGCATTTTCCATCTCGGGATCCATCAGCAGGCCTTTCCTGAAGACGTCCACGACATGGAGGCATCTGCCCATCCCCTTGATGCCCGTGTCGAGGGAGTAAAACTCTAGGATGAGCTCGTTGATGTATACGTCATGCTGCGTTGTTGGAGTGAAGTCAGTGGCACTGAATACGACATCATTGTCGTGTCCATGCTACTCGCATAAAAGGACAAGAAAAGGGAGGGTCTCCGATTGAGATGATAGATTGAATACCAAAAATGTTAATTGATCTCAAACCATGACGCGGGATCCATCTAAGACCATCAAGATATACTCTTCGGTGACACTACACGGCGGCTTGCGTGCTTGCAATAACCTCTCTAATGATTGAAGTGAAATATAAGAAACTAACCTCCTCGCAATTGTTCTCGATGGCGACCAGCTTATATAACACTAGCATTGGCAGCTGATTCTCCAGCATCAGCATGTCTCGTCTTATATACGGCGTTATGTATGCCAACCTGTGGTTGCTGAAGATGGGGTCATTGGGCGCATAGTCATTCTTCTCCTTTTCTATCGTGCTGGTCCTCATGATCTCGAGCATGAAGCAGCCGTCCCTGATCATTAGCTCCAGGAACTGGTCCCCCCTCCCCTCCTTCCACTCCCAGCTCAGCGCGTCGTAGCTCTCCTTGAGGTCCCACACCACCTCCCTCAAGGACTCGAAGAAGGGCTCGAGGGACTTCCCAGACCGCTTGAGGAAGTGGTCGCGCGCGCGGTCCTTGTGTTCCTCCATGGGGAGGCGGTGGTCCTTGTCATGGTGGTAGGGGCCGAAAGAGACAACTTGTGGCTGGTAGACTTTGGGGTTAAGGTTGGTGATGAAGGCAGGAAGCCTGTAGATGCACGGATTCTTCTGGTACTGTTGCTCGTCGGAGGGCATGCGCTCGAGGTTCCTCTTAGCTGTGACCATCCAACTCCCCGTCGGCGCCGGCTCCAGATTGGGTGGCAAGGCAAACGCGGATGAGGGAGTTTCAGAGGTTCCACAAGTTTCTGTTGTGGGTGAGAGAAGAGGAGAATCCATGGAGAGAGAGAGAGAATGGGAAGGGTGTGTGAAGTCTGGGACTGTCCAAGCTCATGACTGGTAAGATAAGGTACTATCTTACCGTTCGGGAGAGACAACAAAGACAAACAAAATTGCATCATTGGGAACACGCGCGCATTAAAATTATCTTACCGAAGATCTCTAATACTTGACAGGAAATTTGAAGAGAAAAAAGTCGACCAGGTAAGGACATTAACTTTAAGACCATGACTCGTCTAAAAACTTTAACTTCATCAATGTAACGCGTCCTAATATATGAGTTAATTAAATTTTAATAAATAAATTTTAGAATTAATACCATGAAAAATCTCAAATTGGTACACTAGTAACAAATTTATCATAAACTAATTTTTTACTGCTAAAAACTCCAAATCAGTACACCTGTAACAAATTTACTTAAAATTAATATTTTGACCTCCAAAAATCTCAAATTGGTATACTTATGGCAAATTTGCTCTCTATAACCTAGACAACACATGATTACGTGGCAAGTCCACATGGAAATCCATAAGGTAAATGTCATGAAAAACCTATATTTGGCACACTTGTGACAAATTTAACAATATACCTATAACAAATTAAGGATTTTTCATGACATTAACCCTATGTTTTTTTATGTGGATGTACCATGTTATCATAGCACGTCATCATGTGTCATTCGTGTTAACAAACTCACAGGTAAAATTTGATCGAAATTAATAGAGAATAAATTTATTAAGTATATACTAGTTTGAATTTTTTATGATCAAAAGTTTACTTTAAGGTAAATTTATCACAAATACACTGATTTGAAATTAATAATGTATCGGTTTACGTTTTTTCGTGGTATTAATATGATTAAATATGACCGTTGAAATCGGTCTAGGCTTCTAGGCACGGAACCGTAGTCCACCAAAAAGATGGGGCCCAATCTCACCCACTCGCTCCCAGCAATTAAAAGAAAGGGGCGGTTTCCTTTGGAGAAAATATTGGGTGTGTTTAAAACTCCACGTAGGATGGTGCAGCGCACCATTCAACCGTTGACACGTGTCCATCCGGTCCACCCTGTCTCCCTCTACTCTCTCTCTGTCAGATCCGGGCCCACATCTCTCACATCAACAGCAGACCCTCCCTCTCCCCTCTCCTCTCTCCTCTCTCTTCTGGTTTCAACGCTCGGTTCCTTTACGGAGGAAAAAAAATGTTAAAAATCGATTTGCTTGAGGGGCGACGACGGGGCTCGGGGAGGCGACGGCGAGCAGGGGGCGCTTCGCGGAGAAAAGACAGAGAGCAGAGTGGAGGTCGCGAAAAGTGAGGGGCTCGTGAAGAGCGAGGGAAAAATGTGACGGCGGAGACGGGGCCGACGGTAGAGGCGGAGGCGGGGGCATTCGGCTCGTGGTTCGCTCTCAAAGACGCGCTTCTTCGCGGAAGAGAGAGAGCAGAGCGATTTTTTTTCCTCCATAACTTCTTCGCGGAGGAGAGAGAGCGGAGCGTCGGAACCAGAAGAGAGGAGAGAGGAGCGTCGAAACCAGAAACCAGAAGAGAGGAGAGAGGAGAGAGGAGCCTCGAAACCAGAAGAGAGAGAGGAGAGAGGAGAGAGGGTCTGCTGCTGATGTGGGCCCGGATCTGACAGAGAGAGAGGAGGAAGACAACGTGGACTCAGATGGACACGTGTCCATAACTGAGTGGTGTGCTGCACCATCCCACGTGGAGCATGGAACTCACCCAATATTTTCTCCTTGCTTTGAGAACGTGACAAGTCTGGGTAGGCCCC
Organism: Corymbia citriodora subsp. variegata; assembly: GCA_014858505.1. Taxonomy (NCBI): domain Eukaryota; kingdom Viridiplantae; phylum Streptophyta; class Magnoliopsida; order Myrtales; family Myrtaceae; genus Corymbia; species Corymbia citriodora. Next base: position 15,246,250 of record CM026419.1, on the reverse strand, counting down.
TCCCACGTGCGGAAAGTCTTCGAATGTGCGGGACAAAAATTGGCGTTCATTCTTATTTCCTATTAGGAAGAACCCCAAAATAGATTGTATTTCCTGAATTATCCGTACAAAGTTCGAGCTCACAAAATGCACACAAACATCGCAAAATACACAAAAACAATAATTTAAGGTGAAAAAATTGCTAAACTGGGTCTCAAGTCGGGTCAGGTTTGGACTTCATATGAATAATTATATTAATATTGCATAGAAATTGATTAAAATGGGTTAAGTTGATCAATTTTTGAGCGAACCTTTTTTGACTCGATTTGCCTATTTGATGGGCCATGAATAAATCACTCCTTGTGCATGAGATAAAGAGCAAACATGTTTAAGCATGTCCCATGGAAGCCATAGGAAATGAATTGTATGTACACAAAGCATGACATCTCGAAATCATGTATGAGCCTTTGAATTCAATGAATTTCAAAAGCGTTTGCCTAAATTAAAAGGGTCATTTGAATTGAGTGGCATGTAATGCTAATTGAGGTACAAACTTCACATAATTGATTATTAACGAGACATTAGATTTATAATTGTAATTTTTGTTTTATTTTGTAATAATTTTTACACTATGTGCTTGAGGTATACCAGATTTCTTATTTGATGTGTCATTTTAGTACTCCACACCCTTCTCAAATATGTACATTACTTGTAAGGAATTCACGATGAGTAACATTTTCAATAATATTTATGCACAGTTAGCTCATGACAATCATATAACTTCTCATAAATTATATTTAGATAGCATACAAGATAGGTTGTAATCATCTTGTGTGAAATTCAAAAATGTTCATTGGTTTCAAATGTAGAAAAGTTAATTTAAGCAAAAAGAAGTATTTGAATGCAAATCAAAGTCAATTTATAAAGGCAAAGTCAAGTTTTTTAGTTAAACTAAAAATTAATGCGGGTTTGGTTTTCTTTAGCTTCAAATCATTTAATTGTAATTGATTGCACGCATTTATGAGCATTTCTCTTGAAAAGATGTATCGAATTTGAGTCCATGTACGAGACCTGACCTAAATTGAATGAGGGGACTAGAATTCTTGATTGCCTATAGGAGTCATGCCATAGGAGTTCAACCAAGATAAGGGTTGTTACTTTGCTTTATCTAATTTCTTCGGGGCGGTGACAATTATGTAAAGATCCAAGACTGATCAATCAAGAGATTAACTCCTCTAAAACGCCGTACAAGTGACCGTGCTATTATTTTGCTGTCAATTCTTTCTTGATTTTAAGCCACATAAAAGAATTAGAAAAGAACAAAAACTGAAGAGGTCTACCTTTTTAGTATTGAAAATATTTAAATTTGTGAACGATTGTTATTCTGTAATTTTTGGATAGGTCAATGGAATTTTTATTACTAGCTGTTTCTTTGATATAGGTATCGATCTTCAGATTAAATCATGTAAATATTCGATATTCTCTATCGTTCTTCATATATTTCTTTTACGATTTCGTGTTGATTTAATTATAAGATATGATGAGTTTCTACGTTAATTTTATAAGAAGCTCCAATTGGTGAGTGCTTGGATCTGTTATTGTTGCTATAATTAATAAAAATCAAACACAAAAATCTCTTAAAATTTGTTGACTTAACCTGGAAGTGGCTAATTCTATAAATAATTTAAATTAATATATCATCTTGTGGATCAATTTTCCATGAACCAATCACGCTGAAAGATATGACAGGTGGTGGGGTCAATTCCATAAAAAACCCTCAACTATGGCTTTAGTCCCAAAAAAAACCCAAACTTTTTTTTGTCTCAAAAAAAACCCTCAACTTTTACTTTAGTCCCAAATCTACCCTCCGTCAAAAATTACCGTGAACTCCTTTGACGTGGCCTCGTCGGCTCCGGAATCAGGCGAGGGCCGCCTCGTCGGCGCTGGAATCAAGCGAGGGTCGCCTGGGCAGCCCTCGTCGGCATCGGGCGAGGGCAGCCCAGGCCTAGGCGACCCTCACCGGCATCAGGCGAGGGCCGCCCAGGCCTGGGCGACCCTCGCCGGAGTCGGGCGAGGGTGACCCTCGCCTGATTCCGACGCTGGCGAGGCGGCCCTCTCCTGATTCCGGCGCCGACGAGGCGGCCCTCGCCTGATTCCGGCGTTGGCGAGGCCACATCAAAGGAGTTCACGGTGATTTTTGATGGATGGTAGATTTGGGACTAAAGTAAAAGTTGAGGGTTTTTTTCGAGACAAAAAAAAGTTTGGGGTATTTTTGGGACTAAAGCCATAGTTGAGGGTTTTTTATGGAATTGACCCCAGGTGGTGTCTTTATAGGGAGAAGGAGAAATGGGAGGAGTGTGTGGCGGTGCTCAAGTGAGGATGGGTCACTTACACTTTGGGATAATTAAATTTCTTACTTGAAATTTCCATTTTAGTACTCAAGGCCCTTTTTTCGAATATACATATCATGTAGCGAAAAAAAATATACATTTCACAAAGAGTGATTACATATATGATCGGTTAGCTCATGGCAATCATATAATTTCTCATAAATCAATTTCATGTGGTTAACAAGACAAATTTTAATCATCTTGTGTCAAATTTAAAAAAAAATAAAAAAATCAATGGTTGCATATGAAGAAAAATTGACTCCAGCAAAACGATATATAAAATCTCAAATTAGAGTCAAACTAGTATTGCAAAGTCAATAGTTAAATGAAATATTGGCACTACTAACAAGAGAATCACCATCCAATTAAGAAATCAAAATGCCCATCAAAATCTCTATTTTAAATTCCATAACCATCTAATCATTGAGATGTGCCATAATAGTCACCCTTTCCACCTGAAAGGAAGAGTGAGGGGTTCGAATCCCCATTTTCTCGAAAAGTTGAGATGAACACGATTTAGTTTCAACATACCCTATAAGGAAGCATGACAAAAATCTGAGAGTGAAAATTATAGTTAAAGTAGAATAAGAACCGACAAAAAGAAAATCCGCAACCATTTAAAAGGCCTAAGAAAATTTAGATTTTTCTCACCAATTCACGACCACGACAAGCAAAACTCCAATGGGAAGAAACTCGAGGTGATCCTTCCCCTAAATCCACAAGGGAAAAAATAGACAGCAAATCCAATCAATAATCGGGCAAGCCCAACACGAGGTTGCGGTGGTTGGCGGAGGGGGCTCCATTGGCATGGCTATTTACAGTAGCAGCGGCTAAAAAGGAAAAAGGGAAGAAGAGGAAGAGAAATGCAAGACCCGGAAGAGAGAGACAAGAGACTGAAAGTGGTTCACCATCTACACATGCAGCGGTTAATATGTGGGGGTAGAACGTGACTCACGGGAAGATTCAACGTCACCTAATATTTTCTCGTACCTAACAAAGGATTCCTGTCTTTTTGAAAGGACTAGACAAATTTGTCTTTTTTGTTTGTTTTTTTCCCCCAAGGAGAAGGCTATTCCAGCCATATAAGATCTTAAAAAGGTGTATCTACTTAGAGAACAACATAAATAAAATCTCTTACAGTATTTTTATATACCTATAGATGCTTTATCTACTTAATTTCTACTCAGTGAAAAAAATCGTTCCCCAATGGCATTGCAGATCTCTTCCTTTCAAGTTTCTGACACGGCTTCAAACTCTGAAATCTCATTTACCCTCTAATGTTTATGTGCCCAACTATGTTGCATTAAGACCTAATGATGCTAAATATACCCTTTGGGAAACCCGAGAACTTTCACTAATTGAAGGTCGGGATTCGCGGGCGCCACCATAAATATCGTGGGTTAGAATTTGAAACATGCCATCCAGTATCTTACATGTCTATCACAATATTATTTCCCCGAAGAAGTTCAATGCGGTCAAACGATGACCCTAGCTTGGCTCAAGTTGATGAAGGGTCAGGTACACTGCCAAGGCCAATGATCGAGTAGGTTTGGAAGTTAGGAATTCAAATGTCCAACGCATGATTCAAATTGACTCTCGTTTGAGAGTTCTCAACGAAGAGGCTTTCGGCCTGAGCTGCATCTTCAGAATCCTTGCCATTGCTATGATGCTGGGAAGCGGATATTCATGCCCACAAGAGAAATCAAGAAGAGGGTTTCAGTGGCAAAGAACTACGAAAACCGTAGGCCGGGTATAGTATAGTCATGTACAAAGTCTGGAACGAAAATTGTCATCCGAACCAACATTACAGATTGCAAATTCTGGCCCGAAAAGAATGATACAACAGACGGGTCTCCAAACAAGCGTGCCATGTTCAAGAATCACTAAAAGTCTGTCACATCACTCGGTGCACTAATTTGTGAACCAGTTTAAGTATAAGAAGCATTATTCATTTTGAGCAGTTCGAAGGGTCAACTTACAGATGGAGCAAACTCAAAACTCATTTTAAGTCTTAAGATTGCGTCATCTGGCATACTCATCTCTCTTTTCCTTATATTGCCATTATACGAAGTGTGGGATTGAGTGATTCAAGAAACCAGACTCTAATTGGCGAAATATCAAACTGCAGAGGAGAAGAAAACTCTAGATTTTGCAAACAGTGTCATTGACAAATGGAGATCGGCAAGGAAAAACGAAACACCTTTGCCTTCACGAAAACTATACTGGGGGGCCAACCTCAGCTTTCATATGAATCCAAATGCACGTTTGGCAGAGTCAAGCGTATTAGACAGAAGCATAGCGATTGTCACTGGTCCCACGCCTCCTGGCACAGGGGTAATGGCTGACACAACTTTGATTGCTTCCTCAAAGCAAACGTCTCCCGTGATCCGGACACCTTGATCAACACCAGGATCCTGGACATTACAAACTCTTAATTCAAAGTCAAACCTAAAATAAGCATGTAAAGCTTCAATGACAGTAAATTGTTCAAAATGGAAACGGAGCTGAGCAAACTAGTTTTTTTGACTGGTACTGAGGCTCATTATTTCTCAGAAAACCACCAATTAAATGACCACTGCTACCACAGCGGCTACTTAAATGAGATCATAGGCATTAATAAGCATTTATACATCAAACCTAATTGTTAGTTGAAGTTCACCTCTGTCAGAGTGAGGACCTTACAGTTCTGAATCTATATGCTAATTTTAGTGGCCATGAATCAAAGTTTACATGAGGAAATCCTGCAAGTAGACTCTTCATCTTCTAAGGCTTTGCCCTATCTCAATCCTTGATTGTTCACTCATCATTTCTTTTCTGAAAGACCCAATTTTTTTTAAGCCTTTTCCCTCAAATATCTCTTTCCTGAGCATAGTGCAGTATATCTGCATACATGCATTGAGT
>CM026419.1:15190104-15240880 GCA_014858505.1 Corymbia citriodora subsp. variegata | reverse complement strand
GGTTTGAAATGTATGTATCATTTATAAAATGACGTACAAGAGCTTAGGAGCATTCCCCATCATTACAAAGATAACTAAGAATGCAAAAAAATGGAGTGAGGGAGTCTCCATATAGTAAACTATGATGTACTTGCATTGTTTAATTTGAATATGATTATGTAATATTCCTAAAGAGTTAATGTATGATTGTTTTCTTGAATATTCGTAGTATTTATACCTATTTCTCTTTGTTTGCACTCTCCGTTTGTTCCTTTATTTGACGAAATGCATTTCTCTTATTGGTGTGAACAAATCCACTCTCACTTAGGTGTCATGGATTTTCATTTAGCACTTCAAGTTGAAGAACTGTCTTCTATGACTGATGAGAATAGAGACAATGAAGGTTCTTTCCATAAAATTTAAGAAATATCGAACGAATTAAGCTTAAAGTTTGCATAAATAAATTAAGAAGTTGAGAAGGAGAATCAAGCAAATAGAAAAGAAAAATAGCAATCTGAATTTCTGTCATTCTAAAAAAAAAAAAAACCAAAACTAAGAAAATGGAAACCTACTTCAAAATTACATAATTACTTTATTGTAGGAAAAACGTATAGAAATTAAATGAGGAATTACCATAAAAAATGAACTATGCCATTTAAGTCCACGATCTTCTAATTTTACGGTGTTATGTTGAATTAAGTAACTCCTCAAAAGGTTTACGACATCATACAATTAGTATGTACCATACAAGAGGCGATGAACATTTTTACGACTGATTAATTTTCAATTGACAACTCAAATTATGAATTTATTAGGAGAGAGTAAAGTAAAGTTGATATTTGACTGAGTTAACTCATAAATAATTAGTTTTTTCTAAGGTGGCAGATCACGGTTATGGAAAAAGCACCATCAGCTCTCTCTATGTATATGACGAGGACAAGGCCATTCTAGCGATATAAGGGTCTTAAAGGGCGTACCTAGAGAGCAACTCAAATAATTTCTATTACAGCATCTTTTATATAGCTATGGATTCTTCATCTACTTAATTTTTGCTAAGTAAAGAAAATCGTCCCTCAGTGGCATCAGAGTTCACAAGGGCATCGCAGTTCTCTCCCTTTCAATTTTCTGCCGTGGCTACAAACTATGAAATCTCATTTTAATGCTTATGTGCCCAACTTTGTTGCATTAAGACCTAATGATACTAAATATATCCTTTGGGAAAGCCAGCACTTTCTATGATCGGAAAAAAAATAAAATTAGTACTTTCACTAATTGAAAGTCAGGATTTGTAGGGATTTTCCACCGAGTGCCACCATTGGCCCTCCAGAGATGGTAGATCAAGATTGTTGAACATAGTTCATCACGGTCTATGGTTACTGCACCATTGTCAATATGACATGTATAATTTTTTCGACATTTGCCACTTGACTTGCTTTGAGCATATTATCTGTATTTTCTTTTTCTTCAACATAATATGCTCGATAATTTGTTTTCAACCCACAAGCTTTTTCTATGTGGCTATGTCTTTTACATGAGGGCTATTGCGATTTATCTAGAAATCAAATATTTTTTCCTAATTGCTTTATTTTCTTGCAAATACTGCAGGGTAGATTTTTTTTCCCATTTGAGGTTCCTCCCCCTCTTTTATTTTTCCACGATCTCCTTGTCCCTTTTTAGATTTATGAGAATGCGCATTTATTTTAGACTAGAAGTCACTGTCAACGTAATTTTCATCATGTATCATTAGTCTTATTTTCTTACGCGTCCAAAGAGCTGATTAATTGAGGAATTTTCTTCACGAAGATAGTAGTGTTTCAGGTTTTCGGTGATTTGTTTATCAAGCAATTACATGAGGCTAAATACTATGGGTTTAAGTATAATCTTGGACAGGGAAACACTTGAGCATTATGAGCGATTGTAGCTCTGTAATTCTCCAATTGATTACTTAATGATTTGTTCCTGACCCTTCTTGTGGAGTGATTGCTAATGATCAGATTGAATCATGTAAATTTTTCCTCATTGTTCCTCATTTTGTTTCTTTGGTGATTTCATTCTCCCAAATTATTTAATTGCATCCATTCTTTGACTTTCACGTTCTCTTACAACACGTCTTTGCTGTTTTTTCTCTAATGGTTTGCGAATATATTGTTTCTAAGAGTACTTGTTGGATGACATGTACAGCCCTTGCAACTTTTTGGAGTTGTCCTGCCGGAAGCTTGTACCTTCCAATAGAGCTGCATATCATTTCTCCATGATGTCGCATAAATCTTGTGCCATCGAGAAAGTAATCATTACTGCTCCAATAAATATTGTTATTTTCATCAAAAGTAGGAACGGTAGTGAGATAGAATTGGCCATTGTTTTAGCGTGGGAATTTGGGTGGGTGATTTTAGCAGCGGGTGGATAGCACTCGTGTCCAATACCAACCGAAAAAGGCCCAGGTACCACCGTTGGCTTTTAGTGTTGATGTGCAAGTATCTGGTTGTGGGGATTCACTCAGCAAAGGAACAAGGAAGGAGCATTTGGAGCTTGTTGTATAATCAAAATGTTTGGTACAAGGGATTTATGGAGCTGTAGTTGGTCTGAACATGAATGAACGAGCATGAAGCTTTTTTATGGTACTCCCTGATCGACTCTTGTGCTGAGAATCTGTGTCGTAAACATAGAAATTTGCTTCATATTTCATGTTTGACAGATTTTTAGCCATTTCTTCGAACTACCACCAACTAAGCTAGAGCCACGTACTTCAACAACTTACAATAGATCTAGATACTCATAGAGTCATGGCTTTTCTGGATAAATTGACCACAGCCTGAACAAAATTTAATAAAAAAGAAAACGTTGCAATGGGAGGTTACATTGGCCTAAAACTTGCTCATCCTTCAGACTACCTATCCAAATTGAACAAAAATAAGAAGACTGAAACAAGAGAATCATCATCTGATAATGATATATAAACAGCCAAAAGTCCATCGTTCATAACATTTAGAGAGGGAAATAAGCCCAACCGAAAACAGGAGGAAAACCATTCATGATAACAATCAACAATCAATCAATAGATAATTATCGAGCATCAGCCATTAGGAGAAACCCAAAAATGGAAAAAATAAATTATTATCCAGAGGCAACGAGAGGGTTCAATAGTAGGTGAGCATGATAAATACGGTCTGAATTATGGTGAGTGCGAAGAGGAACATGACGGCAATGAGAGACAATGTAGTCCAAGGACTACTGAAGTAGGTGTGTCTGAGATTAGCCCTCCACATGTTCCAGGGCTTCTTGTAGTGATCACTGATCTTCTTTTGCACAGCGTCAAGGTTGGATTCGACCGTTACTTCCGTGCAGAGAGAGTTGAATAGCTTGGCCACTGCCTTGTCGCTTCCGAAATCATTCTGGATAATGCCTCTGGCGTGGAGCAGGGCGACATGCCGCTCATTGTTGATGATTTTGTCCATGAAGTCGACGTAGGATGTGACCTCGTTCCCAATCCCAATGTGCAAGCGCTCGAAAGTCATGAGGTTGAGGAACTTGGACTCGGTGGTGTCATCCACCGTGATGACGGGGAGTTTCAGGATCCCTCTGTCAAAGGAGATGTCCTTGAGACTGCAGGTCAGGCTCTTCTCGAACTGGATATCTGCCTCCTTGAGCTCGGTGGCCGACCTGATTATCTCCTTGTGCTGGATCTTCTTGGTCTTCTTCGGCAAGCAATTGACGTCCACGATATGCTCCATCCCCGAGATGCACGTCTCGAGGGAGCTTATGTCACCCTGCAATGTTGAAGTAAAGGCAGTGCATTGAATACGAGATTGTTGTCGTGTCGATAGTACTTGCTTCGAGTGAAAAAAAAAAAATCTCCCATGGAGTAGAAAAGATTATCACCTCGCCAGCCTCAGGCCAAGCATTTTCCATCTCGGGATCCATCAGCAGGCCTTTCCTATAGACGTCCACGACATGGAGGCATCTGCCCATCCCCTTGATGCCCGTGTCGAGGGAGTAAAACTCTAGGATGAGCTCGTTGATGTATTCGTCATGCTGCGTTGTTGGAGTGAAGTCAGCGGCATTGAATATGAGATCATTGTCGTGTCGATGCTACTTGCATAAAAGGACAAGAAAAGGGAGGGTCTCCGATTGAGATGATAGATTTAATAATGATCTATGCCATTAAAATCCACAATCTTCTAATTTTGATGAGTCAAATTGAATTAAGTAACTCCTCTAAAGTTTAATGATATCATATGATTTGATTTTGTATATGCCATAAAGAGGCAATGAACCTTTTCTTATGTGCCCAACTTTGATGCATTAAGACCTAATGATGCTAAATATATCCTTTGGGAAACCTGATTACTTTCACTAATCGAAAGTTGCGATTCGTCAGGAATTTCCATTGGGTGCCACCATTGCTCCATTGGTGATGGTAGATCAAGATTGTTGAACATAGTTCATATCACATGTACAAATTTTCCCAGCATTTGCCACTTGGCTTGCGTTGAACATATTGTCTATATTTTCATTTTCTTCAACATAATTAGCTCGATAATTTGTTTTTGACCAACAATTTTTTTTCTCTGTGACAATATCTTTTACACGAGGGCTATTGTGATTTATTTAGAAACTAACAATCTTTTTCTAATTGGTTTATTTTCATGCAAATACTACACGGTAGATTTTTTTTTTTTTTCCTTTGAAAAGGTTTTTCCTCCTCTTTTATTTTTCCACAAGCTCCTAGTATCATTTTTAAATTTACGAGATCGACCATTTATTTTAGACTAAAAGTCACTTTCAAAGGAGCCTTCGTTATACAGCACTACTCTTTTTTCAAATGCCTCAAAGAGCTAATTAATTCACTCGCTAACATGATTTTTGAATCCTTAAATTCTTCTATAGAGGTGAAAATAGGATTGCGATCTCTATTAAGTGTCACAAAATATTTTTCTATTGCCCTGATATCATCTCCATAAGCCCTCATTTGATTTACTCATCCGTTTAGTCTTTCTTTGAGGGTCCCGTGATTGCTTACTGTAGCATTTTGAAGAGACTGAAATCTAATAGTTTGTGCCTTTGTTGCATCTTGGAGCTCTTCTTTTGGTATGTTCTTAAATTATATTACGAGTTTAAGCCGTATGCGAAATCCGATTTGATCGGAAGATGCTTGTTGGGTTAAAGCCCATCACACTTATCCTGTTTGGATTAGAGCTTAGAGAGTTGGTTGCTGTAATCTTATTCAAGCCGCACGTTCATCGGAACTCCTTATAGCCAAAAAAACAAAAAACAAGGAGGAGTCCGTATGTCTGTGCTGTTGACTTCTTTGAGCCTAAAAGTGGAGTTCTCTTTTCCTTGATAGTAAAAAGTGGGGTAAATACACTAGAAGTGCGATAACTTTCGTACGATGTTCACTTTAGTGCCAATTTTTTTTTTCGCTCATTTAAGTGTCAAATCGGAGTGAAATCATTCACTTGAGTGCTATTTCGCCGGAAAAGCTGACGTGGCAGCCGGAAAACAATATTTTAATTAATTTTTTTGATTTTTTTGCTGTTTTTTTTAAGGGCCGGCGAGGGCTACCGCTGGCCCTCGCCGGCCACCGAACTCTCGCCCAAATTGGGCGAGGGCCCCCTTGCCGTCGGTCACGAAGGCCTTGGGTGAGGCCGGCGAGGCCGTTGACAGCCTCACCCGCGGCGACGATGGCAAAGGCCAGGCAGCCCTTGCCCAGATCTGGCCCTGGGCAAGGCTGTAATGGTCCTCGGCAACCACGGGGAGACCGCAATAGCCGACAGCGAGGGTTCCGTGGCTGGCGAGGATCAATGATGGTCCTTGCTGGCCTGTAAAAAAAAAAAAAAGCAAAACAAAGCAAAAAATTCAAAAAATTCAAAAAAAATTAATTAAAATATTAAAATATTATTTTCCGGCGGTCACAATAGCATTCCGGCGGCCACGTCAGCTTTTCTGGCGAAGTGGCACTCAAGTGAACGATTTCAATCCAATTTGGCACTAAAGTGAGCAAAAAAAAAGTTTTGGCACCAAAGTGAGCGCTGTACTAATGTATTGGCACTCTTAGTGTCCTAACCCCATACAAAGGGGATTTAAACATCAGGTGAAGTTTGTGCAGAGAATCCGTCATCCAATTGAGGCATTTTCTTTGTGAAGACAAGAGTGTTTTAAGTTTCCGGTCATTTGTTTATTGAGCAATTACGTGAGGCTAAATATTATGGATTTGAGTATAATCTCGCACTGGGAAATACTTGAGTATTGTGAGTGATTGTCATTTTGTAATTCTCTAATTGATTAGTTGATAATTTGTTGCTAACCTTTTTCGTGAAGTGGCTGCTGATGGTTGAATCGAATTGTGTAAATTTTTCCTCATTGTTCTTCGGTTTATTTCTCTCTTGCATTATTAAATTACATACATTCTTTAGCTTCTGCTTTGTCTTCCAACACGTCTTTGCTGTTTTTGCTCCAATGGTTCATGGAAATATTGTTTCCAAGAGTGCTTGTTGGATGACATACAGCGCCCTTGCAACTTTTTGTAGTTGCTTTGCCAGAAGCTTGTACCTTCATATAAAGCTGCAAATCCTTGCTCTACGATGTCGCATAAAAAAGTAATAATTTCAATGCTCCATTAAATATAGTTATTTTCATCGAAAGTAGGAACGGTAGTGAGATAGAGTTGGGCATTATTTTGGTGTCGTATATTTGGGTGGGTAATTTCAGTAGCGGGTGGATAGGACTCACGCCCAATACCAACCGAACGAGACCCGGTACCACTGTGTGCTTTTAGTGTTGATGTGAAAGCGTGTATGTTTGTGAGGATTTACTCAGCAAGGGAACAAGGAAGGAGCTTTCGGAGCTTCTTCTATTATCAAAATGTTTGGTCCAAGGGATTTATGGAGCTGTAGTTGGCCTGATCACGAATGAACGAGCATGAAGCCTTTTCATAGTCCTTCCTAATAGACTCTGGCGCTAAGAATCTCTGTCACAAACAGAGAAATTTGCTTCATTTTACATGTTGGACAGACTTTTAGCCATTAATTCTAACCACCACCAACTTAGCTAGAATTTACTTAAACTGCTTATAATAGATCTAGAAACTTGTAAAGTCTTGGCTTTTCTGGATAAATTGATCACGACTTCAACAGAATTTAATCAAGAAGAAAACGGTGCAACGGAAGATTACGTCTGCCTAGAACTTGCTCATCCTTCAGAGTACCTTTCCACATTGGACAAAAATAAAGAAGACTAAAATAAGATAATCATCATCTGATAATGATATATAAACAGCCAAATGTCCATCGTGCATAACATTTAGAGGGAAATAAGCCCGACCGAAAACAGGAGGAAAACCATTTATGACGACAATCAACAACCAATCGACAGATAATCGAGCATCAGCTATTAGGAGGAAAAACACAGAAATGGAAAATAGGAATTATTATGCAGACGCAACGGGAGGGTTCAATAGTAGTCGAGCAACGCATATACGGTCTGAATTATGGTGAGCGTGAAGAGGAAGATGGCGGCGGTGAGAGACAATATAGTCCAAGGATTCTTGAAGTAGGTGCGGTTGAGATTAGCCCTCCACCTGTTCCGGCGCTTATGGCAGTGCTTATTTATGTCGTTTTGCACGCTCTCGAGGCTGTTGTTGGATGCGAGCGTCACTTCCTTGCACAGCGAGTTGAATAGCTCCGCAACTGCCTCGTTGCTCCCGATGGAATTCTGGATGATGCCTTCGGCGTGGAGCAGCGCGACATCCCGCTTGTCGTTGATGATGTCGTCCATGAAGACGACGTAGGATGTGACCCCTGTCCCAGCCCCGATGTGCAAGCGCTCGAACGTCATGAGGTTGAGGAAATTGGACTTGAAGGCGTCATCCACCATGATAACGGGGAGCTTCAGCTTCCCTCCGGCAAAGGAGATGTCCTTGAGACTGTTGGTCTTATTCGTCTTGAACCGGATCCCGGCCTCATCGAGCTCGGTCGCTGACCGGATTATTTTGTGTTGGTCCTTCTTGGTCTTCTTCAGCAGGCACTTCGTAAAGACGCCCACGACATGCCCCATTCCCATGATGCCTGTGTCGCGGGAGTTTTTGTAATCCTGCCTTGTTGGAGTGAAGTCAGTGCATTGAATATGAGATTGTTGTCTTGTCGATCCTACTTGCTTAAAGGAAAATAAAAAATGTCCCATAGAGGTGGCTATTAGAAAAGATTTTCACCTTGCCAGCCTCAAGCTCCCCATTTTCCAGCTTTTTGAGCAGGGTGGCGAACGGGACGTTCGGCTCGATCTCCTTTGGCTTCGACCGGGATATCTCCTCACGCCCCACATTTTCCCGTTCGTGCTGGTCCTTCTCGGACTCCATTAGCAGGCCTTTCCTGAAGACGTCTAGGACATGCAGGCATCTGCCCATCCTCGTTTTGCCCGTCTTGATGGAGTAGAACCAGAGGATGAGCTGGTTGACGCATTCAATGCATTCGCCAGCCTGCATTGTTGGAGCGAAGTCAGTGGCATTGAATTCAAGATCGTTGTTGTGTCAATACTAATCGCATAAAAGGAAAGAAAAAAAGAAAAGGAATCTCCGATTGAGGTGATAGATTTAATAATGAAACTGTTAATTGATCATGGACCACGACGTGAGATCCATCTAAGATCACCAAGATGTAGTGTTAGATGAACGTAGTATGGTGATTTGGTGTGTGCGATAATTTCTCAAATGGCGGAGTGGAATCAAAGAAACTAACCTCCCTGCCATCATATACGGCAACCAGTTGATACAGCACTAGCATCGGCAGCTGATTCTCCAGCATTAGCATGTCCTGTCTTATGTATGGCGTTATGTACCTGTGGGTGCCGAAGATGGGGTCATCGGGCTCATTTATCATGGCAGCCCTCATGACCTCGAGCATGAAGCAGCCATCCCTGATCATCAGCATCAGGAACTGGTCCCCCATGCCCTCCTTCCACTTCGGGCACAGCGCATCGTAGCTGTCCTTGAGCTTGTGCTCCACGTTCCTCAGGGAATTCATGAAGTCCTCGAGGGACATCCTGGACCGCTGGAGGAAGCGGTGGCGTGCGCGGCACTTGTGTTCCTCCATGGGGAAGAGGTGGACCTCGCCGTGGTGGTAGGGGCCGAAAGAGACGACGTGCGGCTGGTAGCCCTCGGGGTTGAGTTTGGTGATGAAGGCGGGGACCCTGTAGATGCACGGATTCTTCCGGTACTGTTGCTTGTTGGAGGGCGTGCACTTGGAGCTCTGGTCGACTATGGGACTTGGTTCTTTCCTAAATGCAAGCACTTTAGACACCTGGATGTCATCGGTATCGGAGACTATACGAACATCTGATTCGGGGGAGGAAGGATGAGAAACTGGTTCAGGTTCAGTGGCATTACAGGCCCCTGTGTTATGGAGGAGAGAGGACATGGTTCAGGTTGAGGGATGAAACAGCCCTTCAGGTGCAGCTCCAGATCGGGTGGCGCGCGTGGCACGGTTAAGTGAGTTTCAGAGGTTCCACAAGTGTCCGTTATGGGGGAGAGAAGAGGAGAACCCACGGACGGAAGAGAGGGGAGGGGAGGGGGGATGATTTGGGGAAGTCCAAACCCAATGCTGACCTTATGTGTCGAAATGGGTCTTTCACCCGTCTTTTAAATCATGAACGAGTTGGGTGATACAAGTTAAATTTTAATAAATGAGTCGTTATGGGCTGAAGCTATAAAGCTCAGTTAAATATGAGTTTTAAATGGATCTTAGGCTTTTGCCCAGCCAACCTCACGAAACTATAGTCCACCAAAGGATGGGGCCCAATCTTATCATCTCACTCGCCTTCTCCCGTATATTAGTCACCCGTAGGGAAAAAAAAGTTAGCAATGAGTAATGTTCCAGTAGTTAGTTCATGACAATCATACAATTTCTCATAAATTAACTTTAGATGGAACATGAGACAGGTTGTAATCATCTTGTATGAAATTCAAAAACGTCCGCTGACTTCAAATGGGGAAAAATTAATTTAACCAAAAAGATATATTTAGATTCAAATCAAAGTCAAATCATAGAGGCAAAGTCAAGTTTCTAAATTAAACAAAATATCAATGTGGGTTTTATTTTTTATTTTTTTAGCTCTAGATCATTTAAGTAGAATTGGCAGCGCGCATTTATAAGCTCCAATATAGAGTTCTTTTAAAAGTTATCTCAAGTTTGAGCCTGTACACAAGATGTGACCCGAGTTGAATGAGGGGGACCAGAATTCTTGACTAAATATCTAATTTCTTTGGAGCGGTGGCAATTATGTGAGGATCCAAGACTGATCAACCAAGAGATTGACTCCTCTAAAGGCCACACAAGTCACACTACTGTTGATTGGCCGTAGAAAGAGGAGCTCAATTTTTTCTTTATTTTAAGCCGCAAAAAAAGAAATAAAAGAGGGTGAAAGCAATGGAGGTCTTTCTTTTAAGTATTGAAAACACTCAAACTTGTAAGCGATTGCTACTCTATAATTCTTGGATTGATCAATGGAATTTTCCTTGCTAGCTTTTCCTAAGGTGTAAGTATGAATACTTGGATCGAACCATGTAAGTATCCAGTATTCTCTATTGTTCCTTGTATATTTTTATGGTGATTATGTGTTGATTTAACAATACAATTTGGTAAGTTTCTGCATCTATTTTATAAGAAGCTCCAATCGAGGAGTTCTTGGATGTATGGTGATTGCTATAATTAATAAATAGTAAACACAAAAATCTCATAATATATGTTGATTTAATCGGAGAGGGACTAATTCCATAAACCAATCAAATTAATATATCACATCAATTCTTCATAAACCAATCAAGCTGAAAGGTGTGAGAGGAGGTGAATTTATGAGGAGAGAGAGAGAGATGGGTAGAGTGTTTGGTGCGCTCTAGAGAGGAGAGCCTGTCACTTTTTGTACTCAGATAAAGACAAAAAATGTTTAGGTAATATCCCATGAAAACGTGGGAATCGGATTGCATGCACCCTATTCCCAGAATCTTATGACCATGTACGAGCCATAGAATTTAATGTATTTCTCGAATGTTTGTCCTTGAATTGAGCGCATGTAATGTGTTCTGGGGACGGACTACACTTATATATATATTATATCAATAATTTTTTTGTTAGAAAGAATGACTTTCCGATAATATATAGGCTCATTAAGCTCACAACAATCATATAACTTCTCATAAATTAACTTCAGGTGGTACACAAGTCAAATTATAATCATTTTGCATCAAATTCAAAAAGTTCATGGAGAAAAATTGTTTCTAGCAAAAAGATATATATAAATTCTCAAATCAAAGTCAAACTAGTATGGTAAAGTCATTTTTATAAGTTAAACTAAATGTTGGTGCCGCTGGGAAGGGAATCATCACGCGATGGAGAAATCAAAATGCGCATAGAAACCATTTAAAACGCTTAAGAAAAGTCAAATTTTCCTCACCAGTTCAGAATCCAAACAGGCAAAACTCAAGGTGACCCCTCCCCTAAATCCACAACGGAAAAGATAAGAAAAAAAATCCAACAATTGGCCAAGGCCAACATAAGGTTGCGGTGGTTGGTGGTGGGGGCTCCGTGGGCATGGCTATTGATAGTGGCTAAAAGGAAGAAAGGATGAAGAAGAATTTATTTTATCTTAAATTGAGTTGGGTCACCTTTCCTTGCATTACCACATTTTTCTTTTCGACTTGTTATCGGCTTGACGAGAGTGAAGTGGATCTAGTCCAAATTCCGCATTTGATAAGACATATTTTGGAAATAACGAAGTATGACAACTTTTAAATTTTCCTCAAAATAACCTTTCCTCCATTTCTTTTCTTCTTTTAGTTTTCCCTTTTCTTGCAACAATTCTCTTCTCCTCCACTATACTTCTTTTCTGTTCTTTCATTTAACTCTTTATATTCATATACAAAAAGGTTAAAGAAAGTGCAGACTCAAAAGTCACGTGGAAATCGCGCATGATTTGAAGTATAATGGAATATTTGCACTAAACTTAACTTAGAATGATATATTTCTCATTTGTATTTTACATTACAATGACCTCTATTTATTATATTGACGAAATAGAGCTTATGAAACAGTTTCATTGAAATGAGAAAAATCAACTTTTAAAGTGTCCTTATTTAATCAAACAACATTTCACCTATCAAATATTATAAATTCCTTTAATTTCATTCAAAACGATATTATTTTGCAGGCGATAGCTAGATTGGATTAGCAGAAACGTTAGAATTGCTCCAGTAAGAAGGCTCTGGCATGTCTCACTATATGAGAATCAATTCAGTCGCAATCATACAGGAGACGCCGTGCCCTTCTGAGTTGGCAGACCATGAAGTCCTTAATTTCAACCACTACAAATTGACTTGTGGGTCATTTCAACATCGAGTGATGAGCCATTCTCTACTCATTGTTATCATATATTATGCTTCCATTTTCTCAGGGCTTGTGATAGGTAGATTATGTTCCCAATAATGAAATTCGAGGATAGTTTTGGGTATAAAGAAGATTATATTCCCATAATTTTTTTAAAGACGTTCCCTACAAGTGTTGAAAATTTGAAATGGCATGACACTTGTGATGAAAGTTTTTTAAAAGTTTATAATAATAAGGTGATCGATTGAAAGTTATAACACTTAAATGAATGTCATCTAAAAGTCATGACACTCAAGTAATTGGAAAAACAAGTTATAATACTCAGGTGATTGTTGTACAAAAATTATGACACTGATCAAATTCTTATCCCAAAAATGAGAAATGAAGTTGTAGTTGGTAAGATTTAGGATGGTCCATTATGTAGCATAAGAACCATCTCGCAAGAGAGTTATACGTGGCTGCCTAGCAATCAGTTAAACCCCTCGGTATTCACTTTGGGAGAGTTGTGAATTTAGATGGGCCAAAAAATTTCAAAAGAGATAAATATTTTATTCCTACGGTGTTTTTGTTGGCTACACCGCTATAATCAATAAACACTTAAACAATAAACACAAAAATCTCATAAGAGATATTGACATAATCCGAAGGCGACTAATTCAAACCAATCAAATTAATGTGGGAAGAGTGTTCCGGGGTGCTCGGGTGAGGAGTGCATCACTATTTCATGCCCCATGTGAAGAACAAAAGGGTTTAGGTAAGTCCCATGACAAACGAGGGAATCCAAGTGCATGCACATCATCCACATAATCTTATGACCGTGTACGAGCCTTAGGATTTAATGAATCATCTCTCAACTATCTGCCTAAACTAAAACGTTCGTATTGAATTCAGTGCATGTAATGTGATTTAGGTACGGACTTCACATATTTAGCGTAACATTAGATTTATAATTTTAACCTTAATCTAAATATCTTACTTAAGGTCTCCTTTTAGTCCTCAATAGGGGCTGTCAAAAATACCTGAACCGAGTAGAAAATTTCAAGTATTTTTGGTTTGAGTCTCCTTCCAATTACCTGGTAATGAGTGAAAATAGATATTATTATAGTTTCAGTAAAGTTCGAATACCTGAATTGAATCAAAACAAGTTCTTGAATTATCGATTGGAGGTCGAAGAAGAAGACGATTCACGCGGGCTAGGAAGACAAAGCGAGGTCGGTCATCGTCTATAAACTCCATGGATCTCCACCTCTTTGAGACTCTCCATTCATGACAACCAAGAAGAAGGGCATGAAGAAAAAAGAAGAAGAAGAAACCCTAACCAAACCGCATTTTTCAATTTGGGTCTATCCATGAATCAAGTCAAAACGGGGGTAATTCCAAACAGTTTGGCTTGATTCGGGTATCATGAAAACCCAAACCAAACCCTTGACGCCTAACTCAACACCACACTTCCAAATATACATCTCCTGTAGCAAGAAAAAAAACAATATTTCATAAAAAGCATCATCAGCTCTCTCTATATATATGACGAGGACAAGGCCATTCTAGCGATATAAGGGTCTTAAAAGGCGTACCTAGAGAGCAACTTAAATAATTTCTCTTACAGTATCTTTTATATAGCTATGGATTCTTCATCTACTTAATTTTTGCTCAGTAAAGAAAATCGTCCCTCAATGGCATCAGAGCTCACAAGGGCATTGCAGTTCTCTCCCTTTCAATTTTCTACCGTGGCTACAGACCATGAAATCTCATTTTAACGCTTAGGTGGCCAACTTTGTTGCATTAAGACCTAATGATACTACATATATCCTTTGGGAAACCCAGCACTTTCTATGACTGAAAAAAAAAACAATTAATACTTTCACTAATTGAAAGTCAGGATCTGTAGGGATTTTCCACTGAGCACCTCCGTTGGCCCTCCAGAGATGGTAGATCAAGATTGTTGAACATAGTTCATCACGGTCTATGATTACTACATCATTATCAATATGACATGTATAATTGTTTTTGACATTTGCCACTTGACTTGCTTTGAGCATATTATCTATATTTTCTTTTTCTTCAACATAATATGCTCGATAATGTGTTTTCAATCAACAAGTTTTTTCTATGTGGCTATGTCTTTATTTTCTTGCAAATACTGCAGGGTAGATTTTTTTCCCCCCTCTGAAGAAGTTTCTCCCCCTCTTTTATTTTTCCAGAGTCTCCTTGTTCCCTTTTTAGATTTATGAGATTGCGCATTTATTCTAGACTAAAAGTCACTTTCAACGGAATCGTCATCATGTATCATTAGTCTTTTTTTCTTACACGTCCAGAGAGCTAATCAATTGAGGCATTTTCTTCAGGAAGACATTAGTGTTTCAAGTTTTCGGTGATTTGTTTATCAAGCAATTACATGAGGCTAAATACTATGGGTTTGAGTATAATTTTCGACAGGGAAATACTTGAGCATTATGAACGATCGTAGTTCTGTAATTCTCCAATTGATTACTTGATGATTTATTGCTGACCCTTCCTATGGAGTGGCTGCTAATGATCGGATTGAATCGTGTAAATTTTTCCTCATTGTTCCTCATTTTGTTTCTCTAGTGATTTCATTCTCCCACATTATTTAATTGCATCCATTCTTTGGCTTTTGTGTTCTCTTAGAACACGTCTTTGCGGTTTTTCTCCAATGGTTTGCAATAATATTGTTTCTAAGAGTACTTGTCGGATGACATGTACAGCCCTTGCAACTTTTTGTAGTTGTCCTGCCGGAAGCTTGTACCTTCCAATAGAGCTGCATATCATTTCTCCATGATGTCTCATAAATCTTGTGCCATCGAGAAAGTAATCATTACTGCTCCAATAAATATAGTTATTTTCATCAAAAGTAGGAACGGTAGTGAGATAGAGTTGGCCATTGTTTTAGCGTGGGAATTTGGGTGGGTGATTTTAGCAGCGGGTGGATAGCACTCACGTCCAATACCAACTGAAAAAGGCCCAGGTACCACCGTTGGCTTTTAGTGTTGATGTGCAAGTATCTGGTTGTGGGGATTCACTCAGCAAAGGAACAAGGAAGGAGCATTTGGAGCTTGTTGTATAATCAAAATGTTAGTACAAGGGATTTAGGGAGCTGTAGTTGGTCTGAACATGAATGAACGAGCATGAAGCTTTTTTATGGTACTCCCTGATCGACTCTTGTGCTGAGAATCTGTGTCGTAAACACAGAAATTTGCTTCATATTTCATGTTTGACAGATTTTTAGCCATTTCTTCGAACTACCACCAACTAAGCTAGAGCCACGTACTTTAACAACTTACAATAGATCGAGAAACTTGCAGAGTCATGGTTTTTCTGGATAAATTGACCACAGCCTCAACAAAATTTAATCAAAAAGAAAACGTTGCAATGGGAGGTTAAATTTGCCTAAAACTTGATCATCCTTCAGACTACCTATCCAAATTGAACAAAAATGAAGAAGACTGAAACAAGAGAATCGTCATTTGATAATGATATATAAACAGCCAAAAGTCCTTCATTCATAACATTTAGAGAGGGGAATAAGCACGACTGCAAACAGGAGGAAGACCATTCATGACAACAATCAACAGCCAATCAATAGATAATTATCGAGCATCAGCCATTAGGAGAAACCCAAAAATGGAAAAAATGAATTATTATCCGGAGGCAACGAGAGGGTTCAATAGTAGGTGAGCACGATCAATACGATTTGAATTATGGTGAGTGCGAAGAGGAACATGGCGGCAATGAGAGACAATGTAGTCCAAGGACTACTGAAGTTGGTGTGTCTGAGATTAGCCCTCCAAATGTCCCAGGGCTTCTTGCAGTGATCGCTGATCTTCTTTTGCACGGCGTCAAGGCTGGATTTGACCGTCACTTCCGTGCACAGAGAGTTGAATAGCTTGGCCACCGCCTTGTCGCTGCCAAAATCATTTTGGATAAGGCCTCTGGCGTGGAGCAGGGCGACATCCCGCTCATTGTTGATGATTTTGTCCATGAAGTCGACGTAGGATGTGACCTCGTTCCCAGTCCCAATGTGCAAGCGCTCAAAAGTCATGAGGTTGAGGAACTTGGACTTGGTGGTGTCATCCACCGTGATGACGGGGATCTTCAGGACCCCTCTGTCAAAGGAGATGTCCTTGAGACTGCAGATCAGGCTCTTCTCGAACTGGATACCGGCCTCCTTGAGCTCGGTGGCCAACCGGATTATCTCCTTGTGCTGGACCTTCTTGGTCTTCTTCGGCAAGCAATTGACGTCCACGACACGCTCCATCCCCGGGATGCACGTCTCGAGGGAGCTTATGTCACCCTGCAATGTTGAAGTAAAGGCAGTGCATTGAATACAAGATTGTTGTCGTGTCGATAGTACTTGCTTCGAGTGAAAAAAAAAAATCTCCCATGGAGTAGAAAAGATTATCACCTCGCCAGCCTCAGGCCAAGCATTTTCCATCTCGGGATCCATCAGCAGGCCTTTCCTGAAGACGTCCATGACATGGAGGCATCTGCCCATACCCTTGATGCCCGTGTCCAGGGAGTAAAACTCTAGGATGAGCTCGTGGGTGTATTCGTCATGCTGCGTTGTTGGAGTGAAGTCAGCGGCATTGAATATGAGATCATTGTCGTGTCGATGCTACTTGCATAAAAGGACAAGAAAAGGGAGGGTCTCCGATTGAGATGATAGATTTAATAATGATCTATGCCATTAAAATCCACAATCTTCTAATTTTGATGAGTCAAATTAAATTAAGTAACTCCTCTAAAGTTTAATGATATCATATGATTTGATTTTGTACATGCCATAAAGAGGCAATGAACCTTTTCTTATGTGCCCAACCTTGATGCATTAAGACCTTATGATGCTAAATATATCCTTTGGGAAACCTGATTACTTTCACTAATTGAAAGTTGCGATTCGTCGGGATTTTCCATTGGGTGCCACCATTGCTCCATTGGTGACGGTAGATCAAGATTGTTGAACATAGTTCATATCACACGTACAAATTTTCCCGGCATTTGCCACTTGGCTTGCATTAAACATATTGTCTGTATTTTCATTTTCTTCAACATAATTAGCTCGATAATTTGTTTTCGACCAACAAATTTTTTTTTCTTTGTGACAATATCTTTTACACGAGGGCTATTGTGATTTATTTAGAAACTAACAATATTTTTCTAATTGGTTTATTTTCATGCAAATACTGCACGGTAGATTTTTTTTTTATTTTTCCTTTGAAAAGGTTTTTCCTCCTCTTTTATTTTTCCACAAGCTCCTAGTACCCTTTTTAAATTTACGAGACTGACCATTTATTTTAGACTAAAAGTCACTTTCAAAGGAGCCTTCTTATACAGCACTACTCTTTTTTCAAATGCCTCGAAGAGCTAATTAATTCACTCGCTAACATGATTTTTTAATACTTAAATTCTTCTATAGAGGTGAAAATAGGATTGCGATCTCTATTAAGTGTAACAAAATATTTTTCTATTGCCCTGATATCATCTCCGTAAACCCTCATTTGATTTACTCATCCGTTTAGTCTTTCTTATTATTGTTTGAGGGTCCCATGATTGCTTACTGTAGCATTTTGAAGAGACTGAAATCTAATGGTTTGTGCCTTTGTTGCATCTTGGAGCTCTTCTTTTGGTATTTTCTTAAATTACATTACGAGCTTAAGCCGTATGCGAAATCTGAATTGATCGGAAGATACTTGTTGGGTTAAAGCCCAGCACACTTATCCTGTTTGGATTAGAGCTCAAAGAGTTGGTTGTTGTAATCTTATTCAAGCCGCACGTTCATCGGCACTCCTTACAGCCAAAAAAAAAAATAAACAAGGAGGAGTCCGTATGTCTGTGCCGTTGACTTCTTCGAGCCTAAAAGTGGAGTTCTCTTTTCCTTGATAGTACAAAGGAGATTTAAACATCAGGTGAAGTTTGTGCAGAGAATCCGTCATCCAATTGAGGCATTTTCTTTGTGAAGACATGAGTGTTTTAAGTTTCCGGTCATTTGTTTATTGAGCAATTACGTGAGGCTAAATATTATGGATTCGAGTATAATTATGCACTGGGAAATACTTGAGTATTGTGAGTGATCGTCATTTTGTAATTCTCTAATTGATTAGTTGATTATTTATTGCTAACCTTTCTCGTAAAGTGACTGCTGATGGTTGAATCGAATCGTATAAATTTTTCCCTTTTGTTCCTCGGTTTATTTCTCTGGTGATTTCGTTCTCTCGTGTTATTTAATTACATACATTCTTTAGCTTCTGCATTGTCTTCAAACAAGTGTCTTTGCTGTTTTTGCTCCAATGGTTCGCGGAAATATTGTTTCCAAGAGTGCTTGTTGGATGACCTATAGCGCCCTTGCAACTTTTTGTAGTTGCTTTGCCAGAAGCTTGTACCTTCATATAAAGTTGCATATCCTTGCTCCACGACGTCGCATAAAAAAGTAATCATTCCAATGCTCCATTAAATATAGTTATTTTCATCAAAAGTAGGAACGGTAGTGAGATAGAGTTGGGCATTGTTTTTGTGTCGTATGTTTGGGTGGGTAATTTTAGTAGCAAGTGGACAGGACTCACGCCCAATACCAACCGAACGAGGCTTTGGTACCACTGTTTGCTTTTAGCGTTGATGTGAAAGCATGTATGTTTGTGAGGATTTACTCAGCGAGGGAACAAGGAAGGAGCTTTCGGAGCTTCTTCTATTATCAAAATGTTTGGTCCAAGGGATTTATGGAGCTGTAGTTGGTCTGAGCATGAATGAACGAGCATGAAGCCTTTTTATAGTCCTTCTTTTATAGTCCTTCCTAATCGACTCTGGCGCTAAGAATCTCTGTCACAAACAGAGAAATTTGCTTCATTTTACAGGTTGAACAGACTTTTAGCCATTAATTCTAACCACCACCAACTTAGCTAGAATCTACTTAAACTGCTTATAACAGATCTAGAAACTTGTAAAGTCTTGGCTTTTCTGGATAAATTGATCACAACTTCAACAGAATTTAATCAAGAAGAAAATGGTGCAACGGAAGATTACGTCTGCCTAGAACTTGCTCATCATTCAGACGACCTTTCCACATTGGACAAAAATAAAGAAGACTAAAACAAGATAATCATCATCTGATAATGATATATAAACAGCCAAATATCCATCGTGCATAACATTTAGAGAGGAAAATAAGCCCGACTGAAAACAGGAGGAAAACCATTCATGACAACAATCTACAACCGATCAACAGATAATTATCGAGCATCAGCTATTGGGAGGAAAAACACAAAAATGGAAAATAGGAATTATTATGCGGACACCACGGGAGGGTTCAATAGTGGTCGAGCACTGCACATACGGTCTGAATTATGGTGAACGCGAAGAGCAAGATGGTGGCGGCGAGAGACGGTATAGTCCAAGGATTCTTGAAGTAGTAGGTGCGGTTGAGATTAGCCCTCCACCTGTTCCAGGGCTTTTCGCAGTGCTTACTGATGTCCTCTTGCACGGTCTTGAGGGTGTTGTTGGATTCAAGCGTCACTTTCTTGCACAGCGAGTTGAATAGCTCCGCAACTGCCTCGTTGCTCCCGATGGCATTCTGGATGATGCCTTGGGCGTGGAGCAGTGCGACATCCCGCTCGTCGTTGATGATGTTGTCCATGAAGATGACGTAGGATGTGACCCCTGTCCCAGCCCCGATGTGCAAGCGCTCGAACGTCATGACGTTGAGGAAATTGGACTCGATGGCGTCATCCACCATGATAACGGGGAGCTCCAGCACCCCTCCGGCAAAGGAGATGTCATTGAGACTGCTGGTCTTGCTCTTCTCGAACTGGATCCCGGCCTCTTCGAGCTCGGTGGCTGACCGGATTATTTTGTGTTGGACCTTCTTGGTCTTCTTCGGCAGGCACTTCCTAAAGACGTCCACGACATGCCCCATCCCCATGATGCCTGTGTTGCGGGAGTTTTTGTAATCCTGCCTTGTTGGAGTGAAGTCAGTGCATTGAATATGAGATTGTTGTCGTGTCGATCCTACTTGCTAAAAGGACAAAAACAAAATCTCCCATAGAGGTGGCTATTAGAAAAGATTATCACCTCGCCAGCCTCAGGCTCCCCATTTTCCAGCTTATTGAGCAGGGTGGCGAACGGGACTATCGGCTTGATCTCCTTAAGCTTCGACCGGGATATCTCCTCACGCCCCACATTTTCCCGTTCGTGCTGGTCCTTCTCGGACTCCATTAGCAGGCCTTTCCTGAAGACGTCTAGGACATGCAGGCATCTGCCCATCCTCATTTTGCCCTTGTTGATGGAGTAGAACAAGAGGATGAGCTTGTTGATGCATTCGTCAGCCTGCGTTGTTGGAGCGAAGTCAGTGGCATTGGATTCGAGATCGTTGTTGTGTTGATACTAATCGCATAAAAATAAAGAAAAAAAGAAAAAGATGTTGGAAATTTCCGATAATGGGCTTACATTAATTAATTAATTTTCTATTTTATATAATCGGGTTAATGGATATTCCAATATATGTTAAACCCTTAAGTGATCTTATTGAATTGGGGCATAGTTGAGTAGCAAAGTGTAGGCAATTGTGTTTAACTGAAGCCCGTGATGGAAGGGGCCCAGTTAACACGCTGTTGATTAGGGTTTGCTAGGTCCCCTCTCTAGCCTATAAAAGGGTAGGTTATACCTATCAGTCGCTGAATCCCATTAAAGCTCTAAACCGAAATAGGTCATAGAGAAGAAGAACCGGCATACCAACAAATCACTGATTATATCAGCTTGATATGTTTTCTATCAAGTGAGGCTATGGCTCAAACAGGTATGCTTTAAATTATGGCTTAAATATGTACGCCTTAAATTCTGCTGTATATACATATAAGTTTTTTGGTGTTTTACAATTATATATGGATCTAATTATTCTTGATTAATTAGTTATTCATGTAGAGAAATTTCTATATGTGGTATCAGAGCAGGTCATATATGATTGTAGAACCCAAAAATAATTTTTTTTTATAAATAAATTCGAAATTCTTTTCTCGAACCAAATATTGTCGATATATTTTTCATGTGGATTCTTTGATTAATTAATTCTGAAACCTTAGGATTTTTATTCTACATGTCGAGATTTTTCCAACCATATATAATTTGTATATTTTCATTGAGAATTGAGAGAGAATTTCGAATTCAAAATTCTAGGGTTTGTACCTTGGAACGGTTCTAAAAAAAGAGTCTCCGATTGAGGCGATGGATTTAATAATGAAACTGTTAATTGATCATGGACCATGACATGAGATCCATCTGAGATCACTAAGATGTACTGTTAGGTGAACATAGTATGGCGATTTGGATGCGTGCAATAATTTCTCAAACGACAGTGAAATCTAAGAAACTAACCTCCTTGTCATTGTTCCCGATGGCAAACAGCTGATACAGCACTAGCATCGGCAACTGATTCTCCAGCATCAACATGTCCCGTCTTATGTACGGTGTTATGTAGCTGTGGGTGCTGAAGATGGGGTCATTGGGCGCATAGTCATTCTTCTCCATCATGGCAGCCCACATGATCTCGAGCATGAAACAGCCTTCCGTGATCATCAGCTTCAGGAACCGGTCCTCCGTGCCTTCCTTCCATATTGGGTCTAGCGCATTGTAGCTGTCCATGAGCTCATGCTCCACCTTCCTCAGGGATTCCAAGAAGTGCTCGAGGGACTTCCCGGACCGCTGAAGGAACTGGCCGCGTGCACGGTACTTGTGTTCCTCCATCGGACAGAGGTGGTAGTCATGGTGGTGGTAGGGGCCGAAGGAGACAACTTGTGGCTGGTACTCCTTGGGGTTGAGGTTGGTGATGAAGGCGGGAACCCTATAGATGCACGGATTCTTTCGGTACTGCTGCTCGTCAGAGAACATGCAATTGGAGCTCTCGTCGACTGTGTCACATGGTTCTCCTCTAAAACAGCCCTTCGGCGCCTCCAGATCGGGTTCATAGGTATCAGAGCCCACTGAGTTACGGGGGGGAGAGAACATGGTTCAGGTTGAGGGATAAAACAGCCCTTCGGCTGCAACTCCAGATCGGGTGGATGCACGTGGCAAGTCAAACGCGGTTAAGTGAGTTTCAGAGGCTCCACAAGTTTCTGTTATGGGGGAGAGAAGAGGAGAACCTACAGACGAAGAGAGGGGGACTGGGGAAGTCCAACCCCGATGCTGACCTTATGTGTCGAAATGGGTCTTTCACCCATCTTTTAAATCATGAATGAGTTGGGGGATACATGAATTAGTTAAATTTTAATAAATGAGTTGTTATGGACTTAATCTGTAAAACTCAATTAAATATGAATTTTAAATGGGTCTTAGGCTTTTGCCCATAATCAACCTCACGGGACTACAGTCCACCAATGGATGGGGCCCAATCTCACCATCTGACTCGCCTTCTCCCGTATATACATCACCCGTAGGGAGAAAAAACTTCGCAATGATTAATGTTCCAGTAATATTTATGCACAATTAACTCATGAAAATCATATAATTTCTTATAAATTAACTTTAGATGGAACATGGGATAGGTTGTAATCATCTTGTGTGAAATTCAAAAATGTCCGCCAACTTCAAATGGGGAAAAACTAGTTTAACCAAACACATATATTTAAATTCAAATCAAAGTCAAATCATAGAGGCAAAGGCAAGTTTCTAAGTTAAAGTAAATATTAACGTGGGTTTTATTTTATTTTTTTATTTTAGCTTCATATCATTTAAGTGTAATTAGTTGTGCGCATTTATGAGCTCTCTCTTAAAGATGTTTCAAGTTTAAGCTGTGTATAAGATCTAACCTGAACTGAATGAGGGGGACCGGAATTCTTGACCGGATACCTAATTGGAGTCATGCCATAGGAGTTCAACCAAGATAGGGTTGTTATGTTACTTTATCTAATTTCTTTGGAGCAGTGGCAACTAAGTAAGGACCCAAGATTGATCAAAGACATTGACTCCTCCAAAGGGCATACAAGTGACGGTCCTGTTGATTGGCCGTAGAAAAAGAGTTCAATTTTTTTTTAAAGCCCCATAAAAGAAATAAAAAAGGAGAAAGCAATGGAGGTCTTCCTTTTAAGTATTGGAAACACTCAAACTTGTAAATGATTATTACTCTTTAATTCTCGAATTGATCAGTGAAATTTTTCTTATTGGCTTTTTTGAGGTATAAGTATCGATACTCAAATCGAACCACGTAAATATCTAGTATTCTCTATCGTTCCTTGAATATTTCTTTGATGATGAAGTGTTGATTTAATTGTAAGATGTGGTGAATTTCTGCATCTTTTTTATAAGAAGCTTCCATAGAGGAGTGCTTGGATGTGTCGTTATTGCTATAATTTTTTTTTTTGATGACCCAAGGAACCCCGCACCCTGCCAACAGCCGGAGGAGTAAATCCTGGGGGCCACACGTGCTAGCCACCACACACGTGAAACCAGTTAAGTCACTCTGACGAAAGTGGGATTCGAACTCTCGACATTTTGCGAGAAGAAGAGAGTGTGAACCAGCAGCGCCACCCAAATGGGTGGTGTCGTTATTGCTATAATTAATAAATAGTAAACACAAAAATCTCATAAAAGATGTTGATTTAATCGGAGAGGGACTAATTCCATAAACCAATAAAATTAATATATCACATCAATTCTTCATAAACCAATCAAGCTGAAAGGTGTGAGAGGAGGTGAATTTATAAGGAGAGAGAGAGAGATGGGTAGAGTGTTTGGTGCGCTCTAGAGAGGAGGCGCCTGTCACTTTTTGTGCTCAGATAAAGACAAAAAGTGTTTAGGTAATGTCCATGAAAACGTGGGAATTGGATTGCATGCACCCTATTCCCAGAATCTTATTACCATGTACGAGCCATAGAATTTAATATATTTCTCTAGTGTTTGTCCTTGAATTGAGCGCATGTAATATGTTTTGGGGACGGACTACACTTATAAATATATATTATATCAATAATTTTTTTTTTAGAAAGAATATCTTTCCGATAATATATAGGTTCATTAAGCTCACAACAATCATATGACTTCTCATAAATTAACTTTAGGTGGTACACAAGTCAAATTATAATCATTTTGCATCAAATTCAAAAAGTTGATGGAGAAAAATTGTTTCTAGCAAAAAGATATATATAAATTCTCAAATCAAAATCAAACTAGTACGGTAAAGTCATTTTTATGAGTTAAACCAAATGTTGGTGCCGCTGGGAACGGAATCATCATGCAATGGAGAAATCAAAATGCGCATAGAAACCATTTAAAAGGCCTAAGAAAAGTCATATTTTTCTCTCCAGTTCGGAATCCAAACAAGCAAAACTCCAATAGGATGAAACTCAAGGTGACCCCTCCCCTAAATCCACAAGGGAAAAGAGAAACAAAAAAAATCCAACAATTGGGCAAGGCCAACATGAGATTGCGGTGGTTGGTGGTGGGGGCTCCGTGGGCATGGCTATTGATAGTGGCTAAAAGGAAGAAAGGATGAAGAAGAAGGAGAGATGTGAGGCATAGATTGGAGATACAAGAGACTAAAAGTGGGCCACCATCAAGGTACGTGGTAATTTATGAGGTGGCGGAGCATGACTCACGTGAAGATTCAACACCGACTAATATTTTCACGTACTGTATAAAGAATTCATGTCATTTTGAAAGGACTCGATGAGCCTTGTAAGTTTGCTCTTAATTACCTCAACCACCCTAGCTAGCATTTATTTTATCTGAAATTGAGTGGGTCACCTTTCCTTGCATTACCATATTTTTCTTTTCGACTTGTTATCGGCTTAACGAGAGTGAAGTGGTTCTAGTCCAAATTCCGCATTTGATAAGACATATTTTGGAAATAACGAAGTATGACAACTTTTAAATTTTTCTCAAAATAACTTTTCCTCCATTTCTTTTCTTCTTTTAGTTTTCCTTTTTCTTGCAACAATTCTCTTCTCCTCCACTATACTTCTTTTCTGTTCTTTCATTTAACTCTTTATATTCATATACAAAAAGGTCAAAGAAAGTGCAGACTCAAAAGTCACGTGGAAATCGTGCATGATTTGAAGTATAATGAAATATTTGCACTAAACTTAACTTAGAATGATATGTTTCTCATTTGTATTTTACATTACAATGGCCTCTATTTATTATATCGACGAAATAGAGCTTATGAAATAGTTTCATTTAATTGAGAAAAACCAACTTTAAAGTGTCCCTATTTAATCAAACAAAATTTTCACATATCAAATATTATAAATTCCTTTAATTTCATTAAAAATGATATTATTTGCAGGCAATAGTTAGATTGGATTAGCGAAAACGTTAAAATTGCTCTAGTAGGAAGGCTCTGGCATGTCTCACTATATGAGAGTCAATTCAGTCGCAATCATACAGGAGACACCATGCCCTTCTGAGTTGGTAGACTATGAAGTCCTTAATTTCAACCACTGCAAATTGACTTGTGGGTCATTTCAACATCGAGTGATGAGCCATTCTCTACTCATTGTTATCATATATTATGCTTCCATTTTCTCAGGGCTTGTGATAGGCAGATTATGTTTCCAATAATGAAATTCAAGGATAGTTTTGGGTATAAAGAAGATTATATTCCCATAATTTTTTTAAAGATGTTCCCTACAAGTGTTGAAATTCGACATGGCATGACATTTGTGATGAAAGTTTTTTAAAAGTTTATAATAATAAGGTGATCGATTGAAAGTTATAACACTTAAATGAATGTCATCTAAAAGCCATGACACTCAAGTAATTGGAAAAACAAGTTATGATACTCAGGTGATTGCTGTACAAAAATTATGACATTAATCAAATTCTTATCCCAAAAATGAGAAATCAAGTTGCAATTGGTAAGATTTAGGACAGTCCATTATGCAGCAAGAGGGTTATATGTGGCTGCCTAGCAATCAGTTAAACCCCTCGGTATTCACTTTGGGAGAGTTGCGAATTTAGATGGGCCAAAAAATTTCAAAAGAGATAAATATTTTATTCCTACGGTGTTTTTGTTGGCATTACAATACCGCTATAATCAATAAACACTTAAACAATAAACACAAAAATCTCATAAGAGAAATTGACATAATCCGAAGGCGACTAATTCAAACCAATCAAATTAATGTGGGAAGAGTGTTCGGGGGTGCTCAAGTGAGAAGTGCGTCACTATTTCGTGCCCCATGTAAAGAACAAAAGGGTTTAGGTACGTCCCATGACAAACATGGGAATCCAAGTGCATGCACATCATCCACATAATCTTATGACCGTGTACGAGCCTTAGGATTTAATGAATCATCTCTCAACTATCTGCCTAAACTAAAACATTCGTATTGAATTCAGTGCATGTAATGTGATTTAGGTATGGACTTCACATATTTAGCGTAACTTTAGATTTATAATTTTAACCTTATTCTAAATATCTTACTTAGGGTCTCCTTTTAGTCCTCAATAGGGGCTGTCAAAAATACCTGAACCGAGTAGAAAATTTCAAGTATTTTTGGTTTGAGTCTCCTTCCAATTACCTGGTAATGAGTGAAAACAGATATTAATATAGTTTCAGTAACATTCGAATGCCTGATTGAATCAAAACAAGTTCTTGAAATATCGATTGGAGGTCGAAGAAGAAGACGATGAAGGAGCAAGACGATTCACGTGGGCTAGGAAGACAAAACGAGGTCGGTCATCGTCTATAAACTCCATGGATCTCCACCTCTCTGAGACTCTCTGCTCATGACAACCAAGAAGAAGGGCATGAAGAAAAAAAAAAGATCCTAACCAAACCGCATTTTTCGATTTGGATCTGTCCATGAATCAAGTCAAAACGGGGGTTATTCCAAACAGTTTGGCTTGATTCGGGTATCATGAAAACCCAAACCAAACCCTTGACGCCTAACTCAACACCACACTTCCAAATATACATCTCCTGTAGCAAGAAAAAAAAACAATATTTCATAAAAAGCAACGTTCTAATTTTATTTATAATACATATATTTTCAGTTAGCTCATGACAATCATATAATTTCTCATAAATTAGCTTTTGGTGGCACACAAGACCATTTATAATCATGTTGTGTCCAATTCAAAAACTTTCACCAGCTTCATATGAAGAAAAATTGATTATAGCAAAAAGATATATTAAAACTCAAATCAGAGTAAAACAATTATGGCAAAGTTAATTTTATAAGTTAAACTAAATATCATAGTGGATTTTCTTTTTCGGTTTTGAATCACCTTAGCATAATCAACTACGAGCTTTTATGACCCATAATCAACAAGAATCTGGATAAGTTTAACGGCTTATGAGCTCCGAATAGGAAGTACCTAAATCTATCATAATTGCTCCAATAAGTAAATAGTAAACTCAAATATCTCATGAAAAAGGTTGATTTAATCTAAAACCAACTAATTCCATAACCATTCAAATTAATATATCTTTCATGGATCAATTTCTCCATATCAATTTTAGTATCCCTAACATGACTTTGACTTCATACTCTTAATTAAAATGCCTGGAGTCTTAACTTTTGTAACTTTTCATCTCTTATGAAAAATGCTACTTCTATGAGAAGGTGCATTGTGAAAGGCGCAACTCTTATAAAAATAGAATGTATTTTGATGGAAGGCATATATTGAAAGTACCTATTAATAGCCTATATATATAAAAAGTGTGGCCCTCTCTCTATCCAAGACAATGAATGGTTGTATTTTATCCTCTATCAAGTAAAATACATTAAGACTAAAGTTGGTCAAGAGAAAGAAATCGAATTTCTACATTTCTTCTATTTCTGCAAGAACCATTTTCTCAAAGTTATCATTATGGATAAAAGTATGAGTTTAGTGCACGTAATATATATATATATAAATATATGTGTGTGTGTCATGTTTTCTAGCACAATGTATAATTTGATTCTCATATATCATGTTTTCTAGCATGAAAATGATTAAATCTTAACATTTAGAGATAATCAAATTATGAAACAATTATTATGTATTACAATTTAAAATTTTTACTTATGAATGGTTTGTTAGTCATCAAAGTGGCCAAACCTTAAGATCTCTTGAATATCTAAAATTTTATAATGTTTTATTTAATTATCCATGATTGATTGATGCTATGAATGAAAGTGATATGTGCCATATCCTTATTGGTGTCATGGGTATATTAAAAAAACTCATTTATTGCAAGAACTTAGGGATTCACCCAAAGGTTAATCAATTTCATATATTTCATGAATGTAATAATTGATAATTGATATGTCTTGTTAGATTTATTTGTATATCCCAAGATAACAAATAAATCTTAATGAGTTGTATTATGATTAGCAAATAAAAACTAACAGCATTGTTATGGTTTAATGTATGTTTGTATGTCGTAGGATCACCTAAAAGAGAACTATGATGTACTTGTTTTTTTTTTGTTTGAAATGTATGTATCATTTATAAAATGACGTACAATAGCTTAGGAGCATTCCCCATCATTACAAAGATAACTAAGAATGCAAAAAAACGGAGTGAGGGAGTCTCCATATAATAAACTATGATGTATTGTTTAATTTGAATATGATTATGTAATATTCCTAAAGAGTTAATATATGATTGTTTTCTTGAATATTCGTAGTATTTATACCTATTTCTCTTTGTTTGCACTCTCCGTTTGTTCCTTTATTTGACGAAATGCATTTCTCTTATTGGTGTGAACAAATCCACTCTCACTTAGGTGTCATGGATTTTCATTTAGCACTTCAAGTTGAAGAACCGTCTTCTATGACTGATGAGAATAGAGACAATGAAGGTTCTTTCCATAAAATTTGAGAAATATTGAACGAATTAAGCTTAATGTTTGCACAAATAAATTAAGAAGTTGAGAAGGAGAATCAAGCAAATAGAAAAGAAAAATACCAATCTGAATTTCTCTGTCATTCTAAAAAAAAAAAAACCAAAACTAAGAAAATGGAAACCTACTTCAAAATTACATAATTACTTTATTATAGGAAAAACATATAGAAATTAAAGAAGGAATTACCATAAAAAATGAACTATGCCATTTAAGTCCACGATCTTCTAATTTTACGGTGTTATGTTGAATTAAGTAACTCCTCAAAAGGTTTACGATATCATACAATTTGTATGTACCATACAAGAGGCGATGAACATTTTTAAGACTGATTAATTTTCAATTGACAACTCAAATTATGAATTTATTAGGAGAGAGTAAAGTAAAGTCGATATTTGATTGAGTTAACTCATAGATAATTAGTTTTTGCTAAGGTGGCAGGCCACGGTTATGGAAAAAGCACCATCAGCTCTCTCTATGTATATGACGAGGACAAGGCCATTCTAGCGATATAAGGGTCTTAAAAGGCGTACCTAGAGAGCAACTCAAATAATTTCTATTACAGCATCTTTTATATAGCTATGGATTCTTCATCTACTTAATTTTTGCTAAGTAAAGAAAATCGTCCCTCAATGGCATCAGAGTTCACAAGGGCATCGCAGTTCTCTCCCTTTCAATTTTCTGCCGTGGCTACAGACTATGAAATCTCATTTTAACGTTTATGTGCCCAACTTTATTGCATTAAGACCTAATGAGATTAAATATATCCTTTGGGAAAGCCAGCACTTTCTATGATCGGAAAAAAAAAATAGTACTTTCACTAATTGAAAGTCAGGATTTGTAGGGATTTTCCACCGAGTGCCACCGTTGGCCCTCCAGAGATGGTAGATCAAGATTGTTGAACATAGTTCATCACGGTCTATGGTTACTGCACCATTATCAATATGACATGTATAATTTTTTTCGATATTTGCCACTTGACTTGCTTTGAGCATATTATCTGTATTTTCTTTTTCTTCAACATAATATGCTCGATAATTTGTTTTCAACCCACAAGCTTTTTCTATGTGGCTATGTCTTTTACATGAGGGCTATTGCGATTTATCTAGAAATCAAATATTTTTTCCTAATTGCTTTATTTTCTTGCAAATACCGCAGGGTAGATTTTTTTTTACATTTGAGGTTTCTCCCCCTCTTTTATTTTTCCACGATCTCCTTGTCCCTTTTTAGATTTATGAGACTGCGCATTTATTTTAGACTAGAGGTCACTGTCAACGTAATTTTCATCATGTATCATTAGTCTTTTTTTCTTACGCGTCCAGAGAGCTGATTAATTGAGGAATTTTCTTCACGAAGATAGTAGTGTTTCAAGTTTTCGGTGATTTGTTTATCGAGCAATTACATGAGGCTAGATTCTATGGGTTTAAGTATAATCTTGGACAGGGAAACACTTGAGCATTATGAGCGATTGTAGCTCTGTAATTCTCCAATTGATTACTTAATGATTTGTTGCTGATCCTTCTTGTGGAGTGATTGCTAATGATCAGATTGAATCGTGTAAATTTTTCCTCATTGTTCCTCATTTTGTTTCTTTGGTGATTTCATTCTCCCAAATTATTTAATTGCATCCATTCTTTGACTTTCGCGTTCTCTTACAACACGTCTTTGCTGTTTTTTCTCTAATGGTTTGCGAATATATTGTTTCTAAGAGTACTTGTTGGATGACATGTACAGCCCTTGCAACTTTTTGGAGTTGTCCTGCCGGAAGCTTGTACCTTCCAATAGAGCTGCATATCATTTCTCCATGATGTTCCATAAATCTTGTGCCATCGAGAAAGTAATCGTTACCGCTACAATAAATATTGTTATTTTCATCAAAATTAGGAACGGTAGTGAGATAGAGTTGGCCATTGTTTTAGCGTGGGAATTTGGGTGGGTGATTTTAGCAGCGGGTGGATAGTACTCGTGTCCAATACCAACCGAAAAAGGCCCAGGTACCACCGTTGGCTTTTAGTGTTGATGTGCAAGTATCTGGTTGTGGGGATTCACTCAGCAAAGGAACAAGGAAGGAGCATATGGAGCTTGTTGTATAATCAAAATGTTTAGTACAAGGGATTTATGGAGCTGTAGTTGGT
This sequence comes from Corymbia citriodora subsp. variegata, assembly GCA_014858505.1. Classification (NCBI taxonomy): domain Eukaryota; kingdom Viridiplantae; phylum Streptophyta; class Magnoliopsida; order Myrtales; family Myrtaceae; genus Corymbia; species Corymbia citriodora. Next base: position 15,209,567 of record CM026419.1, on the reverse strand, counting down.
CTGAACATGAATGAACGAGCATGAAGCTTTTTTATGGTACTCCCTGATCGACTCTTGTGCTGAGAATCTGTGTCGTAAACAGAGAAATTTGCTTCATATTTCATGTCTGACAGATTTTTAGCCATTTCTTCGAACTACCACCAACTAAGCTAGAGCCACGTACTTTAACAACTTACAGAAGATCGAGAAACTTGCAGAGTCATGGTTTTTCTGGATAAATTGACCACAGCCTCAACAAAATTTAATCAAAAAGAAAACGTTGCAATGGGAGGTTAAATTTACCTAAAACTTGATCATCCTTCAGACTTCCTATCCAAATTGAACAAAAATGAAGAAGACCGAAACAAGAGAATCATCATCTGATAATGATATATAAACAGCCAAAAGTCCATCGTTCATAACATTTAGAGAGGGGAATAAGCACGACTGAAAACAGGAGGAAAACCATTCATGACAACAATCAACAGCCAATCAATAGATAATTATTGAGCATCAGCCATTAGGAGAAACCCAAAAATGGAAAAAATAAATTATTATCCGGAGGCAACGAGAGGGTTCAATAGTAGGTGAGCACGATAATTACGGTCTGAATTATGGTGAGTGCGAAGAGGAACATGGCGGCAATGAGAGACAATGTAGTCCTAGGACTACTGAAGTAGGTGTGTCTGAGATTAGCCCACCAAATGTTCCAGGGCTTCTTCCAGTGATCGCTGATCTTCTTTTGCACAGCGTCAAGGCTGGATTTGACCGTCACTTCCGTGCACAGAGAGTTGAATAGCTTGGCCACCGCCTTGTCGCTGCCAAAATCATTTTGGATAAGGTCTCTGGCGTGGAGCAGGGCGACATCCCGCTCATTGTTGATGATTTTGTCCATGAAGTGGACGTAGGATGTGACCTCGTTCCCAGTCCCAATGCGCAAGCGCTCGAAAGTCATGAGGTTGAGGAACTTGGACTCGGTGGTGTCATCCACCGTGATGACGGGGAGCTTCAGGACCCCTCTGTCAAAGGAGATGTCCTTGAGACGGCAGGTCAGGCTCTTCTTGAACTGGATACCGACCTCCTTGAGCTCGGTGGCCGACTTGATTATCTCCTTGTGCTGGACCTTCTTGGTCTTCTTCGGCAAACAATTGACGTCCACGACACGCTCCATCCCCGGGATACACGTCTCGAGGGAGCTTATGTCATCCTGCAATGTTGAAGTAAAGGCAGTGCATTGAATACGAGATTGGTGTCGTGTCGATAGTACTTGCTTCGAGTGAAAAAAAAAAAAATCTCCCATGGAGTAGAAAAGATTATCACCTCGCCAGCCTCAGGCCAAGCATTTTCCATCTCGGGATCCATCAGCAGGCCTTTCCTGAAGACGTCCACGACATGGAGGCATCTGCCCATCCCCTTTATGCCCGTGTCGAGGGAGTAAAACTCTAGGATGAGCTCGTTGATGTATTCGTCATGCTGCGTTTTTGGAGTGAAGTCAAAGGCATTGAATATGAGATCATTGTCGTGTCGATGCTGCTTGCATAAAAGGACAAGAAAAGGGAGGGTCTCCAATTGAGATGATAGATTTAATAATGATCTATGCCATTAAAATCCACAATCTTCTAATTTTGATGAGTCAAATTGAATTAAGTAACTCCTCTAAAGTTTAATGATACCATATGATTTGATTTTGTATATGCCATAAAGAGGCAATGAACCTTTTCTTATGTGCCCAACTTTGATGCATTAAGACCTAATGATGCTAAATATATCCTTTGGGAAACCTAATTACTTTCACTAATCGAAAGTTGTGATTCGTCGGGATTTCCATTGGGTGCCACCATTGCTCCATTGGTGACGGTAGATCAAGACTGTTGAACATAGTTCATATCACACGTACAAATTTTCCCAGCAGTTGCCACTTGGCTTGCATTGAACATATTGTCAGTATTTTCATTTTCTTCAACATAATTAGCTCGATAATTTGTTTTCGACCAACAATTTTTTTTCTTTATGACAATATCTTTTGCACGAGGGCTATTGTGATTTATTTAGAAACTAACAATATTTTTCTAATTGGTTTATTTTCATGCAAATACTGCACGGTAGATTTTTTTTATTTTTCCTTTGAAAAGGTTTTTCCTCCTCTTTTATTTTTCCACAAGCTCCTAGTACCCTTTTTAAATTTACGAGACCGACCATTTATTTTAGACTAAAAGTCACTTTCAAAGGAGCCTTCGTTATACAGCACTACTCTTTTTTCAAATGCCTCAAAGAGCTAATTAATTCACTCGCTAACATGATTTTTGAATCCTTAAATTCTTCTATAGAGGTGAAAATAGGATTGCGATCTCTATTAAGTGTCACAAAATAATTTTCTATTGCCCTGATATCATCTCCGTAAGCCCTCATTTGATTTACTCATCCGTTTAGTCTTTCTTATTATTGTTTGAGGGTCCCATGATTGCTTACTGTAGCATTTTGAAGAGACTGAAATCTAATGGTTTGTGCCTTTGTTGCATCTTGGAGCTCTTCTTTTGGTATGTTCTTAAATTATATTACGAGTTTAAGCCGCATGCGAAATCCGATTTAATTGGAAGATGCTTGTTGGGTTAAAGCCCAGCACACTTATCCTGTTTGGATTAGAGCTCAGAGAGTTGGTTGTTGTAATCTTATTCAAGCCGCACGTTCATCGGCACTCCTTACAGCCAAAAAAAAAAACAAGGAGGAGTCCGTATGTCTGTGCCGTTGACTTCTTCGAGCCTAAAAGTGGAGTTCTCTTTTCCTTGATAGTAAAAAGTGGGGTAAGTACACTAGCAGTGTGATAACTTTCGTACGGCGCTTACTTTGGTGCAAACTTTTTTTTTTCATTCACTTGAGTGTCAAATCAGATTGAAATCGTCCACTTGAGTGCCACTTTATCGGAAAAGCTGACATGGCATCGGAATGCTGATGTGGCAATCGGAAAACAATACTTTAATTAATTTTTTTGATTTTTTTGCTTTTTTTTTTTTAGCCGGCAAGGGCCACTGTTGACCCTTGTCGGTTGCCGAACTCTCGCCTAGATTGGGCGAGGACCCCCTCGCTGTCGGCCATGAAGGCCTTGGGTGAGGCTGTCGAAGGCCCTAGGTGAGGCCAGCGAGGCCGTTAACGGCCTCACCTGCGGCGGCTATGGCAAAGGCCAGGCGGCCCTTGCTTAGATCTGGCCCTAGGCAAGGTTGCAATGGCCCTCGACAATCGTGGGAAGGCCGTGACGGTCGATAGCGAAGGTTTTGCGGCCGACGAGGGTCAGCGGTGGCCCTCGCCGGCCCTTAAAAAAAAAAAGCTAAAAAATTCAAAAAATTCAAAAAAAAATTCAAAACAAATTCAAAACAAATTCAAAAAATCAAAAAAATTAATTAAAATATTAAAATATTATTTTTTGGCAGCCACATTAGCATTCCGGTGGCCATGTCGGCTTTTCCGATGAAGTGGCACTCAAGTGAATAATTTCGTTCTGATTTGGCATTCAAGTGAGCGAAAAAAAAAAATTTGACATCAAAGTGAGCACCGTACGAAAGTATTGGCACTCCTAGTATCCTAACCCCGTACAAAGGGGATTTAAACATCAGGTGAAGTTTGTGCAGAGAATCCGTCATCCAATTGAGGCATTTTCTTTGTGAAGACTAGAGTGTTTTAAGTTTCCGGTCATTTGTTTAATGAGCAATTACGTGAGGCTAAATATTATGGATTTGAGTATAATCCTGCACTGGGAAATACTTGAGTACTGTGAGTGATTGTCATTTTGTAATTCTCTAATTGATTGTCATTTTGGTGGGTAATTTCAGTAGCAGGTGGATAGGACTCATGCCCAATACCAACCGAACGAGGCCCTAGTACCACTAGTTGCTATTAGTGTTTGTGAGGATTTGCTCAGCGAGGGAACAATGAAGGAACTTTCGGAGCTTCTTCTATTATCAAAATGTTTGGTCCAAGGGATTTATGGAGCTGTAGTTGGCCTGAACACGAATGAACGCGCATGAAGCCTTTTCATAGTCCTTCCTAATAGACTCTGGCGCTAAGAATCTCTGTCACAAACAGAGAAATTTGCTTCATTTTACATGTTGGACAGACTCTTAGCCATTAATTCTAACCACCACCAACTTAGCTAGAATTTACTTAAACTGCTTATAATAGATCTAGAAACTTGTAAAGTCTTGGCTTTTCTGGGTAAATTGATCACGACTTCAACAGAATTTAATCAAGAAGAAAATGGTGCAACGGAAGGTTACGTCCGCCTAGAACTTTCTCATCCTTCAGACTACCTTTCCACATTGGACAAAAATAAAGAAGACTAAAATAAGATAATCATCATCTGATAATGATATATAAACAGTCAAATATCCATTGTGCATAACATTTAGAGAGGGAATTATGCCTGACCGAAAACAAGAGGAAGATCATTCATGACAACAATCTACAACCGATTGACAGATAATTATTGAGCATCAGCTATTGGGAGGAAAAACACAAAAATGGAAAATAGGAATTATTATGCAGACGCTACGGGAGGGTTCAATAGTAGTCGAGCAACGCATATACGGTCTGAATTATGGTGAGCGCGAAGAGGAAGATGGCGGCGGTGAGAGACAGTATAGTCCAAGGATTCTTGAAGTAGGTGCGGTTGAGATTAGCCCTCCACTTGTTCCAGCTTTTATTGCAGTGCTTATTTATTTTGTTTTGCACGCTCTCGAGGCTGTTGTTGGATGCGAGCGTCACTTCCTTGCACAGCGAGTTGAATAGCTCCGCAACTGCCTCGTTGCTCCCGATGGAATTCTGGATGATGCCTTCGGCGTGGAGCAGCGCGACATCCCGCTTGTCGTTGATGATGTTGTCCATGAAGACGACGTAGGATGTGACCCCCGTCCCAGCCCCGATGTGCAAGCGCTCGAACGTCATGACGTTGAGGAAATTGGACTTGAAGGCGTCATCCACCACGATAACGGGGAGCTTCAGCTTCCCTCCCGCAAAGGAGATGTCCTTGAGACTGATGGTGTTGCTCTTCTTGAACCGGATCCCGGCCTCATCGAGCTCGGTGGCTGACCGGATTATTTTGTGTTGGACCTTCTTGGTCTTCTTCGGCAGGCACTCCCTAAAGACGTCCACGACATGCCCCATCCCCATGATGCCTGTGTCGCGGGAGTTTTTGTAATCCTGCCTCGTTGGATTGAAGTCAGTGCATTGAATATGAGATTGTTGTCGTGTCGATCCTACTTGCTTAAAGGAAAAAAAAAACTCCCATAGAGGTGGCTATTAGAAAAGATTATCACCTCGCCAGCCTCAGGCTCCCCATTTTCCAGCTTATTGAGCAGGGTGGCGAACAGGATTATCGGCTCGATCTCCTTAGGCTTCGACCGGGATATCTCCTCACGCCCCACATTTTCCCGTTCGTGCTGGTCCTTCTCGGACTCCATTGGCAGGCCTTTCCTGAAGACGTCTAGGACATGTAGGAATCTGCCCATCCTCGTTTTGCCCGTCTTGATGGATTCCCGTTCGTGCTGGTCCTTGTCGGACTCCATTAGCAGGCCTTTCCTGAAGACGTCTAGGACATGCAGGCATCTGCCCATCCTCGTTTTGCCCGTCTTGATGGAGTAGAACCAGAGGATGAGCTGGTTGACGCATTCAATGCATTCGGCAGCCTGCGTTGTTGGAGCAAAGTCAGTGGCATTGAATTCAAGATCGTTGTTGTGTCGATACTAATCGCATAAAAGGAAAGAAAAAAAAAGAAAAGGAATCTCCGATTGAGGTGATAGATTTAATAATGAAACTGTTAATTGATCACAGACCACGACATGCGATCCATCTGAGATCACCAAGATGTAGTGTTAGATGAACGTAGTATGGTGATTTGGTGTGTGCAATAATTTCTCAAATGGCGGAGTGGAATCTAAAAAACTAACCTCCTTGCCATCATATACGGCAACCAGTTGATACAGCACTAGCAACGGCAGCTGATTCTCCAGCATCAGCATGTCCCGTCTTATGTATGGCGTTATGTACCTGTGGGTGCCGAAGATGGGGTCATCGGGCGCATAGTCATTTTTCTTCTCCTTTATCAGGGCGGCCCTCATGATCTCGAGCATGAAGCAACCATCCGTGATCATCAGCTCCAGGAACGGGTCCCCCCCAATGCCCACCTTCCACTTCGGGTCTAGCGCGTTGTAGCTGTCCTTGAGCTCTTGCTCCACCTTCCTCAGGGACTTCTTCAAGATGGGCTCGAGGGACTTCTTCAAGATGGGCTCGAGGGACTTCTCTGACCGCTGGAAAAAGTGGAGGCGTGCGCGGTGCTTGTGTTCCTCCATCGGACGGAGGTGGTCGTCATAGTGGTGGTAGGGGCCGAAAGAGACAACGTGCGGCTGGTAGTCATTGGGGTTGAGGTTGGTGATGAAGGCGGGAACCCTGTAGATGCACGGATTCTTCCAGTACTGTTGCTCGTTGGAGGGCATGCACTTAGAGCTCTGGTCGACTATGGGACTTGGTTCTGGCATAAATGTACCGTCCAGCATCAGACCGAGTTCGAGTTCAGAGTCAATACGACTTTCTATTTCGGGGGAGCAAGGATGAGAAACTGGTTCAGGTTCAGGGGCATAACAGGCCCTTGTGTTGTGGGGGAGAGAGGACATGGTTCAGGTTGAGGGATGAAACAGCCCTTCGGGTGCAGCTCCAGATCGGATGGCGCGCGTGGCACGGTTAAGTGAGTTTCAGAGGTTCCACAAGTGTCCGTTATGGGGGAGAGAAGAGAACCCACGGACGGAGGAGAGGAGAGGAGAGGAGAGGGGAGGGGAGGGGGATGATTTGGGGAAGTCCAAACCCAATGCTGACCTTATGTGTCGAAATGGGTCTTTCACCCATCTTTTAAATCATGAACGAGTTGGGTGATACAAGTAAAATTCTAATAAATGAGTCGTTATGGGCTGAAGCTATAAAGCTCAGTTAAATATGAGTTTTAAATGGGTCTTAGGCTTTTGCCCATAACCAACCTCACGGAACTACAGTCCACCAAAGGATGGGGCCCAATCTTACCCTCTCACTCGCCTTCTCCCGTATATACATCACCCGTAGAAAAAAAAAAAACTTAACAATGAGTAATGTTCCGGTTGTTAGTTCATGACAATCATATAACTTCTCACAAATTAACTTTAGATGGAACATAATACAGGTTGTAATCATCTTGTATGAAATTCAAAAACGTCCACCGACTTCAAATGGGGAAAAATTAGTTTAACCAAAAAGATATATTTAGATTCAAATCAAAGTCAAATCATAGAGGTAAAGTCAAGTTTCTAAGTTAAACTAAATATCAATATGGGTTTTATTTTTATTTTTTAGCTCTAGATCATTTAAGTGTGATTACAACACGCATTTATGAGCTCTAATATAGAGTCCTCTTAAAAGTTATCTCGAGTTTGAGCTTATGTACAATATGTGACCCGAATTGAATGAGGGGGACCAAAATTCTTGACTAAGTACCTAATTGGAGTCATGCCATAGGAGTTCAACCAAGATAGGGTTGTTACGTTACTTCATCTAATTTCTTTGGCGCGGTGGCAATTATGTGAGGATCCAAGACTGATCAACCAAGAGATTGACTCCTCTAAAGGCCACACAAGTGACGCTACTGTTGATTGGCCTTAGAAAGAGAAGAGCTCAATTTTTTCTTGATTTTAAGCTGCAAAAAAAGAAATAAAAAAGGATGAAAGCAATGGAGGTCTTTCTTTTAAGTATTGGAAACACTCAAACTTGTAAGAGATTGCTACTCTGTAATTCTTGGATTGATCAATGGAATTTTCCTTGCTGGCTTTTCCTAAGCTGTAAGTATGAATACTCAAATCAAACCATGTAAATATCCAGTATTCTCTATCATTCCTTGTATATTTTTCTAGTGATTACGTGTTGATTTAATTGCAAGATTTGGTGAGTTTCTGCGTCTATTTTATAAGAAGCTCAAATCGAGGAGTACTTGGATGTATGGTGATTGCTATAATTAATAAATAGTAAACACAAAAATCTCATAAAAGATGCTGAGTGCGGCTAATTCCAAAAACCAATCAAATTAATATATCATTTTGTGGATCAATTATCAACAAATCAATCAAGTTGAAAGGTATGAGAGGAGGTGTATTTATAGGGAGAGAGAGACAGGAAGAGAGTTTGGTGGCGTCCTGGGGAGGAGGAGCGTCACTTTTTGTGCCCAAGTAAAGACAAAAAGTGTTTAGGTAATATCCTACGAAAACGTGGGATCGGATTGCATGCACCCTATTCCCATAATCTAATGAGCATGTACGAGCTTTAGGATTTAATGAACCTCTCGAGGGTTTGCCTTTGAATTGAGTGCATGTAATGAGATTTGAGTGCCCACTTTACCTATAAAAATATATATCAACAAAAGAAAAACTATTTAAGAAAGAGTGACCTTCCGATAATATATAGGCTCAGTAAACTCATGACAATCATATAACTTCTCATAAATTAACTTTGAGTGGCCCACAAGTCAAGTTATAATCATCTTGTGTCAAATTCAAAAACTTCATGGAGAAAATTTGTTTCTAGCAAAATGATATATAAAATCTCAAACCAAAGTCAAATTAGTAATTGCAAAGTCAATTTTATAAGTTAAACTAAATATCAATGCTGCTGGGAAGGGAATCACCATCCAATGGAGAAATGTAAATGCGCATCAAAACCATCTAAAACGCCTAAGAAAAGTCAAATTTTTCTCACAAATTCAGAATCAAAACAAGCAAAACTCCAATAGGATGAAACTCAAGGTGACCCCTCCCTAAATCCACTAGGGAAAAAAAGAAAAAAAATCCAACAATCGGGCAAGGCCAACATGAGGTTGTGGTGGTTGGTGGCGGTGGCTCCGTGGGCATGGCTGTTGACAGTGACTAAGGACTTGTTTGTTAACTTGCCAAATAGTAACCAATTCTATTCTTTTGTTTATGGGAACAAAAAAAGAACATAAATCCGTTTGGTAATTTTTTTTTTCCGAGAATAGATTCGGAACAAAATTAAGAAGTAAAAAAAATGTTACTTCTTTGTTCTAGGGAACAATTCTAAAATCAAGCCAATCAAAATTTCATTTTTCTCTTTTCTCTTCTTCTTTTCTTCTTTTTCTTCTTCCTTCTCTCTTCTTCTTCGATCGTTGCCGCTGCCAGTTGTCGTTGCTGTTATTGGTAGTTGCCAGTGATCAGCTAGGTGAAGTCCGGCGAGCTCGCTGGAGGCTTGCCTAGCCATCGCTGAGCCTCGCCTTGCTTGATTGGGCAAGGCTCAATCGAGCCTTAGCTAGCAAGGCCTTAGCTAGGCGATGTCGACCTTACCTAGATCTGGCGAGGCCAAGCTCGCCCAACCGTCAGTGAGGCTCAACCTCGAGCTTGGCAAGGTCGGCGTCGCCTAGGCAAGGTGAAGCCGACCTCCCAGTGGCTTGGCTTCACCTAGCCAAGGCTCAGCTGACGAGGCATAGCCTCATCGAGGGTTGGCAATGCTTTGGTGAGGTCACTAGTCATCCTAAGGTTGGCGACCAGCCAAAGCTTGAAGAAGAAGAAGAGAAAGAAAATGAAAAAGGAAAAGAGTAAAAAAGAAAAAAGTAATAAATTTATTTAAAAATAAAAAGAAAATGATTTGGATTATAAATTTTGATGGCAATTCTAAATGCAATTCTATTTCTGAAATATAAATTTTTGAGGTAATTACTAAATACCTTCAAATACTTAAAAATTATTTTTAAAATAAAATAAAATAATTATTTAAGAGTAAAAATTATTTTTGAAAATAGAATGATTATAAAATGTACCATGAAAAAAAAGAAAGGTGGAAGAAGAAGAGGGATGCAAGGCATAGAAAGGGCCACCATCAAGGTACGTGGCAATTAATGAGTAGGGTAGAGCGCGACTCACGTGATGATTCAACACTAATTGATATTTTGTCCTACTAGATAAAGAATTCATGTCATTATGAAAGGACCCAACAAGCCTCTTAAAATCTGCTCTTAATTATCTCAACCACCCTAGCTAGCTTTTATTTTATCTTAAATTAAGTTGGGTCACCTTTCGCAGAATTGCCACATTTTTCTTTCCAACCGGTTATCTACTTAACGAGAGTGAAGTGGTTCTAATCCAAATTCCGCATTTGACAAGACATATTTGGAAATAACGAAGTATGACAACGTTTAAATTTTTCTCCAAATAACTTTTCCTCCATTTCTTTTCTTCTTTTAATTTTCCCTTTTCTTTCAACAACTCTCTTCTCCTCCACAATACTTCTTTATGTTCCTTCCCCTAACTCTTTATATTCATATATATAAAAATGTCAAAGAAAGTGCAGACTCAAAACCCACGACGAAATCGTGCACAATTTGAAGTATAATGGAATATATGCACTAAACTTAACTTAGAATGATATGTTTTTACATTACAATGGCCTCTATTTATTATATCGACGAAATAGGGATTTTGAAACAATTTCAAGGAAATGAGAAAAAACATCTTTTAAAGTGTCCCTATCTAATCAAACAAAATTTTCACATATCAAATATTATAAATTCCTTTAATTTCATTCAAAATGATATTATTTTGTAGGCGATAGTTAGATTGGTTCAGCAGAAACGTTAGAATCACTCCAATAGGAAGGCTCTGGCATGTCTCACTAAATGAGAGTCAATTCAATCGCAATCATATGAGAGACGCTATATCCTTCTATAGTTGGCAGATTACGAGGTCCTTAATTCCAACCACTGAAAATTGACTTGCGGGTCATTTCAATAGCGAGCACATGATGAGCCATTCTCTACTCATTGCTATCATATATCATGCTTCCATTTTCTTAGGGCTTATGATAGGCGGATTATGTTCCCAATAATGAAATTCAAGGACAGTTTTGGGTATAAAGAAGATTATAATCTCATAATTTTTTAAAGACGTTCCCTACAATTATTGAAAATTCGACATGACATGACACTTGTGATAAATTTTTTTAAAAGTTTATAATACTAAGGCAATCGATTGAAAGTTATAATACTTAAATGAATGCCATCTAAAAGTCATGGCACTCAAGTAATTGGAAAAATAAGTCATGATACTCAGGTGATTGCTATACGAAAATTATGACACTAATCAAATTCTTATCCAAAAATGAGAAATCAAGTTACGGTTGGTAAGATTTGTGAGAGCCCATTTGTAGCATAAGAATCATCTTGCAATAGAGTTATACGTGGTTGACATGATCCAAAGGCGACTAATTCAAACCAATCAAATCAATGTGGGAAGAGTGTCCGGGGGTGTTCTCGTTCAAGTGAGGAGTGCGTCACTGTTTCTTGCCCCATGTCAAGACAAAAAGTGTTTAGGTACGTCCCATGACAAATGTGGGAATCCAAGTGCATGCACGCCATCCACATAATCTTATGACTGTGTACGAGCCTTACGATTTAATGAATCATCTCTCAACTGTTTGCCTAAACTAAAATGTTCGTATTGAATTCAATGTATTTAATGTTATTTGGATAGGGACTTCACATACTTGACGTGACATTAGATTTATAATTTTACCCTTTGGGATAATCTAAATTTCTTACTTCAGGTCTCCTTATAGTCCTCAATAGGGGTTGTCGAAAATACCTGAACCGAGTAGAAAATTTCGAGTATTTTTTATTTGAGTCTCCTTCCGATTCAATTAATGAGTGAAAATGGATATTATTATAATTTCAGTTTGGTTTGGATACTCGAATTGTCACACCCTAAATCCTAGTAGAAATGGAGGATGACACGGCCATCCTTCCACTTGAAGGACGCAGCCTCTAAGCTCTTAAATGACTATTTCTAAAAGTCTATTTAGGTTATCACTCTCGTATTATTCATCACTAGCTTAAAAACCTGAAAAAAATTGGAAAAATAAAGGGGTGAGCAACCATAGCTCAATGAATAGTGTATCTCTTATAAGCGAATCAAGTACTCACTATCTCATATTACTCATCGCTAGCTTAAAAACCTGAAAAAATTAGAAGAATAAAGGGGTGAGCAACCACAACTCAATAAGTAGTGTATCTCTTCTAAGTAAATCGAGTACTCACTATGCATATTTATAAACCAAACCACAACTCTTTTAACCCAAATCTAGAATATAACAAACATATGATATAAAATAAGTTGCATGTGGTTCAACATAGTTTCACAATGATATAAAAATAAACATTAATGGTCTAATCCATTAATCAATCTCATTAATTCATATGCTAATGATCAATTCCATTAGTTAATTTCATTAATTCATATGCCAATGGTATTGGTTAATCTCATAACACACATCAATGGTCTATTCAATTGATTCATCTCATATGAATCCATGTGTCGATAGTCTATTCCAACAACTAATCTTAAATCACATGTCAATGGTTCACTCCATTGACCAAACTTGACTCAAATATCTAATCATGATCACGAATAATGCCATATGATAAAGCGACCAAAATTCCCCCTTTGTTAAGTCTCCACCTATTATAAGCCGGTGACTTGACCGACAAGGATATTCTAGACTAATATGCACATACTTACAAACCCCTCACTAGACTCACAACGACATTGAGCATCAATATTAATCCACAACCACATCCTCCACGATCCACAAAGCCAAATTCAGAAATCATTTTATATATCACGAATCAACCACGTAACCTTTCGCAACTCAACTCACTCGTCAGAAATACTTCTCATTAAACATTATCAAATTAGTTCAAGACTTGTCTTATAAACTGGTTTTACAAACTGAATCAAATTAAATGCATACTCAAAATCAAGAGCTTTCGCAAATCCAAAATATATAATATTTATCTACTTTGTTCATCAAATAAAATATACATTTTTACTGAACAGTTCTCACACAATTCCCAAATACCAAATTATAGTAAATGCTTGATCCAAATTTTATGCAATAAATATGTTTATTCATATCTCAAAATATATCAAATCTTTGTCATTTTGAAAACATGAGTTAGCAAAATCCTTAGAAGAGATAGCACCACTCATCTCAAAATACCTATGTTCAAACAATGAAGATTACTCGAACCGTCAAACTTCTGGTACTATCAAATAAGTGAGAAACAACATTAAAGTCGAGTAAAACATGACCACAACTACAATTTGACTAAACTAAGTTTAATCGCTTGCAAAACTGACTCCTATGAGCCAATAAATCGCTTACCGAGAGTGATTACTCAAAACAATACATAACATGAAGCTTGAGCGTGAAACTTGATCGTGCCATAACTTTCTCTACCGAACACCATTTCCAGTGTTCTTGTAGTCCATAGAAAGCCCTTTCAATGTATTAAAAGAACCCCAAGTTATAGCCCCCAATATCAAGCTGAAAGCCAATGGAATAAGGCGCCGAAAGCCAATGGAATAAGGCTCCGAATTATTTGGTCACGCACTGTTCAATTTTGTTTCGGGCAAACCGTAAGCTCAAATCGAGATCCATAAAATCCTTGTCGTGACCTATTTTTTCCCGTCCTGAAGGGAAAGAAATGTCTATATAAATAGGTTTAGGAGTATTGTCCAAAGGGTAGGTCCGGGACTCTCATTAGACATAGGCTCTCCCAAGCCCATACGTCACGTGACATTGGATGTCCATGAAAATCTTCAAATGAGGAGTCACCACTAGTCTATTGAGGTCAGCTAGAAACCAAGCAAGGCATGGGAGTGGGCCTCACTTTCTACGCAACCAGAGATTCTAAGATCAGAGACTTGATTACACTAATTAACTAATTAGTGCCATTTCGGTACCTAATCTTGTTAATTTCAAAAAGACTTTTGCTAGGCAGTTTGGATTGATTTTAGAATTAACTACTAACATGTAAGGTGATCATGCGGGTGCGTAATCATCAAAATAGCAATAAGCAATTAAAGAAAACATTAAATGAATTGTAAGGGAAAATAAACACCTAGCATTAAAAGATAAATAAATGGCAACCATAATTAAATTAAGGGGGAAAATCATAACCACTGCATCATAAGCGTGCTATCAAGGGCAATTATATCCAATGATTAAAACACTAAGGCGAAGTTGTGAAGGCTTGTTTAATTTTAAGCACAATCTTAGGTCGATGATTTTCTGACACTTTCTAAGAGAAAATTGTCCAAGAATTATTTTAGAGCTTTTTAGGGAACTCTAAAACAAATTTGGAATTTTTGGGATTTTTGAAATTTTTTTTCTTTTTTTGGAATTTTTAATATTTTAATATGTTCGATTTTTTTTCGAAAATTTTTATAAATTTTTAGGTTTCTGACTTTTCCATGGATTTTCTGAAATTTCTAAATTTTTATGATTTTTTAATATTTTTAATATTTTTTAATATTTTATGAATTTTTTAACTTTTTTTAAAAATAATTTATGAAAAATAATTCGGACCGGGTCAAGAGACCTGCCCTACTAAACCGATCCAGATGCTAATGGTCCGAATTGGGCTAAAAAAACTATACTAAAGCCCATCTTGAATTAATCCTAATCGGCCCACGAAATTTTTTTTAAAGAAAGTAGCCCACTCGAATTTTAGTCTCAGCCCAACCCAATTCAGCCCATGCCAAGCGTAGGCCCGCTCGACACTCTCTCAGCCGAGCCCCTATCTTTTGTTTTGTTTTTCTATTTTTGTTTTTGTTTTTTTAAAAAAAATTTAATCTTTTAAATTTTATTTTTTGGTTTCTTCTTTATTCTTCATGCACGTTCTTCATGGGGAATTTATTTTACCCCTATCCGCCAATCTGGCCCTCACGCTCGCCCTCTCCCTTCCAGGAATAAAAGAAACGGGCAGTCGTTTCGAGCCCGTGACAAATCTGGGTGGACCCTCCTCCCACGTGCGAAAGTTTTTCGAATCTCCGGGACAAAAATTGCTGTTTATTATCATTTTCTATTACGAACAACCCCAGTATGGATCGTCTTTCCTGAATTAGTCGTACAAAAGTTCGAGCTCACAAATTACATACGAACATCATAAATTACACACAAAAAATTGCTAAAATGGATCTCAGGTCGGATTGGGTTTGAATCTTTATGAGTCGTCACATTAGTATTACATAGACGTGGGTCAAAATGGATTAAATTAATCAATTTAAGTTAAATCGTTTTCAATTTAATTTATCTTTTTATGGGCCATCTATAAATCACTTTCTGTGCATGAGGTAAAGAGAAAACATATTTAACGCGTCCCATGTAGGAAATGAATTTTATGCACATAAAGCTTGACGTCTCAAGATCATGTTTGAGCTTTTGAATTCGATGAATTTCATAAGTGTATGCATAAATTAATAGCATCGTTTGAATTGAGTACATGTAATGCTAATTGAGTTATGAAGTTGACAAATTTAATATTTGATGTGACACTAGATTTATAATAGTATTTTTTTTTTGTTTTATTTGGTAATAATTTTTACCTCGTATGTTTGGGATATGCCAATTGCTTATTTGATGTCTCATTTTTAGTACTCGATGCCCTTCTCCCATATATACATTACTTGCATGGATAAAACTTCACAATGAGTAATGTTCCAGTAATATTTAGATGGCACATGAGACAAATTGTAATCATCTAGTGTGAAATTAAAAAATGTCCACCATTTTCAAGTGGAGAAAAATTAGTTTAAGCAAAAAGATATATTTGAATTCAAATCAAAGTCAAATCATAGAGGCAAAGTCAAGTCTCTAAGTTAAACTAAACATTAATGTTGGGTTTTATTTTTTAGCTTTAGATCATTTAAGCGAAATGCACTGTGCGCATTTATGAGCTCCAATTAAAAGTTCCCTTAATAGATGTCTTGAGTTTTAGTCCGTGTAAGAGACCCAGCCCAAAGTGAATGAGGGAGACCGGAATTCTTGACTGAATACCTATACTGGACACATGTCGTAGGAGTACAACTAAGATAAGGATTGTTACTTTGCTTTATCTAATTTCTTTGGACCGGGGGCAATTATGTAAGGATCCAAGATTGATCAATCGAAGATATTGACTCCTCTAAACACCGTACAAGTGACTATTGTTGATTGGCCGTATAAAGAGATGGGTTCAAATTTCTCTTGATTTTAAGCCGCATAAAAGAAGTAGAAATGGACGAAAACAGTAGACATCTTCCTTTTTAGTATTAGAAACACTCAATTTTATGAGCGAATGTTTACTTTGTAATTCTTGGATCGATCAATGGAATTTTCATTATCAGCTTTTCCCGTGGTGGTAGTATCGATATTCAAATCAAACCATGTAAATATTTGATATTTTCTATCATTCCTCGTATATTTCTCTAGCAATTTCATATTGATTTAATTGCAAGATATGATGAGTTTCTACATTTATTTTATAAGAATCTCCAATTATTGAGTACTTGGATCAGTGGTGATTGCTATCATTAATATATAGTAAACACAAAAATCTCACAAAAGATGTTGACTTAATTCGAAAGCGGCTAATTCCATTAACCAATGAAATTAATATATCATTTTGTGGATCAACTTTCTATAAACCACTCAAGCTGAAAGATGTAAGAGAGGTGAATTTATAGGGAGAGAGAAATGGGAAGAGCGTTTGGTGATGTCCAAGTGAGGAGGGTGTCACTTTTTGTAACCCAGGTAAAGATAAAAAGTGTTTAGGCAATGTCCACGAATGACGTGGGAAATGAATTGCATTGCCCACCATCCGCATATTGAAATTGGGTGCCTGTAATGTGATTTGATACCGACTCCACATATTTGACGTGACATTAAATTTATAACTTTTATTTTTGGGATAATCTAAATTTCTTCCTTGAGTTCTCCTTCTAGTGGTCAACAACTCTTCTTCTATTTGTACATCTCAAGTAGCGAATATATATATATATACTCAGTTAGCGCATGACAATTATATAATTTCTTATAAATCAATTTCAAGTGATGAACAAGACAATTTATAATCATCTTGTGTTAAATTCAAAAAATTTATTCGCTTCATATGGAGAAAAATCGATTCTAGCAAAAAGATAAATTAAAACTCAAATCAAAGTAAACTAGTATATCAAAGTCAATTTATAAGTTAAACTAAATATTGATGATGCTGGACAGAATCACCATTCAATGGAGAAATCGAAATGCACTTCAAAACCTCCCTTTTTAATTCCACAATCATCAGAATCAAAACAAGCAAAACTTCAATAGGAAGAAACTCAAGATGATCCCTCCCCCTAACTCACAAGGGAAAAACGGAACAAATCAATTCACAATCGGGCAAGGCCAACATGAGGTTGCGGTGGTTATTGGTGGGCGCTCCGTGGCATGGCTGTTGGTGGTGGCATGGGCTAAAAGGAAGGAAGGAAGAAGAAAGAGGAGAAATGCAAGGTGTAAGAGAGGGACAAGAGACTGAGGACGCGAATGATAACATTTTTTTGCTAGAAATTGATTTCTGAAAGAAAAATAGATTTTTCTATTTCTATTCTTAGATGAGTTTTTGAGCGAAAAAATACATTTGATAATGACGCAAAATTTCTATTTTTGAAATAGAAATTCATTTGATAATGAAAAAAATTTCACTTTCCCAAGCAGTGGGACAAGGGGAGGGGGCGACTGCGGCGACCGGCAGTCAATGACTGGCGATCGACAGCAACAGGGGATGGCGACCGACAACCGACAGGCAGGTGGTGGTGACCGGTGGATGGCAAAAACTTCCTTCGGATGAGAAGTAAAAAAGAGATAAATAATTTTTTATTTTTATTCCAAAAATAGAAAAGTAGAAAAAATATTTCTGATTTATATTTTAAACATATTTCTGGAATAGAAATCTGTTCTAGAAATAGAAAAATGAAATTATTTTATCAAATGAATTTTTATTCCAGAAATAGATTTGGAACAAAAAAATAGTTTTAGAATATAAATAGAATAGTTACTATGTGCAGCCTAAATATGGACCACCATTTAGGCACATGCATATAATAAGTGGAGTCTGCGTGACTCACCGGAAGATTCAACACCACCTAATATTTTCTCATAAAGGATTCATGTCACTTGGAAAGGACCCCATAGGTCTGTCTAATTGCAGTCTTGATTACCTCAACCACCCTAGCTAGCTTTTATTACCTCAACCCTCTCTTTGACCTGTTATCTACTTAATGGGATAGAAGTGGTTATAGTACAAATTCCGAAATTAATAAGACATAGTAGGCTTCGACCTGTTATCTACTTAATGGGATAGAAGTGGTTCTAGTACAAATTCGGAAATTAATAAGACATATTCGGAGTTAACGAAGGACGACATCCGAAATTTCGACTTTGTTAATTTTATTGTGATTTTTCCCGAATTCTTTTCAAGTTGGCTCCTTCTAGATAGTTCTTCATCTGAATGTTGGTCATGACATATATATATTTTTTTTTGTGATTTTTGAATGTCATCCATTAGGTCATTTTCCCCAAAAATCGTCATAACCTCTGTTCTATCATGTACAAGTCCATATTGTTGATATTGTCTTGAATTCCACAAATTCGATCGATTAGAAATTCGAATTAAAAGTCGATCGGGAAATCTAGGAAGGCTTGAAGATTGCAGACTATTTGTTTCCTAATATATTTCCTAGATTTGAACCTATCTATAAGAGGTATTCATGGGAAATAGTCCCGATTCAATGTAACTGAGATATATCATGATATCTCTAATATTTAGGGGATGATTACTGAAGATATTATTAGTAAGTTTTAAATTAGGTAATATATTTAGGGTGAAATTCCTTTTCTATTTGGTTAGAAAAGTGGGGAATTAATTCTTTCCTATTTGGATTAGGAAGGTGGGGATCTGAAGATCTATATATATCAGCAATGTACCTGTACTTGGTAAAAAAGTGCGCAACTTTTAATAAGAAATCATCTCTCTCTCCCATGGACATAGGCGGATTTTCGCCGAACCACGTAAATCTCCGTGTTGTTGATTATTCTTGTCTCTTTTCTCATCTAGTTAGGGTGTTCTTCTGCACAACAATTGGTATCAGAGCAATCCAGGTTCTCCGTTCCTGTATTGCGACTTCTAACTAGATGGCTGGAAAATGTTCAACCGTTCGATTTGATATTGAACGATTCACCGGGAAGAATAATTTCACACTATGGCGGAGAAGGATGAATGATCTGTTGATTCAACAAGGTTTATCAAAGGTTCTTCTAGGAAGATCGAACAAGCCAAACACCATCACTGATGATGATTGGGTCGACATGGAGGAGAGGGCGTGCAGCGCAATTCGATTGAACCTATCGGATGAGGCCCTTCATTATGTAGCAGAAATCGAATCTGCTCCGGAGGTATGGCTCAAACTCGAAAGCATCTACATGACGAAATCTCTTACGAACAAGTTGTTCTTAAAGAAGAGATTGTATTCACTTCAGATGAGTGAAGGGGGAGATCTGTTGGAACATCTCAATGTGTTCAATCAGATGATTAGTGAACTTACAAGCTTGGATGTAAG
>CM026419.1:15154979-15190004 GCA_014858505.1 Corymbia citriodora subsp. variegata | reverse complement strand
TGGATTTCCCAATCCATGTGGACTTCGGCCACGTCCTATTTTCATGGGTATATATAGATATAATATTAGATCGTGGGTTTGCTTTACGTCGTTAAGCAGTTCATGTTCACACAAATATAATAAATTTATGATTTTCTGACTGTTTTCTCCTTTTCAATGAGTCGACAGTGTATGTAAACTTTTTAGATAAACACTACAGATCAGTCATGATATACTGTTAAACATATGTAGATGGTTCTTATAAGAAATGCATTTGCAAGAACACGAACTGCAGAAATCATGAGCTGAGACCAGCATCTATCTACACACGGAAGCAGCGGAGAAAGAGGGCATTTTGACGAACTTACACCGCCAATACGCACAATTCAAACGCGAGAAACCAACTACACCATCCGAAGGACGATCAGTGCTTGAAGCGATGAAGGAGGAACAAGTACAAGAGTGTCGGACCTGTTGTTATCACTGGGTGGCAGCAACGACCAGAGAGAGCGGGAGCTCGAGAATTGAAGTCTCCGAGCTGAAGAGGCTCGTCTTTTTTATCTGGTTTATCTGGTTCTGTGGTTCTATGCGAAGGAGATATTGCGAGGGAAGAAATATAAATGGAGGCAGAGCTGAGGCTTTGTTTCTTCTACGTAGAAGATAACGAGTGATTCAGAAGAAGACCACGAGCGTTGGCTGAGTACAAGACTCTAGACTAGTTTTTCTTTTTTCTCATCTTATTTTCTGACAGATGAAAGAACCTTTAGCTGGAAAAGAAGAATTACGTTGGATGCTTAGACAAACTCATTAATTTAAATGGCTATTGGTAAAATGTCATATTATTTGATAAATTAATTTACAAGATGACTTTTAGCATTCGTTTTGTTTCGCTAAAAATAAATGATTTGGTAAATATTTTTCTAAAGATGATAGCTAGTATCGCTTATAGTAATGAATAAACAAAAAATATTTTTATCATCTACGAAAATGTTTAGATATATATTGTTATCGATAATGAAAATATTATTCATCGGCTAACTATTTCCAATAACACAAGAAACTATTTTGGAGAAAATATATTTCAAATCATTTGTTTTTTTGAGAAATAAACAAAATCTTAATATCTTTCATTCTGCTGCCAAAATTATGGGTTGCATTGTGTTCTTGAGAACAAAGTTGGCTTTATAATCACCAATCATCACACAAATGGGTGGGAGACGACGTCAATCTCGTACACCCTTTAAAGAATGTTGGCCATGAATTGTAACCTTATTTTTTGGGTCAAATGTACGAGAATTTAGGTTCTCATAGGAAGTTACGAAGTTACATGGATGGGATTAACCTGAGAGAAATTGAGGGTGATTGAATCCCGGTCCAAATTGATTCTTGGGTAGTCCAGTGATATTGATCGTGAGGCAAAAGGAAAAGATAGAAAGAGAAATAAAAGCATGCATGAGACATTTAAAAAATAATAAAACAATTATTTTTTTTTTTGGTAAGGATAATAAAACAATTATTCCGAGTGGTACGAAACTAGAAATTGGACTACTCAGACATTAGTTCCACTTTTAGAAATTGAAATCAAAACTAGCACTCTCGGGAACTGGACCGAACAAGGTAGTTCAACCTAGTCTATGCAATTCCTAGTTTACTTGGTCTGTCTTGCTCACCTTTAAGAGACACTTTTTTCTTGCTCATTCGCTTTTATTTTATTTATTTGTTCCTTTTTTTCGTCCAATTGCATCACAAATAAACTCACAACCCGATTCATACCTTAGTCTACTCTTCGCATCTAGAGTAGAAGGGAATAAAAGAGACGGAGATGTATGATAAATAAAAACTCTTGATTTATTCTCATGTTATGGGACCCATAAGAAGTACCAGCTATTTTGGCTTTGGAAAAAGAAAGAAAAGAAAAACGAGAAAAAGGAAGCCCTTGTTTCTCAAAAATAATAAACTCTTTTTCCTGGTCGTGATGTTTCACGTTTACGAGGGCGACTTTCGTGGGGTTGGCTTCGTGGAAAATCATTGAGAAGGACCCAACATAGTCGTCGTCAACAAAACCGCAAAATTGAAGGAGTCTTTTAACTTTCGTGCTATGCGTTCTCATTGGAGGTGACAAAGGTGCGCGCGTGCATCCTGTAAGGACCAGAAGCGTGTTTACCAGACAGAAGCGCATTTGCTTTATTTTATATCTCTCTCCCCTTCGCCTGGGGCCGACGACCCCCCTCCCCCTCCCCCCTCTCTCATGCATGCGTGAGAAGCTAGTGACTCTCAGCTTGCCATGTGGATTCCACCCCATGCATTGTAACGTGGCCATCGGAGAGAGGGGAAAAAGTGAGAGAAGCTGGTCATTGAGAGGGAGAGGCGAAGAGGAAATGACGTGTACGAAGCTGTTTGTCATAACTTTGGTACAGTGTTGAGGTTAAATTTTTGCACCATTTCTCGGCAGCTTCTTGAGAGTCCATGTTCGGTAGATGAAGTTCCGTGAAGATTAAGTTTGAATGGAGGTCTACTTTGTCAAGTCCTAAGCTCTAAATTCATCTTAGCTTCCATGGGATTATTCTAAACTTGTTATGGTTTTAAAAGAAAATCGAACCTCGTTCTTTAAAAATGGAGATGACCTCCTTCGGTAATAGAAGGCTCAAATCCACAGTTAGATAGGAAATTTTTTTGTAATTATGATAATTTACGAAATGGATAATTACCAAAAAAATTTTAAACCTATTGCAATTGTATCAATTCAATTATAAACTTTTTTTGGACTAATTTCGTCCTAAATCTCTTGTAAATTGATCGATTGGCGCTGAAGTGGACAATAGCCAGCGTCGATTGTCTGGCCAATGTTGACATGGTAATTTTTTAATAATATTTTATTTTATTTTCTAATTTTTATTATTTTATTTTTAATTTTTCCTTTTAATTTTTTCTTTTCTTCATACTATTCATCTCCCCCTGCCCCGAAAAAAAAAACCATTCTTCTTCTTCCCCCATAGTGGTTGGCAAGGCTCCTTGGCCACTATGTGAGGGCCATGAAGGCCTTGCCGACCACGGGTGAGGATCACGCCTTCACCCTACCTCACCTAGATTTGGATGAGGCTTGGGGGCCGTTGGCATAGCCCCCAAGCCTTGCTGGAGCCTCACTAGCCACTGTGGGGGAAGAAGATGAATTGTATGAAGAAAAGAAAGATTAAAAATTAAAGAAATAAAAAATTCAAAAAAATATTATTAAAAATTTGCCATGTCAACATTGGTTTGGATAGTTGGCGCTAGCCAACATCCATGTCAACACCAGTCGACCAATTTTAGTTGAATGGACTAAATTGGCACAAATGCAAAATGTTTAGGACTGAATTGGTAAAAAAAAGTTTATGATTGAATTATTATAATTGCAATAAATTTAGGACTTTTTTGGTAATTTTCCCACGAAGTGTTTCGATGTTGCGTTGTCGATAAGGGAAAAGCATCTTCAATTTACAAACTTTTATGACCGTTTGTAATAAAAAAGAAGAAAGTGTCATAAATTGAGAATCTCTTTACACAGAGTTATGATGTCATAATAAGATAAAAATGTCATAGATTAGGATGTTTTGTCAAATACAACGATTTCCAAAGGATTATGTTTGATCACTGTAAATAAGGATAAAACTTCATAATCTTGTACATTTTTTTCAACTACAATGCTTTACGGAGGTAACCATGAACAAAATGTTGCAAATTTTTTATTTATTTTTTGATTACGACAATTTTCAAAAATTTCAACTAAGGACTTAACATCGTAAAAACTACAATAGCTTATGAAGGTTTACAACAATCTTTGCAACTAACAAGATAACCTCATGAAACTTTATTTTGAGTTTTACTGTGCCGTGACGTAGATAATCTAGGGGTTTGGTGGCCATTTGCTAGTGCTTAAAGCATTGTAAATTTCACTTTTAGTATATTAGACGTCTATTTTCCTAGTGGATCATAAATTTGACCTCATGTGAAAACTATTGAAACCGACCCATTCTATAGTCGGGACCATTCCATTTCAATCTAATGGTTGACATTTGTGGGGTTATGGTGAAAGATTAAAACCTCATAAGTCTCCGGCTAAGCATTTGTGGATATGTCTGGTGAACGATACACCAAATGTACCTCAACCTATGAAGTTTGTTTGGATGGACTACGTCAAAAAATTTCCAGAAAGATATAAATCCATTGGAAAATCAAAACTACGCATGTCGAATGAAATGGCTATTGTTGTTTACTCCAATAATAAATTATTTATTTAAGTTTGACCGAATAACTAAATAAAATAGATAGGCTTCTCTTTTTGTCTTAAGTTAATGGACAATCTCGAAGATTTCGAAATTGCCTGAGCCTTGTCCTAATTATTTTGCTTCGAAGCAAAGATATGCACGCAGAGATTTTATGCTATTTAGACAGTCACGACCAAGAGGTTGCTAATATGTACCGTCCAAGTTAATATGTGAAGGTTGTGGGAGTACCGTCCAAACGCTAGCTAGTTTTTGGATCGCTTATTTTAACCTTGGATCAAACCGTAAAGATTTCCTATTGCAAAATCGATATTTATATGAAATTTTTGTGACACTCATTGAAAGCTAACAAGAGTTTTTGTTTTTTATTTTTATTGATTGTACTTTATTTTTATTTTAATATTCGCTCTCAGATTTTTGCTTTATTTTTTTATAACTCGTAAGGGTCGAAATTAACATTTAAAACTAAATTATTCCTATCTTAACTTTATGAGAAATTTGGATTCTAATCCCTTATCTTTTTCTTTTTACGCGAGAAAAGTAGAACCTCCAATGATTAAAAGATGACAAGAATTAAAAACGGAGGGACACGATAGAGAAAACACCGCTTTGGTAGTGGTCCCTTGAGGAGAGCGCATTATCGTATGGGAGTAGGGGTGTCAAATGGGTGTGTCGGGTCGGGTTTGGGTCGGGTCGAAAATGGTCCGACCCACATCGACCCATTTAACCCGTTTTAACCCATTTTCATACAATGTAAATTTAATAACCCATACTCGACCCAACCCATACCAACCCATACCCGACCCATATTATCAACACGTATTAATAGTTAACTTAATTTAAGAAAATCTACTCTCACTTATTTAGTCCACTTTAAACTTTTCACATATAAATTATTTGAATAAAAATTTCACATCAAATTTATAAAGTAAATTAAATAATAAAAAAATTGTAAATAAAAAAATGTGGGTACCTCTAAATTGAAATAGTTTGAGGAAAATAATTTTTTAAAAAAATCGAATTTTTAATTATTGTTGAGTGAACCTCATCGGATTGGCAACGGAAGTCGAGAACACATAGATGAGGGGGATGGAAGGAGAGAAATGATGGGTCTAACTAATAACTCACTCAACCCATATTTAACTTTCACTTGACACATATTTGACCCATATTTAATTTTCACTTAACTCATATTTGACCCATATTTAACTTTCACTTGACCCATATTTGACCCATTTAACTAAAAGTGAGTCATAATATGGGTTTATGATCCATATTGACACCTCTATATGGGAGCCGACGGTCATACCACCGACCTGACTTGACCTTACCATTCTAGACAATTGAAACTTCCACGGAAAAGTGCCCCAAAAAGAGTACAAATCATGTTCGCTGATTTTCTTGTGGTAGGAGAAAGGGCTCTTATCGCCTTAAAGATACCTAGTCGTCCGCTAATCGAAGCTGCTTCATCTACGAGATCTTGCTCTCCCTGTGTAACTACTTTTCATCGCTTCAGCTGCGACCCTCTCTCTGTCGTCGAGCAGCGAGGTGAAGAACATGAAACCACTGCTTCTGTTATTCATCTTCATCTCCATCTCGCTCGAAGCACTCTCAGTCTCAGTCACTGGCGACAACGTTGGCGCTTACAAGCCGACCGATGATATCACCGTCGACTGCGGCTCCCACACCAGCTCCACTGTGGACGGACGGGTTTGGATTGGAGACGCCGCCAACAGCTCGGACTACTCTCCAATTGAGAAAACTCCCTCCTCTATCACTGCAAGCGCAAACAGGTCATCTTTCACCATCTCCGGCTTTGTCCCCTACTCCACTGCTCGCCTCTCCCGATCCGAGTTCGCCTACAACTTCCACGTCACCGCAGGGCCCAAATTCGTTCGCCTCTACTTCTTCCCTTCCGATTACCTCAACTTCCGCCGTGCCGATTCCTTCTTCTTGGTCGAGGCCGCTGGCTACACTCTGCTCCAAAACTTCAGCGCTTACCTCTTTGCTAATTATACCGACTCTCCGAGCTTCTTCAAAGAGTTCTGCTTGACTGTCGGAGAGGACCAGATATTGAACGTTAAGTTTGCTCCCACTCCTGGTAATTCAGACGCGTATGCTTTCGTGAATGGAATCGAAATCGTTTCCATGCCCAACGGGCTCTACTACAACAGTGCCGTCGACTTAACGGAGGGAATCAAGTTGGCAGGTCAGCTGCAGCCGTACACCTTCGGTGCCACTGATGCTCTCGAAGCGGTGAAGCGCTTGAACGTCGGAGGAACGTTCGTTGGTCCAGCTGATGACACGGGAATGTACAGGACCTGGGAAGCAGATGACAACTACTTGAGTTCTTCGAGCATCGGAGTTATACCGGTTAACATAACTATCCAACTCAATTACAGTGAGCTAGTGCCAAACTTCACGGCTCCAGATAACGTATACAAAACGGCAAGGTCGATGGGAATGGACCAAAGAATCAATCTGAGCTACAACCTCACCTGGTCTGTCGAGGTGGATACGAACTTCTACTACTTAGTCCGATTACACTTTTGCGAATTTCAGATAGAGAGTAATAGCCCCTCAGACATGCTTTTCGGGATCTTCCTAGATTCACAACTGGTCGAGAATCGTGCGGATGTCATTAGGTGGGGCGGGAAGGGCAATCCCGTCTATAGAGATTATGCAGTATTCATGTCTGACGGCCAAAAGAAAAGAAGCAACCTCAGCGTCACGTTGGGAGCGCTCCCGGAAAATATTACTCGTTACTCTGATAGCATCTTGAATGGCCTCGAGATATTCAAGATCAACAATTCAGACAGGAATCTCGCCGGATCGAACCCAGATCCGGTCCCAGATAAACTGCCAGGGCCTCCACCGGCAAGCAAATCATCATCGAACCTCAGCAAAGCGGCAAGGATTGCCATAGTTGCTGGCGGAGCTTCGGGCTTCACTGTGCTCTCTCTCCTGGCTTTCTTCCTTTACCGGCGACGAAACAGAGCGACGGATTCGACCTCGAGCGACGGCACCTCATGGTGGGGCCCGGTGTCCTACGCGACGACCGAGTCAACGAAGACCCAGGGGTCGTTCCTGCCGTCGGATCTGTGCCGACACTTCGAGCTGGCGGAGATCAGAGCGGCCACGAGACAAGGTGTTCATTATCGGCGTGGGCGGGTTCGGCAACGTGTACAAGGCCTACGTCGATGGCGGGGCCACCAAAGTGGCGATCAAGCGGCTGAACCAGGGATCGCAGCAGGGCCTCCATGAGTTCAGGACCGAGATCGAGATGCTCTCGCAGCTCCGGCACCGCCACCTGGTCTCCCTGCTCGGGTTCTGCAAGGACGCGGGAGAGATGATCCTCGTGTACGACTACATGGCACGCGGGACCCTCAGCGACCATCTCTACAACACCGATAATCCCCCACTCCCCTGGATGCGGCGGCTCGAGATCTGCACGGGCGCCGCCTGCGGGCTCGACTACCTCCACACCGGTGCCAAGCACACCATCATACATCGCGACGTGAAGACGACCAACATCCTGCTTGACGAGAAGTGGGTTGCCAAGGTGTCCGACTTTGGGCTCTCGAAGGTCGGACCCGCAAGCGAGTCTAAGACGCACGTCAGCACGGCCGTGAAGGGCACCTTCGGTTACCTGGACCCAGAGTACTATAGGCGCCAGCAGCTGACCGACAAGTCCGACGTCTATTCCTTCGGCATGGTTCTGTTCGAGGTACTGTGTGCGAGGCCGGCCGTCAGCCGGATGGCCCCGATGGAGCAGATCAGCTTGGCTGAGTGGGCCCAGAGTTGCTGCAAGAGCGGGGCCGTCGACAAGATCGTGGACCCGCACTTGAAGGGGGCGATCGCCCCGGAGTGCCTCGACAAATTCTGCGAGATCGCCGTGAGCTGCTTGCAGGACGAGGGGGCCAAGCGGCCATCCATGAACGACGTTGTGTCGGGCCTCAAGTTCGCACTGCAGCTACAGGTGAGCACAGAGCAGGAGGTGACAGTCCATGTGGGTGCGTCAGTGCACGACAGTGATGACAGCGACCATGATGCCGCTCCGATCAGAGGCAACGGCAGCGATGAGGTGTTCAGCGCCAGCGATAGCGACGTTTAGGCAGCTGCGACGACGACCAGAAGCAATGATTTTTGTGATGAGAGTAGGTAGTTACGACTCGTAGAAGTTGCCGTCTGGGGCTGTCTTCTCTGAAAATATGAATTCTAAAGCTCGTTGAGAAACGGACATTCAAGTACAAATGTTCCTGGTTTTTTTTTGAAGTTGCTTATGGCAAGGTTTTGCTAAAAAAATCGAGGATAAAATAGGGTTTTTATTTTGGATTCTTCGAGACAAGAATTGTAACTTGCGAAATGTCTCCGCCGCACATATGAGTTGGCGCATTTTTCTATGCAAAGGAAATCTGTTCCTAGGGAATGAACGCAAATTCAATTGGTGTTAGATCGATGGGTTTGGCATTCTAGGCAAATTGCCGACTTATACTCCAAATATCATGTATTAGTCAAGACAAATCCTTTATCCTATGTAAGATAAGTGACTTTAGGACGCAGTCAAATGAATAGATCCATGTTATATTTTTTCTCAATTATTAGACTCTTAATCCAAATAAATTTCTGAAAATTCTTTTTCATTTAAAATAAATATCACGAAAAACTCTAAATTGATATATTTGCAACAAATTTACATCAAATGACCACTAAAAACTCTAAATTGATATATTTATGATAAATTTACTACTAAATTAATTTTTTTACCATAAAAAACTCTCAAACTGTTACATAAGTAACAAGTATACCATTTGTTAAATTAGATTAATATAACGAAAAATAACAAGATGACGCAAATCTCAAGTGCACGGTTTCTCTCCTTGTGCATAGCTTTGAAAGTGGATTTGAGCAAGAATGATTGTTATACATGTCACGCCCCGACCCTCGAGCACGTGGCAACCCCTGTTCTCTTGCGGTCATTTGATTTGCGACTTCCCAGGATCCGTCGCCGACCGTTATTTTTATCTTTTGATTAAACGCATACGGAAGCGAAACACAATCCTCGGTCAATTACAAAAACAGGGATAGCAGGAAAACCCAACAAGAACACATCAAAGTATCGCTTTATTAACTAACTGATTAACCCTAGGAAGTTTACAAGTACAAGCCCTTACCACGGGCATCTTCCTATCGAGCTAGTGAAACTAGCGAGTCAAGGTTAATCTACTCCCTTCAAAAACGGCCACGAGCCGTAACACGCGTCGATCCTCCATCCTATGGACCTGAAAAATGTTAACCACGACGGGTTGAGATAAACTCAGCAAGTCAAAGTCCTAAGCCCCGGTTAGGAACTTCGCTTGCCTTGGGAGCAATCTAACCATGCAACCTAGTTCCGGCAAACAACACATACCACACCTCAAGCAGTATTATCATGCGACAATTCAATAAGCAGATGCAAACACAGGCGACCCTACCTGGCCTTGGCATACGCAACCTGCAGAAACTGTCAATTCAATCATCACGACATTAAGAGCATGCGAATAATCAGAGCATCTCACACAACTTTCTCATGTCTCATACCCACACATATGCTCCGATTATTACGACCCTCTAGGCCACGGCACAACCTTATGGTTGGCGGTCAACTGGTCGTAAACCAGGCATCGTCCTCCCCCGTGAGGCACGGCGACGTCATGGGCTATCCCCCACCGACGGCATTCCATAAGGAGCATGGGCCCGGCCTCAACCGCGACTCCGCATCTGACCATTGTTAGGCGACCCAATGGTCACGGCACAACCCCGAAGGATTGGCGGTCATCCGGCTCAACCGGGCTATCAACTTTAATCTGACCATGCAACACCTCAGCAAACAGTTCATTCTTGTCTTTGCTTTTGCTTGGTCGTGAATGCAACATCGCTCATACGCTCATGCTCATGCTCATGCGACATGCCATTTCAGACCATTTCAGATAATCCACGCAATATGTCATGCGATCTCACTCGACAATTTCCAAAATCCAATTTCCAATCAGCATTCAATCATACACATTCCCTAACTCTTGGGAACAACCAACAATTCAAATCACAGTCTGTCAATCAATTCCGACCAATCAACCTCACGATACTTGTGCACTTTTCCAAATAATCACGTATATTTAATAATAAATAAATACGTGTCCTCACAACGACACCAATCAACTATTTCCAACGATATTCAATTATCCCAAATAAGTATAAAATATAATTATACTCAAAAATATTTATTTAAGAATCATGCTATAGCCGATTGTTTCGATAAAATAATTCAAGTCCCACAAAATACTTATAATTATTTTTCAATCCCATACTTAATTATTCAACCCAAATAATTCCATTTAGTAAAACCCTTCTTCAATAAACCAATGTCCTTTAATAAAATAGTATATAAATACTATTGACTTTGGAAAAATAGACCATAGTAATTTTCCCCCAAAATTACTCAATTAAAACCATTTCCAATGAATAATCACCAATTAAAACCATTTCCAATAAATAATCACCAATAAAAAACCATTTCCAATAAATATTCACAATTAATTATTTTCTCCAAAAATAATTAATTTTCAGCAATGAATAGTAATAACAATATTACTATTAATAATTCGAAATTATAAATTAATTTAATTAATTAATAATTCCGAAAATAATAAATAATTATTATTTATTCCAAAAATAATAATAATATTTATTAATACTAAACA
Organism: Corymbia citriodora subsp. variegata; assembly: GCA_014858505.1. Taxonomy (NCBI): domain Eukaryota; kingdom Viridiplantae; phylum Streptophyta; class Magnoliopsida; order Myrtales; family Myrtaceae; genus Corymbia; species Corymbia citriodora. Next base: position 15,179,023 of record CM026419.1, on the reverse strand, counting down.
TGATTAACACTAAGCAAGCTTCATCAAATAGTATTAAAACACTAATAATCATCATCCAAAACACTAATCAATAATTAAACTAATCAAATTACTCCTAAGCAAGATTAGCCCCTAAATAAGGATTAGGAAATCGACTCACGGTTTAGCGATTCCGACGACACGAGTGCGACGGCGGCGACGAGGGGAACGCCCGGGAACTTCCGGCGCGTCGGGACGAGGCGGCCCGGGACCGGGTCTCGGCGGCCGAGGGCGGCTGTCCATGCGGCGAAACGTCGAGAAACGAAGGAACCGGCGACCCGGGGTTGGCTGGTGGGCGGCCCGGCAGCTCCGGACGGCGACCAGCAGCTCCGACGACCAGGTGGCAGCTCCGGCGAAGCTGGACAGAACTGGAAAGGGAGAAGGAGAGGCGGTGCAGCAGCTGGTTCGGGGGTGGTAACCGGCTCGGGTGGTCGGTCGGCCTCCGGCGGGGTCTGGGCGGACGACGGGCGGCGGCCAGGGCGAAGGACGACGGCGGGGCAGCAGCCCGCTGCTCCGGCGTCAGGCGGATGGCTGGCCAGGTCTGGTTCGGCCAAACCGAGAGGAAGAAGAAGGATGGGGGCAGCTTGGGCGGCTTGGGGTGGTCGGGCGGAGGACGACGGTGGCTGAGCAACGGCGAAGCAACAGCTCGCTGCTCCGGCGACCGGCGGAGATGCACACCAGAACCGAAAGGAAGAGGAAGGCAGTGCCGTGGGTCAGGCGAGGCAGCCGACTCGGCTGGCTTTTGGCGGCGGTCGCGGTGGCAACTTCGGCGTCCTGCGGTGGTTCAGCACCCAGCTGAAGCTGTTGCGGTGGCTGGACGGCGAGGACAGAAGCAACCAGAAGAAAAAGGGCAGCAGCAGCAGCAAAAGGGAAGGGTTTGCAGAAGAAGAAGACAGCTGGCTCGGCTCCGAACGGCGACCCACCGGCGGTCCGACGTGCCGGCGAGGCGGCGGTGCTGCGACGGAGATGGATGGTGGTCGCTAGTAGGGGCGGCAGCTAAAGAAAAGCAGCAACAGCAAGGCAGCAGCTTCGGCGAGGGAGAAGAAGAAGAAGAAAGGAAGAAAGAAGAAGAAGCTGGGGGGTTTGTCGTGCAGGGGAAGCTGCCCGAAGAGAGAGAGAGAGAGAGAGAGAGAAGCACGTGGGGTTGTCAGCCAAGCGGGGGAGAAAGAAGAAGAGATAAGGAGGAAGACTAGTCAAAGGGGGAAAAGATAAGATGGGGCAAGTGGGTGTCGACAAGGAGGAAGAAAACGCGGGGGAAAGAGAAAGAAAAGGGAGAGGAGAGAGAGACGTGCGGAGGGGATGGGATGGGAAGAAAGAAAAGAAAAAGAAAAAGAAAAAGAAAAACAATACAAAATCCTAAAAACTTCTAGAAAGGGCAATTTGGTCTTTTTGCCCCTGAAGCGCGGTTTCCAAATATCCGGTCCTAATCTCGACCCAATAATCCAACTCGAGCAATTTTCGGGTTTATCGAAAATTCGGGATGTTACAATACATGGCCATAGCAAGTGCTGAGATGGGAATAACAGTTTGTAAAATGAGAATAGTTGGTTTGGTAGAAGTGTTTCTTAGTTTGTTGCTCTCTCTCTCTCTCTCTATATATATATATATATATCTTGTGCATGCCCTAATTGGTGAAATTCTACGAAGCTCTTGCTCTCCACAATCATCATTGATCAACATTTTCATTGTTTTTCGATATCTCTAGTTTTATCATGAAAAGTTGCTAGCAAAAATAGATAAATGGTGGTAAATTACTAATTTGAAGTGCAGACTCTAGCAAGATAGTGTACATATCAGTACTAGGGGATGGTTGATTTAGCAACAGTCATCGTTGCTTTCCTTCAGTTAACCAAATTCGACGGGTATGACATGGCGATTAAGAACGAACTATGAATGGTAGAGACCAGACAATAAATTTAACTTTTGAGGAGCGCCATCACTTTCTTTTTTTTTTTATCACAATTTAAGACTTTTATAATACCCAATTTCCATAGAAAGGATCGTCTTAATTGTTGTGTACAACATTCCAATATGGAGAAACAAAGTCCTTAATCTTCTTCATTGTCTCCCTAGGCTCAAGTCTTCAGTAGACGCAAGAGACAAATAATGTTGATCATAAACACCGAACTTGCCGAATAGACATCAGTATTAGGTCCAGAACGAAAACAATGCCATTCTTGTCTTATGGTCTACTGATAAGTAGTAATAATGTAAGAAAACAATTTCCATCAATTCTTACAACGAAAAAGGGATGATATATAACAATATCTATGCTTTTTTTTTCATTATATCACCACGAAGGTACAAGCCAACAAGTTCAACACTTCATTTCTGCAGAGCAGCTCACCAAGATTCCTTTCTGAATTGCTGGCTAATGCAGCATCGTTCATATAAAATGGAGCGGAGTAAAAACCGATGCCAATGTCCTCTGCAAGGGTGGCTTCAACTCCAGCGAGAATGTGGACATGAAACATTAGAGCACACTAAAGTACCATAGAGCTTGTGGGCAAAAAAGTGTGGTACTGGAGTCGAGGTGTTCCAACTCAGAAAGTTTGTGGCTGTCTAGATAAAAAAGAAGAAAATTGCTATGTTTTCCTACTCTCTTGCCAATGAGACCAAAATGGCTACTGCAACACTATTCATATAAAATGGGGGGGAGTGAAAATCGAGATTATGTTGATGCCGGGATGAATGTTGTTGCAATAGCCATTTTGGTCTCATTGGCAAGAGAGTAGGAAAACATAGCAATTTTCTTCTTTTTTATCTAGACAGCCACAAACTTTCTGAGTTGGAACACCTCGACTCCAGTACCACACTTTTTTGCCGGGATGAATGTTGTTGCAATAGCCATTTTGCAGCTTAGAGAACTTGACACAGGAAAACAAAAACAAGGCAATTTTCTTTCTTTTTCTGAAAGATGCTTAACCGCCATGAACAGAGTTTGAACCTCTCATATCTTGGTACGACTCTTTCTTGCCAACAAACTATGCCGCACTTGCTTTAACTCCTATCGAAATGGAATAACCTTGCAAGGCTCAGTCCCGATGAAGTCGCTGCAATGTAGAGCCTGGATTTGTGGCCGGCTTGTGCGGAGCAATTTAGACTGAGGAGATGAATGAAAGCCATAGGTCTCAAAAGTATTGGCAGGGGTGACAGTGCAATTCCCACCAGTTCCCCTTCCAAGCTCATCCTCATCCACGTTCAAGATTAGGGAGAAGGAGTTTGGGGGTCTCGTCAATCGGATATGCGGCCCATGTTCAAACACACAAAAAAAGAGTGCGCACACCAAATAAAGAGGTGTCTTGTCTCACATCGATCATAACATGAGCATTAGAGGCTCCCCAGCCATTGGGCAAGGCCTTCGGACCTCGCCGGCCATGGGTGAGGGTTGCGGGCCCTTGCCCCACCTCACGTAGATCTGGGTGAGGCTTGGGGGTCATGGGTGTGGCCACCAAGCCTCGCTAGATCCTCGCCAGCCATTATGGGGAAGAAGAAAAACGGTGGGGGAAGAAGATGACTAATATGAAGAAAAGAAAATTGAAAATAAATAAATAAATAAATTCGAAAATATTATTACAAATTTGTTACATCGGCATTGGTCTAGATAGTTGGCGCCAACTGGCATCCATGTCAGCACTAGTTAGCCAAATTTAATCGGATGGACTGAATTGACACAAATGCAAAATGTTTAGAACTGAATTGGTCAAAAAAAGTTTATAACTAAATTATTACAATTATAATAGGTTTATGACTTTTTTGGTAATTTTCCCACCAGGTGTTTCGATGTTGTGTCATTGATAAGGGCAAAGCATCTTCAATTTACAAACTTTTATGATTGTTTGTTGTAAAAAAGAAGAAATTGTCATAAATTGAGAATCTCTTTACAAAGAGTTATGATGTCATAATTAGAGAAAAACGTCGTAGATTAGGATGTTTTGTCAAATACAACCATTTCCAAAGGATTATGTTTGATCATTGTAAATAAGGATAAAACTTCATAATCTTGTATATTCTTTTCAACTACAATTGTGAAGGTAACCATGAACAAAATGTTGCAATTTTTTAAATTTTAAATTACGACAATTTTCAAAAATTTCAACTAAGGACTTAACATCATAAAAACTATGATAGCTTATAAGCCTCATGAAACTTCATTTTGATTTTTACTATGCCATGACGTAGATGTTCTAGGGGTTTGGTAACCATTTGCTAGTGCTTAAAGCATTGCGAATTTCACTTTTAGCATGTCCGATGTTTGTTTTCCTAGTGGATCAGAAATTTGATCTCATGTGAAAACTACCGCAACCAACTCATTCTATAGTCGGGACCGTTCCATCTCAATCTAACGGCTGGGGTTACGGTAAAAGATTATAACATCAGAAGTCTTCGGCTAAGCATTTGTGGATTTGTCTGGTAAACAAATACACCAAATGTACCTCAACCTATGAAGCTTGTTTTGATGGACTACATCGAAAAATTTCCAGAAAAATATAAATCTATTGGAAAATCAAAACTATGCATGTCAAATGAAAAGGCTATTGTTGTTTTTTTTTTTTTGATCAGCAGATGGCTATTGTTGTTTACTCCAATAATAAATTATTGATTTAAGTTTGACTAAGTAACCAAATAAAATAGATAGACTTCTCTTTTTGTCTTAAGTCGATAGATAGTCTCAAAGATTTCCAAATTGCCCGAGCCTTGTCCTTATTTTTTTGCTCCGAAGCCAACATATCCATGTAAAGATTCCATGCTAGTTAGATAGTCACGACCAAGAGGTTGCTAATATGTACCATCCAAACTAATATGTGAAGGTTGTGGGAGTACCGTCCAATCGCTAGCTAGTTTTTGGACCGCTTATTTTAACCTTTTGAATGGATCATACTGTAAAGACATGCTAGTGCAAAATTAATATTTATGTGAAATTTTCATGACTTCACATGTGGAATGAGTTGTGACATTTACTTCTTGAAAGCTGACAAGAGTTTTTGATTTTTTCTTATTGGTCTTACTTTACTTTTATTTTAATTTTTACTCTCGAACTTTTGCTCTATTTTTTTATAACGAGTAAGAGTCTAAATTAACACTTAAAATTAAATTATCCCTATTCTAACCTTAGAAGAAGTTGGGATGTTAATTCCTTTTTTTTTTCCCTTCCATGTGGGAAAAGTAGAACCTCCAATGGTTAAAAGATGACAAGAATTTAAAACCGAAGGACACGATGCAGAAAAAACACGGCTTGGTGGTGGTCCCTTGAGGAGAGAGCATTATCGTATGGGAGCCGGCGTTCGTACTACTGACCTGAGCTTACCTTTCTAGGAAATTGAAACTTCCACGAAAAGCGCCCCGAAAAGAGTACAAATCCCGTTCGCTGATTTTCTCGTGATAGGTGACAGGGTTCTATCCCCTTGCAGATATCTTAGCGACGACTTTGGTCGTCCACTGAATCTCAGCACTTGGTGCTGGCCTCCCCTTCCGCGCTCCTTCCTAATTCCCCATGATTGAAACTGGTTCATCTCCGAGATCCCACTCTCCTTATGATCTTCTTTTCGTCTATTTTAGCTGCAGCCCTCTCTGTCGTCGAGCAGCGAGATGAAGAACATGAAACCACCACTTCTATTATTCATTTTCATCTCCGTCTCCGTCTCGCTTGAAGCACTCCCGGTCTCAGTCACTGGTGACAACGTTGGCGCTTACCTGCCGACCGATGATATCACCGTCGACTGCGGCTCCAGCACCAGCTCCATTGTGGACGGACGGAATTGGATTGGAGATGCCAGCGACCATTGGGATTACTTTCCCTTGGAGAAAACTCATTCATCTATCATTGCAAGGGCAAGCAGTTCATCTCCCACCGTCCCCAGTGCCGTCCCCTACAACACTGCTCGCCTCTCCCGCTCCGAGTTCATCTACACCTTCCAAGTCACCGCAGGGCCCAAATTCGTTCGCCTCTACTTCTTGCCTTCCGATTACCTCAACTTCCGCCGTGCCGATTCCTCCTTCTCGGTCGAGGCCGCTGGCCACACTCTGCTCCACAACTTCAGCGCTTCCCTCTTTGCTGATTATACACACTCCGTGAGCTTCTACAAAGAGTTCTGCTTAACTCTCGCACATGATCATGTATGGGACAAAGATTATCAGAAATTGGACATAGTGTTCACGCCCACTTCTGGTAATTCAGATGCATATGCTTTCGTTAATGGAATCGAAGTCGTTTCCATGCCCGAACTTCTCCCCTACTTAATGTCAGCACGTTGGGAGAGGCCGTACACCGGCATCGCCATTGATGCTTTCGAAGCGGTGAAGCGCTTGAACGTTGGAGGACAGTTTGTCAGACCAACTGCTGACACGGGAATGTACAGGACCTGGGAAGCAGACGACATCTATGTGACTTCTTTGAGCATCGGAGTTATTCCTGTTAACCAGACTTTCCAACTCAATTACAGTGAGCAAGTGCCAAATTACACGGCTCCAGATCACGTATACACAACGGCTAGGACTATGGGAGCGGACAAAGCATTCAATCTGGGCTACAATCTCACCTGGTCCATCGAGGTGGATACGAACTTCGACTACTTAGTCCGGTTACATTTTTGCGAATTCCAGATAGAGATAAATAACCCCACAGATAGGGTTTTCGAGATTTTCATTAATTCAAGACTGGTCGAGGGTCATGCGGATGTCATTAGGTGGAGCGGGAAGGGCGTGCCCGTCTATAGAGATTATGTAGTAGACATGCCTGATGGCCAAAAGAAAAGAAGCAACCTCTCGATCGCTTTGGGCGCTCTTCCAGATGGTGATACTCGTTACTCTGATGCCATCTTGAATGGCCTCGAGATATTCAAGATCAGCAATTTACGCGGGAATCTGGCCGGATTGAACCCAGATCCAGTCCCAAATAATCCGCCAGTGCTTCCACCGGCAAGAAAAGTATCGTCCAGCCTCAGCAACGTAGCAAAGATTGACATCGTTGCTGGCGGAGCTTCGGGCTTCACCGTGCTCTCTCTCCTGGCTTTCTTCCTTTACCGGCGACGAAACAGAGCAAAGGATTCGACCTCGAGCGACGGCACCTCATGGTGGGGCCCGGTGTCCTACGCGACGATCGAGTCTCCAAAGACCGAGGGGTCGTCCCTCCCGTCGGATCTGTGCCGCCACTTCTCGCTGGCGGAGATCAGAGCAGCCACGAACAACTTCGACAAGGTGTTTATTGTCGGCGTGGGCGGGTTCGGTAACGTGTACAAGGGCTACGTCGATGGCGGGGCCACCCAAGTGGCGATCAAGCGGCTGAATCAGGGATCGCAGCAGGGTCTCCATGAGTTCAGGACTGAGATCGAGATGCTCTCGCAGCTCCGGCACCGTCACCTGGTCTCCCTGATCGGGTTTTGCAAGGACGCGGCAGAGATGATCCTCGTGTACGACTACATGGCACATGGGACCCTCAGAGACCATCTGTACAACACCGATAATCCCACACTCCCCTGGAAGCGGCGGCTCGAGATCTGCACGGGCGCCGCGTGCGGACTCCACTACCTCCATACCGGTGTCAAGCACACCATTATACATCGCGACGTGAAGACGACCAACATCCTGCTCAACGAGAAGTGGGTTGCCAAGGTGTCCGACTTTGGGCTCTCGAAGGTCGGCCCCACGAGCGTGTCCAAGACGCATGTGAGCACGGTCGTGAAGGGCACCTTCGGGTACCTGGACCCGGAGTACTACAGGCGCCAGCAGCTGACCGACAAGTCCGACGTCTATTCCTTCGGCGTGGTTCTGTTCGAGGTGCTGTGTGCGAGGCCTGCCGTGAAGCGGACGTCCCCGATGGAGCAGATAAGCTTGGCTAAGTGGGCCCAGAGTTGCTGCAAGAGCGGGGCCGTCAATAAGATCGTGGACCCGCACCTGAAGGGGGTGATTGCCCCGGAGTGCCTCAACAAGTTCTGCGAGATCGCCGTGAGCTGCTTGCAGGACGAGGGGGCCAAGCGGCCTTCCATGAACGACGTTGTGTTGGGCCTCGAGTTCGCACTGCAGCTACAGGTGAGCGCAGAGCAGGAGGTGACAGTCCATGTGGGTGCGTCAGTGCACGACAGTGATGATAGCGACCATGACGCGGCTCCGATCAGGGGGAACGGTAGCGATGAGGTGTTCAGTGCTATCGATGACGGACAGTTGGGCAGCTGCGATGACGACCAGAAGCAATGACGTTCATGATAAGAGTACGACTAGGAACCGCTCACGGAAGTTGCAGCCTAGGCCGTCTTCTCTGATATTATGAATTCCAAAGCTCGTTGAGAAAAGGACATTCAAGTTCAACTATTCCTGGTTTTTTCTTGAAGCCGCTAATGGCAAGGTTTGCTAAAAAAAAATCGAGGATAAAATAGGTTTTTTCTTCTTTTTATTTAGTATTCTTCGGGACAAGAATTGTAAATTGCGAAATGCCTCTGCCGCACATATGAGTTGGCACATTTGCAAAAGAAATCTACTCCTCGGGATGTACGCAAATTTGATCGGCGTTAGATCGATGGGTTTGACATTCCGGGCAAATTGCCGACTTATGATCCAAATATCATGTATTGGTCAAGACAAATTCATTGTTATTTGTAAAATAGATCCGTTTTATATTTTTAATCAACTATTCGATTCTCAATTTAAATAAATTTCCGAAAACTCATTTTCATTAGGATTAATATTACGAAAACTCTAAACTAGTACATCTGTGATAAATTTACATCAAATGATAACAAAAAACTTTAAATTAGTATAATTATGACAAATTTATTACTAAACTAATTTTTTATCATTAAAAACCTTTGAATTGCTACATTAGTGACAGATATACTTTTTGTAAAATTGGATTAATACCACAACGAACAAAACTAGAACAACTATGACAAACTGAGAGTAAAATCCCAAACCAGTACACTAATCAAGTGTCATGTATCATCCAACTCATCAATATGATAATAAAATTTAATGAAAATTAACAGAGCATAAATTTATCACAAGTGTATTAATATGGAGTAAATTTGTCAAATGTATATTAGTTTATGGTAAATTTATCACAGATGTACCAATTAATTTTGAAGATTGACAAAACTTGTGTTTAGTAACTTATCGATTTAGATGATAGAATTCCTGGGTGTTATCTAGGAGCATATATGCATTAGATCATTGATTTAGCTTGTAAAGGAGATATTGAAGTAATCTAGAAGATATGCAATTAAACTAGTTTAGAAATATATCCGTGCAATAGCTAGTTGATAGCATGGGTTCTTACCTTATTTATATTAATTTATCTAAAGAAAGGAAGTTCGCGGATCTAATCCATTTTGATAGAAGATTGAGATCATCAAGATCAATCAACCCGTCGAGACAATGAAAATGTCTCAAAATGAAGGACCAGACTTACTGAAACCCAATTTGTCTAATTGGAGTTCTGAGGGAGGGAAGGAAGGAAGCGAGGGAAGGGGGCGATGGTTCTGTATGGGGAATAAATGGCACAGTGGGTTAGATTGGATCTCAGAGTTAATTTTCACGATCTGAGGGAGGGAAGGAAGGAAGCGAGGGATGGTTCTATATGGGGAAAAAAAACCAGTATTAGCCTTTCTCACGATTGTCATAGAAAAGTTCCCATTTAATTTTCCTTATCTAACTGCAGATTTGAATCTAGCTGTGGATTTGAGCCTTCTATTACAGAAGGAGGTCATCTCCATTTTTAAAGAATAAGGTTCAATTTTCTTTTGAAACCATAATAAGTTTAGAATAATCCCATGAAAGCTAAGATGAATTTTGGACTTAAGACTTGACAAAAGTAGACCTCCATCCAAACTTAATCTTCACGGAACTTCATCTCCCGAACGTGGGCTCTCAAGAAGCTGCCGAGAAATGGTGCAACAATTTAACCTCAACACTGTACCAAAGTTATGACAAACAGCTTCGTACACGCCATTTCCTCTTCGCCTCTCCCCCTCTCAATGACCAGCTTCTCTCACTTTTAGCAAACGCGCTTCTGTCTCGTAAAACACACTTCTGGTCCTAACAGGACGCACGCACGCACCTTCGTCACCTCCAATGAGAACGCAAAGCACAAAAGTTAAAGACTCCTTCAATTTTGGGCTTTTGTTGACGACGACTATGTTGGGTCCTTCTCAATGATTTTCCACGAAGCCAACCCCACTAAAGTCGCCCTCGTAAACGTGAAACATCACAACCAGAAAAAAGATTTTATTATTTTTGAGAAACAAGGGCTTCCTTTTTGTCGTTTTTCTTTTCTTTCTTTTTCCAAAGCCAAAATACATGGGTCGCATAACGCGAGAATAAATCAAGAGTTTTTATTTATGATACATCTCTGTCTCTTTTATTCCCTTTTACTCTAGATGCAAAGAGGAGACTAAGGTATGAATCGGGTTGTGAGTTTAGTTGTGATGCAATTAGACGAAAAAAAGGAACAAATAAATAAAATAAAAGCGATTGAGCAAGAAAAAAGTGTCTCTTAAGGGTGAGCAAGACAGACCAAGTAAACTAGGAATTACTTAGACTAGATCAAACCAACTTATTCGGTCCAGTTTTTGGGAGTGTTGGTTTTGGTTCCAATTCCTAAAAGTGGAACTAATGTCCAAGCAGTCCGATTTCTAGCTCCAGACCACCCGGACTAATTGTTTTTAATTAATTTATTATTATTTTTTAAATGTCTCATGCATGCTTTTATTTATCTTTCTATCTTTCCCTTTTACATCACAATCAATATGACTGGAGTGCCCAAGAATCGATTTGGACCGCGATCCGATCACCTTTAATTTCTCTTGGGTTAATCCCATTCATGTAACTTCCTATGAGAACCTGAATTCTTGTACATTTGACCCAAAAAATAAAGTTACAAATAATTTCGACTTATTGTCCTCGGCCGCTAGAGCAATCTTTTACGCCTTAGTGGTGAGTTGTTATCTATCTTAGTTCTTTCTCCTCGGCTGACGGCTTTTGCCTTTGCGCTTCAATGGTGAACCTCCATATCCTTCGACCTCAACACTACATTATTCCACCCATCTCGACGCACCTCTCCATATACTAAACAAGAAATTCCCATTTCCGAAATTACTTGCCCCATGCATGCATTAGTCATATGGACAAAATGTGCCATATATGCATAAGAAGTTCATAAAAGAAAATGAAAGTACCTTGACGTAAAAAATCTGGCCGGTTTGACGAAGAAGTCAACTCCCACTGATTTGAATTGAAGCAGTAGAGACTTAGTTAGAGAACTCATGCAAATTCAATAACTTGAGTAGCGAAATTAAAATTTAAGTACTTATAAGAAATTTGTGTTAGTTAAGGGATTCGAATTGGAATTATATCTAGATCTTATTTCAGCCCTCGCGTGTCGCGTGTTTCAAAGAAATTTGATCCTATTGCTTTTCTCAGTTATAAAGCGAGTCACTTTTACTGGCCCAACATGCAGTAGCTTTCTACCAAAAGAAGACTCGTTGATTGTCAAGCATGGGAAGGCTTTTGGTGCTCTTTTCCCTTGGCCACTTTATCAATAAATGATTCATAAGAACATGATTCACATCTGAAGTTAATCACACTTGCGGATATAACATCTATTTCTCATCCACTCAGGACGAGGTGGACACACCTGTGCAACAGAAACAAATTATGCTTTTTATTTCAATTTCATATGAAAACAAAAGGATTAGGCAAAAAAACATCTATTGATATTTTCAGAATAATCTTCAGTTGATAAAAGAGAAATTGAAAAGAAAATTTTTCATTACTTCTCTAATGAAAACATGATAAATTGATAATGAGAACATGGGCTTTGAAAGTGAAAAGTTCGCCTCCAAAAGGCACCATCAAAGACCACAAACCCTAGAGTCAAAAAAATAAAAAGAAATTTAGAAGACGCGTAGTATAAAGGAATTGACTTGGAATGAAATTGTTATTCCACGCGTGGTTCCGTTTATTTTTCTTGTTTCTTAGAAAAAAGGGTGGAATGCTCATTCTAGGAGGGCTTATTCCTAGAATGGTCATTCCATTCCTCAGCAAAATATAAACAACATAATTTGACACAACTTTTTCAATTGTAATCTTGATTTTTCCTTCACACATTATAATAATTTAAGACATTTTAGACATTTCAATACTATCCTTTCCATTTTAAATTCTTCTAGACACTAGAAAAGATATTATCAAATTTTCTCCTCCTCATTCCTTCTCAACAAACATACACGAGAATTGTAGTGCCTATTTCATTTCATTCCTTCTTTTATTCCATTCTATTTCATTTCTTCATACTGAATGTAGTTCTATGCTATACAAGATGTATACTTTCTTCCTTTCACACATGATGCAAAATCTGCCCACTTTGCATATACATGCTTCGATGGAGAACATATTTGTTTAGGAGGTTTTTGTAAGTCAAATCTCAACGGTGCAATGCCAAGTTCATGGGCCATCTCGACCCGTATATCACAGCAAAGTTTTAGTATTGGGATAAAAGAAGGCAAGAACGATAACCCTCTTTAACTTTTAAAAAAGACCCTTTTTAAAAAGTAAAGAAGACCTTATTAAAAGGCGCCCTTTTTAATTTTGAAAATTATATAATACCCTCTTACGTGACAATCTCACCTGACTGGATCCATTTGGACAGTGGTGGAGTTAGCATAAAGCTATAGTGTAGTCAATTGACTAGAGCATAGGAATTTATAAACATGGTTATGTTTTTGTTTCAAGGTAGAATCAATTTGCAAATTTAGATACAACTGGCGCAATATTTCAGTCTTAATAATCCCATGTTTGTGGACAAAAACAATCTCCAAAGACCATTTTGGGTGAAAAATATAATCCACTAATCTTTAACTGAAATGTATGTCTTGAAGAAATCAAGAGTAGGGCCATACAAAAGAACCAAAGTGTGCATATTTCCCCTCGACAAAACATATAGATATTTCCTTTTTTCCGAAGGCAGGATGTTCGTCACAGAATAAGGTTCTCCTTCCCCTTAGTGGAGTTTGTAACACAAGACAATAGTGAGATTAGTCAATACCCGTTTTGAGTGTTTTGACCCCATTACCGATTAGTAGGTTATGTTATAAAAAAACTGAAAAAAATCACAGAAATTTAAGTTAGGTATCATAAATGCTTAAGCAAATTCCATAGGTACTCGATAAATCTACATAAAACATCCAAGAAATGAAGAAAAAAAAAGGTACATGAGTAAAGCCATTAATAAATTATGAAGTCATCCTTTAAAATCAACTCGTATCCTACTATCCACAAAAATAGAATTAAATAGTCATCACACCATAAATGCACAATATATACATAAAATATTATGCTAAAAAAATTAAAGTACCTTGAAAATCAAGAGGATTCCACATTCCATATAAAAAATCTTGTCTTTCTGATGAATACATCAACTCCAACTAATCCGATTAGGAGCGGTAGAAACTTTTGATTAAAAAACTAATGCAAATTAAATAATTTGATTAGATAATTAAAAATTCAAGTATTTAATTAGAAATTTGATCCTTTTGCTTTTCCCAATTATAAAGCGAGTCACTTTGCAGTAGTTTTCAACCAAAACAAGACTCACCTGACTGTCAAGTCGACTAAGAATGACTGAACTAGACTCCGCAGGAGGAGTTCTTCTACTGTTCTTCTCTTTTTCTCATGGTCATTTTTTGAGCGAATACTTTGATGGAGCTGATTCACAATAAATTAATTCAATCGCAGTCGTTGATAAAACATTTCTTTCTCATTCACTTAGGAGAGGCTAGGCACAGGTGCGCAATAGGTGGCTACTATTGTTTCTATTTTTCGATTTCATTCGAAAATAAAAGCTTTAGGCAAAAAAAATCTGTTGAGATTTTGAAAATAGTTTTCAAATGATAATCGTTTACCATAATGAAAACACGACCGATCTAGAGTGAGAACATGGGCTATGAAAGCGAAAAGTTTGATCTTGAGGAGAAATATTTTTTCTTTTGATATCCAGGATTCAGCCTAGCTCAACCTTTCGGGGGCGCACGGTCTCCGCGAACCCGACAGGCCCAACGACGACCACTGACTATACCTGGAAGGGAGTTAGCCCAAGAACTCATCATTAGGGCTCTTACTTAAGACGTGTTAGCAATTGCGAAGTTTCGACCCTGAGACCTTTCGATGAAATGCCCAAAGCCGAACCAACTCAGCTGGTCATCGGTGGGTGAGGAGAAATATTTTGATACCTAAAGAATGTAAGAAAGTTGAAGAAAAGGAACTTTCAGGAGCATAAATAGGTTTTGTTGTAAGTTGCATCTACATACTTCAATGGAGAATATATTTGTTTAGGAGGTCTTTGTAGTCAAAGAAGGGGCCCGGTGTCCTACGCGACGACCGAGTTAACGAAGATCGAGGGGTCGCCCTTGCCATCGGATCTGTGCCGCCACTTCTCGCTGGCGGAGATCAGAGCGGCCACGAACAACTTCGACAAGGTGTTTATTATCGGCGTGGGCGGGTTCGGCAACGTGTACAAGGGCTACGTCGATAGCGGGGCCACCCAAGTGGCGATCAAGCGGCTGAACCAGGGATCGCAGCAGGGCCTCCACGAGTTCAGGACCGAGATCGAGATGCTCTCGCAGCTCCGGCATCGCCACCTGGTCTCCCTGATCGGGTTCTGCAACGACGCGGGAGAGATGATCCTCGTGTACAACTACATGGCACGCGGCACCCTCAGAGACCGTCTCTACAACACCGATCATCCCCCACTCCCCTGGAAGTAGCGGCTCCAGATCTGCACGGGCGCCGCGTGCGGGCTCGACTACCTCCACACCGGTGCCAAGCACACCATCATACATCGCGACGTGAAGACGACCAACATCCTGCTCGACGAGAAGTGGGTTGCCAAGGTGTCCGACTTTGGGCTCTCGAAGGTCGGACCCGCGAGCGAGTCCAAGACGCACGTCAGCACGGCCGTGAAGGGCACCTTCGGTTACCTGGACCCGGAGTACTACAGGCGCCAGCGGCTGACCGACAAGTCCGACGTCTATTCCTTCGACGTGGTTCTGTTCGAGGTGCTGTGCGCGAGGCCTGCCGTGAGCCGGACGGCCCGATGGAGCAGATCAGCTTGGCTGAGTGGGCCCAGAGTTGCTGCAAGAGCGGGGCAGTCGAGAAGATCGTGGACCCGCACCTGAAGGGGGCGATCGCCCCGGAGTGCCTCAACAAGTTCTGCGAGTTGGCCGTGAGCTGCTTGCAGGACGAGGGGGCCAAGCGGCCATCCATGAACGACGTTGTGTCGGGCCTCAAGTTCGCATTGCAGCTGCAGGTGAGCGCAGAGCGGGAGGTGACAGACCATGTGGGTGCGTCAGTGCACGACAGTGATGGCAGCGGCGATGATGCAGCTCCGATCAGAGGTTACGGATCTAGTTACGACTTGGGGTTAGAAGAGCAGTTGGGCAGCTCCGACGACGACTAGTGGCAATGATGTTTGTGATGAGAGTACGTGTAGTTACGACTCGCAGAAGTTGCTGTCTGGGGCTGTCTTTAAAATAAAAGAGAAAAGCAAATTTTTTCAAATATAAAAAAATTTAAAAAATTCAAAATTTACATTAATGCTATGTCTGGTAAATTGCTCGATAACATTTTTAACCAACAATGGTGCTCTTTTTTTTGGTAAGGATGAACCAACGATGGTGTTGGTCACGGAGGTGATGACTATTGTAAGTCTAGTCTAGTCTATGGTCTTTAATGTTATGGCTATAAGCGTTCGTCTTATATAATGGTTCACACTATTGTAACTTTTTAATATGGGTCACGACACCTTTTTATTTATTTTGCAACCAAATTATCAACAACTACAGGGTAAGGTAGGGGTATATTCGGTATAAAAGGTTTTTTTATTCACTGAAGTTTTAGATGCCTTCAAGAATTTTAGCCTTTCGGCGTTCATAATTCACCAGGGAAAACTTAAAAAGTTTCATGTTCTTGGAATGGTCCTATGAACGAATCGAGCGTAAGAAGAATTAGTGTGGATTGAGGGCTTAATCCATGGGCTTCGTGCATGCAGTCGTCCTTCAAGATGGGCTTAAAAGAAGCGTATATGAAATTGGGCTTTGAAAGTCCTTTTTAAATCGAAGTGGGCTTGATAAAAGAGCCCAGTGATGTCCCAAGCTTAAGATCCAAAATTCATGAGACCAGATATGTGGCCATGTTCAACGCATAAAAAGAGAGAGTGCACCAAATAAAGAGGCGTCTTGTCTCTTGTCGAACATAACATGGGCATTACAGAGCAACAGGATAATAGTTTGTAATGACCAAGAATAGAACATCATAAATTTTGAATTTTTTTAATTACGATAGTTTACGAAAGGAAAAATTACCAAAAAAATCATAAATTTATTATAATTGTCCCAATTCAATTATAATTTTTTTTATCAATTTAATTCTAAACCATTTACATTTATACCAATTCAATCCATCCAGCTAAAATTGACCAATTAGTGCTAATGTGGATGCCAGTTGGTGCTGACCATTCGGCTAACGTCAACATGGTAATTTTTTCATAATATTTTATTTTATTTTGAATTATTTATTTATTTATTTTCTTTTTCCCTTTCTTCCTATTGTTTATTTTCTTCCTCCCATAGTGGCTAGTGAGGCTTCGATGAGCCTCACTGGCCACCAGGCAAGGGCCACGAAGCCCTCATCGGCCATGGGCAAGGGTCGCGGGCCCTCGCCTTGCCTCACTTAAATCTGGGTGAGGCTTGGGGGCCATGGGCAAGGTGGCTCCCCAGCCTCGCCGAAGCCTCGTCAGCCACTATGGGGGAAGAAGAATAACAATTGGGAAGATGAATAGTATGAAGAAAAGAAAAAGAAAAATTTTGAAAAAATAAAATATTATTAAAAATTTGCCTCGTCGGCACTAGCTAGGCATTTGGTGCCAGCCAACATCCATGTCAATGTTAATTTTCTTTTTTTTGAATGATCCTTAACAGCCATGACCTATTTGAGTTGGTACCCCTCATCCTAGTAGGGCTCTTTCTTGCCAACAAATCACAAGTTCCCCTCCCGAACTTGTCCTCATTTGCATTCAAGATTAGGGACAAGGGGTTAGGGGGTCTCTACGATGCAAAGCCCAGATTTGTGGCTAGCTCATGGGGAGCAATTTAGACAAAGGAGATGAATGAAAGCCATAGGTCTCAAAGTATTGGTAGGGGGTGATGGTCCGGTCCCCACAAGTTCCCCTCCCGAACTTGTCCTCATTCGCGTTCAAGATTAGGGACAAGGGGTTAGGGGGTCTCGCCAATGAAGGCAAGCTACAATGAGGTGGGTTGCGGAGGTTGCAATGGTTGCCAGCACCACTCGTTTGTGTTAAGCAACTAATGGCTTTGGGCATATATCAAGGGAGTTGCACTCTGGTATATAATAAATTCTACCTACTATTGGATTTCAACCAATGACCCGGTCGTATGAAAGCGATACTATAACCATTGAGTTAATAAACAAAAAGAACATGGTGGAGATTGTCCTGCATTGATGAGTTGAATATAAATGGCTTCCATGGAGAGAATCGAATTTACTCCCAAAATGAAATAAAAGACACCAACGACAACTATGCTTTCCAAAATAAGAGTGAGGAGTTGTCATTTTCCCTACCGTTTGATAGTCCTGCTCCTTCCCTTGATAGTCTGCTTGTGTATGTGTAGATTCTACTTGCACAAAATGAAATAAAGTCACACCAAAGATGACTCTGCTTTCCAAAATGAGGGAGGGAGGTGGAAATGACTGCTTCCCAAAATGAGGCTCACACGGCTCGCCCAAAGCTTGGGCTCTATTGAAGCCGGCAAGCTTGAGACTCACTCAATCATTGCCTATGGCTATCATGGACCGGACAAGACAGAGGAAATTGGAAAAAGAAAAAGAAAGAAAAGAAAAAAGAAAATCAAAATAATTAAAAATAATTTTTTTAAAATAAAAGAGAAAATAAAAAGAAAAGCAAAATTTTTAAATATAAAAAAATTAAAAAATTCAAATTTTACATTGATGCTATGTCTGGTAAATTGCTCGATAACATTTTTGAAGCAATGATGGTGTTGGTCATGGAGGTGATGACTATTGTAGGTCTAGTCTAGTCTATGGTCTTTAATGTTATGTTTACAAGCGTTTCACTTATATAATGGTTCACACCCTCGTATTTTTTCGATATGGGACATGAGGCCATTTTATTTGTTTTACAGCCAAATTATCAACAACTACAAGGTAAGGTAGGGGTATATTTGGTATAAAAGGTTTTTTATTCACTGAAGTTTTAGATGCCTTCAAGATTTTTAGCCTTTCAGCGTTCAAATTCGCCAGGGAAAATTTAAAATGTTTCACGCTCTGGGAATGGTCCTGTGAACGGATCGAGTGTAAAAAGAATTAGTGTGGATTGAGGGCTTAATCCGTGGGCTTCGTGCATGCAGTCGTCCTTCAAGATGGGCTTAAAAGAAGCGTATATGAAATTGGGCTTTGAAAGTCTTTTTTCAATTGAAGTGGGCTTGATACAGGAGCCCAGTGATGTCCCAAGCTTAAGATCCAAAATTTATGAGACCGAATATGTGGCCCATGTTCGGACGCATAAAGAAAGAGAGAGTACGTTGAATAAAGAGGCGTCTTGTCTCACATCGAACATAACATCGGCATTATCAAGCATAAGGATAATAGTCTGCAATGACCAAGAATAGAACATCGTAAATTTTGAAATGTTTTAATTATAATAGTTTAGAAAAAAGAAAAATTATAAAAAAAGTCATATATCTATTGCAATTATATTAATTCAATTATAAATTTTTTTGGAGCCAATTCAGTCCTAAATTATTTGCATTTGCACCAATTCAATCTATCCAGCTAAAATTGGCCAACTAGCGCTGATGTGGGCATCGGTTGGTGCTAACCGTTTGGCTGATACTGATGTGGTAATTTTTTAATAATATTTTATTTTATTTCGATTTATTTATTTATTTTCTTTTTCCCTTTCTTCTTGCTAATTATCTTCTCCCCTCTCCCTCCACCATTCCTCTTCTTCCCCCCAACAATGGATGGCTAGCGAGGCTTGGGCAAGCCTTGCTGACCACCAAATAGAGGGCCATGAAGCCCTCGTCGGCCATGGGCAAAGGTCGTGGGCCCTTGCCTTGCCTCACTTAGATTTGGGCAAGACTTGGGGGCCATGGGCGAGGTGGCCCCCAAGCCTTGCCGAAACCATTTCAGCCATTATAGGGTTGAAAAATAACGTTGGGGGAGGGGGGGATGAATTGTATGAAGAAAAGAAAATAAAGAAAAATAAAGAAATTTTTTTTTTGAAAAAATAAAATATTATTAAAAATTTGCTTCATTAGCATTGACTGGGTGGTTGGTGTTGGCCAACATCCATGGCAACATCATTAGTCAATTTTAGCTAGATGGATTGAGTTGATACAAATGCAAAAGGTTTAGGATTGAATTGGTAAAAAATAAATAAATTTATGACAAGTTGTTACAATTGAAATAAATTTAAGACTTTTTTTATAATTTTCTTGTGAAGTGTTACTAAGGGCAAAACATCTTCAAAATACAAACTTTTACAGCCGTTTGTCATAAAAAAAAGAAATTGTTATAAATTGAAAATTTCTTTACAAAGAATTATGACGTCATAACAAGAGCAAAACATTATAAATTAGGATTTTTTTTTTAAATGCAACTAGTTACAAAGGGTTGTTTGTTCACAATAAATAAGATAAAACTTCATAATCTTGTATTTTTTTTAAAATGTAAAACTTCATCTCAATTTAACGACTGACATTTGTGAGGTCATGGTTAAAAATTAAAACCTTAGAAGTCTCTAGCTAAGCATATGTGGATTTGTCTGGTGAACGATACACCAAATGTACCTCAACCTGCGGAGCTTGTTTCGATGAATTACAACAAAAAGTTTCCATTAATGAAAGATATAAATCCATTAGAAAATCAAAACTACACATGTCGAATGAAATGATTATTGCTATTTACTTCAATAACAAATTATTGGTTTAAGTTTAACTGAATAACTAAATAAAATAAATAGGCTTCTCTTTTCGTTTTGGATCAATGGATAGTCTTGAAGATTTTCAAATTGCCGGAGCCTAGTCCTAATTGTTTTGCTCCGAAGCAAATATATCCATGCAAATGTTCTATACTATTTGGATAATCACGACTAAGAGGTTACTGATATGTACTGTCCAAGCTAATATGTGAAGCTTGTGGCAGTACCATCCAAATGCTAGCTGGTTTTGGGACTGCCCATTTCAACCCTTTGAATGGATCAAACTGTGAAGACTTGCTAGTGCAAAATCAATGTCTATGTGGAATCTTCATGACTTCGGATGTGGGATGAGTCGTGATATTGGCTCCTTGAAAGATGACGAGTTGGAAAATGAAAAGTCATGGTATAGAAACCATGGCTTGGTGGTGGTCCCTTGAGGAGAGAGCATCGTCGCATGGGAGCCGGCTGTTGTACCACTGACCTAACCTTTCTAGGCAATTGAAACTTCCAAAAAAGCGCCCCGGAAAGTGTACAAATCCAGTTCACTGATTTTCTTGTGATGGGTTAGAGGGCTCTTATCGCCTTACAGATTCCTTAGCGACGACTTTGGTCGTCCACTAATCTACGAGATCCTACTCTCCCTGTGAACTTCTTTTCATCGCTTCAGCTGCGACCCTCTCTCTGTCGTCGAGCAGCGAGGTGAAGAACATGAAACCACCGCTTCTATTATTCATCTTCATCTCTGTCTCGCTCGAAGCACTCCCGGTCTTGGTCACTGGCGACAATGTCGGTGCTTACAAGCCGACCGATGATATCACCGTCGACTGCGGCTCCTCCACCATCTCCACTGTGGACGGACGGAATTGGTTGGAGACGCCGCCAACCGCTCGGACTACACTCCAATTGAGATGACTCCCAGTGCAAACGGGTCATCTTCCCCCATCTCCGGCGTTGTCCCCTACTCCACTGCTCGCCTCTCCCGATTCAAGTTCGCCTACAGCTTCCACGTCACCGCAGGGCCCAAATACGTTCGCCTCCACTTCTTGCCTTCTGATTACCTAGACTTCCGCCGTGCCGATTCCTTATTCTCGGTCGAGGCCGCTGGCTACATTCTGCTTCACAACTTCAGCGCTTCCCTCCTTGCTGATTATACCCTCTCCCCGACCTTCTACAAAGAGTTCTGCTTAACTGTCGGAGAGGACCAGATATTGAACATGTCACACCCCAAATCACACGAACCAGGGCATGACATGGCCGTCCTTTTTGCAAATGACGAAGCCTCAACAAACCAACATATAACCTTATATGAACATATATATATCCACTTATATATATATATATATATATATATATATATATATATATATATATATATATATATATATATATATATACGACAAAAGGCATATGGTTACAATATCAGAGTTTTCTAAAACCACCAAAAATACATACACCTCCTAAACAGCTAGCTCAAGTTCACTAACCAAGCTAACTTACCAAAAATTTCCCACAAGCAAAAAGTCCTCCCCGATACAAACGCTCACGTCCTATTGGCGGCTCACTGAAGAACCTGAAAAACATGAAGAGATGAGGAGTGAGCTACCATGGCTCAGTGAGTAACACATTTCTTCCAGGCGGATCGGGAAATCACTATGCACATTTACAACACCAATATAATCCACTTTGAACATAATATATATATATATATATACATATTATGAATATTTCAAGAATCAACAAAATAGGTACCAATGGTCAAGTTCATTAGTCAATCTCATAAACACATGCCAAGGGTCTATCCCATTGGCTAAACTCAAATCAACTGTCAATGGTCTACTCCATTGACCAAGCTCAAACTCAAATGTCCAGCCATGGTCACATTTAACGCCTGTGACAAGGCGACCAAGATTCCCCCCTTGGTTAGGTCTCCACCTACTATAAGCCGGTGGCTCGGCCCACAAGGATATCCTAGACTAGTATGCGCATACCTACACACCCCTCAGGGTTCACAGAGACATTGAGCATAAACCAACAACCACAAATCTCCAATAATCCACAACAGAATCAGAATTCCTTTCACAATTCAAACATGTAATAATTATTGAAATGCTTCATGTAAACCAGAAACTTTCCAAGGTCCTTTGATAAGGTTTCGCAAACCACTTTCAGGAAACTATTCCAATAAAGGACAATAACCTCATTTAAACAACAAATGGTAGTAAAAACCCGATCCTGTTTTTATGCATCAAAGAATGCTATTTTTCAACTAATAGCATATATTACCCATAATATATTTTAAACATGAGTTTAAAATACAAGGAAGAAATAGAATCACTCACCTGAGAAAAGCCAAAAATCAACTAAGCCTTTAATTGAGCCGATGCACTTGAATTCCTAATAATTAATTCAAAAATAATATTAAAGACCGAGTAAATGGGCATTCTAAATAATGACTCGGCTATATTACACCTATTTATCGATAACACGACACCTACGTGCCAATGGAAAGCTCGCCTTAAACGAAAACCTATTATTATACGCGAAACACGGACACGCAAACAGCTTTGTCGCCCCATAACTTCCTCCACAAAAACCGGTTTCAAGCCAACTTATAGTCATTAGAAAGCTCTTTTGATGCTCTACAACAATCCCCATAACAACCGCCTCAAAATCTCGCCAAAAACAGCAGAAAACCAGGCTCGAAGCTACTGTTCGCTACAGTAACAGAACGCGCGCCGAACTTCAAAAATTTATTCCGGACAAACCGCAAGCTCAAATTCGATTCCGCAAAATGCCATAGCTTCACAACATCCTAAATTATCCTTTTCCATAAAAATTTGCAGCTCAATGACCCAAAAATCAGACTTCGCCGCCCAAATCTCCATAAACTCCGAATTTCAAGCCCTAATTGCGATTATACCTTCAAATGACAATTAAAGATCTTGATCACTTACCGGCGTCGTAGGATAATGTCAAGATAGCTTGGTGAGTCATCTGGATCATGGGTGCGCCAAAAGTTCTCTCGATTTGCCCATTTTCCTCTTTTCCTTCTCTCCCTCTCCTCTCCCGTTTCTGCTTCTGATTCTTTCTTCTATTCTGTTTTCTGTCCACTGACTTGAGCGCAGCAAAAAAATAAGGGGAAAGAAGATGGGCTGGGCTGGTCTTTTAAAGAGAAAAGAAATGGGCTGACTTATGGCCCATATGTTACAGAACATTACGTTTGCTCCCACTCCTGGTAATTCAGACGCATATGCTTTCGTGAATGGAATTGAAGTCGTTTCCATGCCCGAGAGTCTCTACTACAACATCGTGGTCGACCTAAAGGAGGGAATCGAGTTGGCAGATCCAGAGATGCGGTACAATTTTAGTGCCGCTGATGCTCTTGAAGCGGTGAAGCGCTTGAACGTTGGAGGACAGTTTGTTGGTCCAGCTGATGACACGGGAATGTACAGGACCTGGGAAGCAGATGATGCTTATGTGACTTCTTTGGAAGTCGGAGTTTTACCGGTTAACATGACCATCCGACTCAATTACAGTGAGCAAGTGCCAAATTACACGGCTCCAGATAGTGCATACAGAACGGCTAGGAGTATGGGAACGGACAAAACATTAAATCTGGGATACCGCCTCACTTGGTCCATTGAGGTGGATACGAACTTCTACTACTTAGTCCGGTTACACTTTTGCGAATTCCAGATAGAGATAAATAACTCCACAGATAGGGCTTTTGAGATTTTCATTAATTCAAGACTGGTCGAGGGTTATGCGGATGTCATTAGGTGGAGCGGGAAGGGCGTGCCTGTCTACAGAGATTATGCAGTATTCATGCATGATGGCCAAAAGAAAAGAAGCAGCCTCTCTGTCGCGTTGGGCGCGCTTACATATAGTGATACTCGTTACTCTGATGCCATCTTGAATGGCCTCGAGATATTCAAGATCAACAATTCAGACAGGAATCTCGCCGGATCGAACCCAGATCCTGTCCCAGATAAACTGCCAGGGCCTCCACTGGCAAGCAAAGCAT
>CM026419.1:15062096-15146696 GCA_014858505.1 Corymbia citriodora subsp. variegata | reverse complement strand
AAGAGAGTGATTTTAGTTGGTATGATCTATATGTATAATTCTTCTGTATGAAATCTGGTATCATATGAGGATAATTCCTTGCATGAGGTCTAAATTTACGACAAACATCAGGCATCCCACAAAATTAAGGCATGCGGTTGGCGTGTCATTAGTGAGCTACCCCTTGCCCTCATATAATTTAAGATTCTTTGTAAAAAAGATTAGCAAAAATCCTTTACAAAGTATTGTTTTTACCAAATGACATTTATGATCAAAGTTGCTTTCTAATATATTTTTAAAATACATTTTAATAAATGCTATTTTTATTTTGAAAAAACCTTCAACTCAAAGTTCTTTGTAATTTTTAAAAAACATTCCCTCAAAGTCAAACCACACACATCTTTTGTAACCTAATTTTACCATCGAATTTGGGTTGCATATCACAAGCAAAAGGTCACAATCGATCAAGATGAATGACGTGATTGTTGACCATGAGTGAGGCTACCTTATTTACATTGCCTCTATCGTCACAAATGCAAGTTGTAGGGAGGTCCGTGTCCTCATCTCTGTCCCGCCTTGCCCCCATCCCACAAGCACACACAAAAAAAAAAATAGAGAGAAGAAAGAAACTAGTTTATGATATATAGCTATGAATCCCAAAACCATCTTTGCACAACTTAAATAAATGAAGATTTAATAGCAAAAATAAAAGAAAGGATCAAACCTTGACCAACAACAAGGAGAAAAAAGCACACTTAAATATAGGGATGAGCATGGTTTCCGGATAGAACCGAAAATCGAAAAACTAGACTAGTGGGTCTGGTTCAATTCCCAGTTCTACTAAGGGATGGGTAAGTTCTCAATTCCTTTTTTTTAGGAACCACCAGTTCCCAGTTCGATTCCTGGTTCCTATAGAAAATATAACTAAGAATTGGGAACTAAGAACTAGAACCTAGGAACTGAGACCCAAACCCTAAAAGTCTTGTAGTAAAAGAGCCCAATCCCTAATTCTCCTAATCTGGCTTCATTCTCCCCTTTTGTCTTTCTTGTTCATCTCTCTCGACAATAAGAGGGACCATTTCTCATTCATCTCCGCTCCCTTTCTGCGATATCTGTACTCAATCGCTTCGCCCACGCCCTTCTCTTTCGCCCGAGGGAGCGGTACCCCCATGGATCCTCCTTCTGTTGCTGCCGTCTAAGGTTTCTTGATGGATTGCATTAGGGTAGCCCTGTCGTTGAGGTAGGTAATTTCTCCTCACCTAGGGTATTTTCTAGCATCGTCTCGTGGCTGTGTCGTCGAAGGCACGTGATGCCATTGCCAGTGGCAATCATTTGATGATTTTGTCCCTTTTTTTTTGGAAAGTTTTGGCTTTCAGAGCTACTATGATTATTGGCGAGTGTTTAGCGCTCTAGGCTTGCCCAGTTTTTTATGAGGCCTTACTAAGCAGATCGACAATGTAAGCCGAGAGATCTTTGGGAAGAATGGGGATGAGTTGGTATGTTCTATTTATTAGTCTTGAAGATTCTCTTCTTAGTTTGAATAGTAGAAGAAAGGAAGCGCCTGTGATGGTAGAGATATGTTGTGTCCCTCTTGTACTCTAACTTGGAGAGTTTGTGTAATAGCATCTACTATGTTTTGTAACTCATGATGGTAGAGATATGCTGAAGAAATTTTTTAAGTTAGATTGAATAGCTCATCTGCAAAATCAAGCATTGCTAGTTTGCTTGCTCTAATTGGCATGTATGGCTATATGAACGAAACAATCTTTAGAGGTGATTCCCTATTGATGCGCCCTTACGAATGAAAAGAAACATATGAGAATAGTAGTGCCTACAGGATTTTGTTTGGAAGAAATGCTATATTTTGTGTTCATTCATGTGGTGGCTAGATTTTTGGAATGATGTAGAGGTGTGCATAGACACTTAGAGCTAGTTTCATCTCAACATGATCTAGAAGGGCAAGTTGCACTAGGCCATCCTTGTTAGTAGCATTTAGTATGTTGCTCTTGCCTCTATGTTGTGAATTTTGTATTTCGTCTTTTGACAGGAAGGATCAAAAGCATAGTTACAAGAGTGAAAAATAATTGATAGACTAAGTTAAGAACTATTTGGATTAAGCGTCTTTCATTATTTATTCAGTGGTATTGGATAAGTGTCATATGTAAAGTATTTTTAAATAAACTGTAGACAGATCTTTGGCAGTCAATAATAAGATCATTGTTCATTTTTATTGTTGAGTTTATTTTCGCTTTACTTAATTAAAATGGGGAAAAAGAACTTGTTAGTCCCTAGAATCGGCACTAGAACCTTTAATATGGTAGGTTCTAGGTTTCAAGTTCGGACGAATAGGTTTTAGGTTCCAAGAAATGAGGAACTTATACCTAAGGGTAGGTTGCGGGTTCTAAGTTCCGAGCAGAGCTGTGAAGGAACCTAGAACCACTTACCTCTACCTCAACCAATGAAAAAAACAAAGAGACAAATCATCACCGTTTTTAGTGTTCTGGGCCTTGAAGGTCACGCGAGATTCTGGGCCTCCAAGAGATTATTATTTCCATGGGCATGGGCTAGCTCTTCCTTTTCTCCTTTTCTTTGATGTTGGGTGGAACCCATTCTTTCGCTCTTGCTCTCCCAGATTCTCCAGCGTCTGGAAGGAATTCTAACTATGAATAGATTGAGCCTTTCAAAATGCTGGGACTTTAACTAGAAGGAAAACCATGTCAAACATGTCTATTTAATCTTCCGAAACTGGCCTAGGAATCATTATTGTAACACATCATCTTAAAGGAATCCTCCTTGTCTTTGATTGAGGTACTCAAAATTAGTTTAATACTCATTAAAACAATTCTAAAACTGTAAAAAGGTATACATTATAAGAAATCATCAAGCGAAAGCTATGATAATTTTTTTATGAACTAAAAGTTTATTCTACGGATGGTAAGTACATTACGCATAAGTTAAGCAATTGTTACATTTTATCATTTTCAGTTCTTGAGATTTGAATTGTTTTTTATTTTGTAGTTCAAGAAAGTTTGAATCAATACACCCTGAATATATATATATATATATATATATATATATATATATCGTTTCCTTTAGTTAAGAGGACTTAGATTCAATTTTACCGTGCCTCACTAGTCCACAAGTTTCGCAGGGGGGATCATTGCAATCTATTTCATTTTCTTGCAAATATGCAACTTCTATTTAAATCTTTATAAGACCATATATAAAAAGCAAATTAAGTATACAGTAAGTACGAAAAATAAGATTCAATTACAAATGAAGACTTAAAGCCAATAAATAAGAAATTGGAAATGTAATATGAAAACCAGAAAATAAAGATAAATATATAAGAAATTTAATATAATGAACATTTCTTAAGTTCTCATTTCTCTCACCATGTAATATACTCTTTTTTTCCTCCTTAATACAACATTGTCCTGGTTCATTAACAGCGAGCAATTCATTTACCATAGATATTCACTTGAAAAAAATTAGGGTAGGAATTGAATTTACGATTCGGTTCTTGAGTTGAAAGTATATAAATATTCTTATCACGTGGACAGAATGAAAAGTGAAGGAAAAAAAAGGATAATACGCCAAAAACAAAAATCCTATACTTTTGTGATGGGGGATTGCCCATGCGTTCTCTCTTCTGATCGTATGAATATGTTCATGAGACATGGACAAGGAACATAACAAAAGCTTTGATTTTCATAGTCAGTGATTTCCACCAAGAGTCAAGTAGAGATTACAAGCATGTCTCACGCCTCATAGTCCAACTGTTTGATTAGGTGTTTAGATTTCTTGAATAGATTTTCTCAACAACTCCCAAAGGATTTGGTTAGAACTTCAATTTGGTCTTTTAAACTATTTGAGTTTGACTTGATTGGATGACTATTCTATCCAACCTTGTTTTAATTAGGAAAAATATGGTTAAATAGAATGTTTATACTAAGGAATTAATCAAGTATCAATCTTTATCATACCAAAAATCTAATTTCTTATTTTTGTTCATCGTCTTTTGATAGAAAAATAATTAGTCAAGCTTGGCTAGGGAATTTTCCTCCCAAGTACTACTGAGCAAATTTTGCTTATATATGTAAAATCGTTGAAACATTCTGAGCTTGATTATGTGATTTTTTTTTTCCTTTCAATTTTAGGAGCAAAGTTATGGGCCAGATTTCTGAAAGCCTATGGGAGATAATCAGATCGGCTGATGACATGAGAAGTGAAATTGAAGATACAAAGCAATCCATGTGTAGTAAGTTATTGAACCCTTCTGGTGAAGACATGCAGACACCGATGCAGAAAAAAGATTACAGCAGATCCGATGCTGTACCATCCAGTGAGACCAATGCAGTGTTCAATAATGAGCAGAAGGAACCACAGGGTATCTTTCCACCCAGTAATAATCAGAATCATGGAGAACAACACAATGAGAGAGTGCAGGTACCAGCTTTTCATGAAAAAGGGTTTTCTGAAGATTTGTGGAATGAGCAGAACCATTCGGACAAAGTTTTGATGCCAGAGGATGTGGATGTGGGCATCCCACCAGGTTTTTCTGGCAATGTTGAAAACTGGAAGCTCTCTAATGATGCTGAAGATGATCCTGAACTGCCTCCTGGTTTAGGTTGATCAGATGTTCTAAGAAATGTGCGTGGTTGTTGCCACAGATCAGTTAGAGATCTTTTAATGACAATGAATTTTGGTCGTTGATGGAACCTTCAAGTTAACTGCTTACTGCCCTGCTTAGAGTCAGCTATCACGAGGGCATCTGAAATTTATCATACATCTCTGCCGACTGCTTGTTCTGTGCTTTGCTCTGGGTCTGTTCAACGGTTTTCTCATATCTCATGGATTTGATCGCATGAATGGCATCAACCAAGACGACATCAATCACGTGTACGGTTTCTCTCCCTGCGCTTAGCTTTGATAGTGGATTTGAGCAAGAATGATTGTTGTACATGGCCATAGCAAGTGAGTGGCTTTCTAGTCCCAAGAAGAAAAAAACCTTAGGATCACCACGGCTCTATTTTTTTTATTGGGCAACTTCATCTTGGATGCGTTGGCTTTCAAATCAAATGAGCAATTCTTCTTCAAGCGAAAAATAGAAGGGGAATTTTCAATTTTGAGCGAGCTCAACCTGATGAAAACGGTTCTCAATATCCTATTAACTCAGCTTGTTTAATTTTCAGCTTGTTGTAGGATCACGCCTAAAACCTTAGAACAGACACGTTTCTCCATATGGAAACAGAGGGATTATGCCTTACCCAACAAGAAGAGTCGCACAAAATTTTTCAATTTGTCATAATATTTATATAATGTGTCTTATTCATTTTGTTAAAATAAATATTGAATTTAAGCCCATTGAACAAACTTGATCCAAATTGAATTGTGTATTAGCCTGGTATATTTAAAGTTCAAAAATCTGAATCTAAGAATATGTAAGTTCTTCTGAGGCGAAGTCGTGATTAACAACGGAAGTTGTTCCGTATTGAAGTCGGCAACTGCCAATTTGGAAAGTCCAAATTGGACTTGAAAGACTTTGAATCGGTCAAAGTGGGTGCAAGAAAACAGCTAAGGAGGAAAGTCCAACTTCTCAGGTTCTGAGCATGGATTTCCCAATCCATGTTGACTTCGGCCACGTCCTATTTTCGTGGGTATATATATATATAATATTAGATCGTGGGTTTGCCTTACGTCATTAATGAGCAATTCACGTTTACACAAATATAATAAATTTAGAATTTTCTGACAGTTTTCCCCCTATAAATGAGTCGAGAGTGTGTAAAATTTTTAGATAACAGATCAGTCATGATATACTATTAAACACTTGTAGACGGTTCTTATAAGAAATGCATTTGCAAGAACATGAATAGAAACTGCAGAAATCATGAGCTGAGACCAGCATCTATCTACACACGGAAGCAGCGGAGA
Organism: Corymbia citriodora subsp. variegata; assembly: GCA_014858505.1. Taxonomy (NCBI): domain Eukaryota; kingdom Viridiplantae; phylum Streptophyta; class Magnoliopsida; order Myrtales; family Myrtaceae; genus Corymbia; species Corymbia citriodora. The sequence continues at coordinate 15,140,780 of CM026419.1, read as the reverse complement.
AAGAGGCCATTTTGACGAACTTACACCGCCAATACGCACAATTCAAACGCGAGAAACCAACTACACCGTCCGAAGGACGATCAGTGCTTGAAGCGATGAAGGAGGAACAAGTACAAGAGTGTCGGACCTGTTGTTATCACTGGGTGGCAGCAACGACCAGAGAGAGCGGGAGCTCGAGAATTGAAGTTTCCGAGCTGAAGAGGCTCGTCTTTTTTATCTGGTTTGTCTGGTTCTGTGGTTCTATGCGAAGGAGATATTGCGAGGGAAGAAATATAAATGGAGGCAGAGCTGAGGCTTTGTTTCTTCTACGTAGACGATAACGAGTGATTCAGAAGAAGACCACGAGCGTTGGCTGAGTACAAGACTCTAGACTAGTTTTACTTTTTTCTCATCTTATTTTCTGACAGATGAAAGAACCTTTAGCTGGAAAAGAAAAATTACGTTGGATGCTTAGACAAACTCATTAATTTAAATGGCTATTGGTAAAACGTCATATTATTTGATAAATTAATTTACAAGATGACTTTTAGCATTTGTTTTGTTTCGCTAAAAATAAATGATTTGGTAAATATTTTTCTAAAGATGATAGCTAGTATCGCTTATAGCAATGAATAAACGAAAAATATTTTTATCATCTACGAAAATGTTTAGATATATATTGTTATCGATAATGAAAATATTATTCATCGACTAACTATTTCCAATAACACAAGAAACTATTTTGGATAAAATATATTTCAAATCATTTGTTTTTTTGAGAAATAAACAAAATCTTAATATCTTTCATTCTGCTGCCAAAATTATGGGTTGCATTGTGTTCTTGAGAACAAAGTTGGCTTTATAATCACCAATCATCACACAAATGGGTGGGAGACGACGTCAATCTCGTACGCCCTTTAAAGAATGTTGGCCATGAATTGTAACCTTATTTTTTGGGTCAAATGCACAAGAATTTAGGTTCTCATAGGAAGTTACGAAGTTACATGGATGGGATTAACCCAAGAGAAATTGAGGGTGATTGAATCCCGGTCCAAATTGATTCTTGGGTAGTCCAGTGATATTGATCGTGAGGCAAAAGGGAAAGATAGAAAGAGAAATAAAAGCATGCATGAGACATTTAAAAAATAATAAAATAATTATTTTTTTTTGGTAAGGATAATAAAACAATTATTCCGGGTGGTACGAAACTAGAAATTGGACTACTCAGACATTAGTTCCACTTTTAAAAATTGAAATCAAAACCAGCACTCCCGGGAATTGGACCGAACAAGGTAGTTCAATCTAGTCTAGGCAATTCCTAGTTTACTTGGTCTGTCTTGCTCACCTTTAAGAGACACGTTTTTCTTGCTCATTTGCTTTTATTTTATTTATTTGTTCCTTTTTTTTCGTTCAATTGCATCACAACTAAACTCACAACCCGATTCATACCTTAGTCTACTCTTCGCATCTAGAGTAGAAGGGAATAAAAGAGACGGAGATGTATGATAAATAAAAACTGTTGATTTATTCTCGCGTTATGGGACCCATAAGAAGTACCGGCTATTTTGGCTTTGGAAAAAGAAAGAAAAAAAAAACGAGAAAAAGGAAGCCCTTGTTTCTCAAAAATAATAAAATCTTTTTTCTGGTCGTGATGTTTCACGTTTACGAGGGCGACTTTGGTGAGGTTGGCTTCGTGGAAAATCATTGAGAAGGACCCAACATAGTCGTCCTCAACAAAACCGCAAAATTGAAGGAGTCTTTTAACTTTCGTGCTTTGCGTTCTCATTGGAGGTGACAAAGGTACGTGCGTGCGTCCTGTTAGGACCAGAAGCGTGTTTACCAGACAGAAGCGCGTTTGCAACAAGTGAGAGAAGCTGGTCATTGAGAGGGAGAGAGGCGAAGAGGAAATGGCGTGTACGAAGCTGTTTGTCGTAACTTTGGTACAGTGTTGAGGTTAAATTTTTGCACCATTTCTCGGCAGCTTCTTGAGAGCCCATGTTCGGTAGATGAAGTTCCGTGAAGATTAAGTTTGAATGGAGGTTCACTTTGTCAAGTCCTAAGCCCAAAATTCATCTTAGCTTTCATGGGATTATTCTAAATTTATTATGGTTTCAAAAGAAAATTGAACCTCGTTCTTAAAAAATGGAGATGACCTCCTTCTGTAATAGAAGGCTCAAATCCACAGTTAGATTCAAATCCGGAGTTAGATAAGGAAAATTAAATGGGAACTTTTCTATGCCAACCGTGAGAAAGGCTAATACTGGTTTTTTTTTCCCATATAGAACCATCACCCGCTTCCCTCGCTTCCTTCCTTCCCTCCCCGTCGTGTTTTCATTATAGCAAACAATTATCATTTGAAAACTATTTTCAAAATCTCAACAGATTTTTTTTGCCTAAAGCTTTTATTTTCGAATGAAATTGAAAATTAGAAAAAATAGTAGTCACCTATTGAGCACGTGTGCCTGGCCTCTCCTAAGTGGATGAGAAGAAATGTTTTATCAACGGCTGCGATTGAGTTGATTTATTATGAATCAGCTCCATCAAAGTATTCGCTCAAAAAATGGCCGTGAGAAAAAGAGAAGAACAGTAGAAGAACTCCTCCTGCAGAGTCTAGTTCAGTCATTGATAGTCGACTTGACAGTCAGTGAGTCTTGTTTTGGTTGAAAACTACTGCAAAGTGACTCGCTTTATAATTGGGAAAAGCAAAAGGGTCAAATTTCTAATTAAATACTTGAATTTTTAATTATTTAATCAAATTATTTAATTTGCATTAGTTTTTTAATCAAAAGTTTCTACCTCTCCAAATAGGACTAGTTGGAGTTGATGTATTCATCAGAAAGACAAGATTTTTTATGTGGAATGTGGAATCCTCTTGATTTTCAAGGTACTTTAATTTTTTTAGCATGATATTTTATGTATATATTATGCATTTTTGGTGTGATGACTATTTAATTCTATTTTTGTGGATAGTAGGATACGAGTTAATTTTAAAGGATGACTTCATAATTTATTAATGGCTTTACTCATGTACTTTTTTTTTTTCTTCATTTCTTGGATGTTTTATGTAGATTTATCGAGTACCTATGGAATTTGCTTAAGCATTTATGATACCTAACTTAAATTTCTGTGATTTTTATCAGTTTTTTTATAACATAACCTACTAATCGGTAATGGGGTCAAAACACTCAAAACGGGTATTGACTAATCTCACTATTGTCTTGTGTTACAAACTCCACTAAGGGGAAGGAGAACCTTGATCTGTGACGAACATCCTGCCTTCGGAAAAAAGGGAATATCTATATGTTTCGTCGAGGGGAAATATGCACACTTTGGTTCGTTTGTATGGCCCTACTCTTGATTTCTTCAAGACATACATGTCAGTTAAAGATTAGTGGATTATATTTTTCGCCCAAAATGGTCTTTGGAGATCGTTTTTGTCCACAAACATGGGATTATTAAGACTGAAATATTGCGCCAGTTGTATCTAAATTTGCAAATTGATTCTATCTTGAAACAAAAACATAATCATGTTTATAAATTCCTATGCTCTAATCAATTGACTACACGCTTTATGCTAGCTCCACCATTGTCCAAATGGATCCAGTCAGGTGAGATTGTCACGTAAGAGGGTATTATATAATTTTTCAAAAGGTGCCTTTTAAAAAGGTCTTCTTTCCTTTTTAAAAAGGGTCTTTTTTAAAAGTTAAAGAGGGTTATTGTTCTTGCCTTTTTTTATCCCAATACTAAAACTTTGTTGTGATATACGGGAGAATTGCCAAAAAAGTCATAAATCTATTACAGTTATGCCAATTTAGTCTTAAATCTTTTTTTTTTACCGATTCAGTCCTAAACTTTTTGCGATTGTGCCAATTGAGTCCATCCGGCCAAGTTTGGCCGATCGGAGCTGATGTGGATGCCGGCCGGCGCCGACGACAATATTTTTTTGATTTTTTTATTATTTTCCGAATTTTTTTATTGTTTTTTTAATTTTTCTGTTTTTTTTCTTTTCTTTTTTTTTCTCCCCTCCCCTCCCCCCCCCCGGCGGCGGCAGTGGCCAGCCAGCTCCGACAAGGCTGTCGGCCACTGTGTGAGGGCCGCGAAGCCCTCGCCAGCGACCTCACCCAGACTCGCCTAGACCTGGGGGCTGCCGGCGAGGGTTGCGGCCTCGCCAGCCACGGGAGAGGTTGCCTTTGCCTGCGGCCAGGCCATGGCGAGGCCACCTCACCGCGGCCCCCAGGCCTTGCCCTGGTCTGGGCGAGGCTGTTGGTGAGGGTGGCCGGTCTGATGAGGGCCGCGACCCTCGCTGGCCGCCGGCAAGGGCTTCACGGCCCTCGTGTAGTGGCCGGTAGCCTCATCAGAGCTGGCCGGCCACTACCACCAGCAGAGGGGAGGGGAGAAAAAAAATAAAAAAATAAAAAAATAAAAAAATTCGAAAAAATTTAAAAAATTCGGAAAATAATAAAAAAATTATTAAAATATTGTCGCTGGCGCCGGCCGGCGTCCACGTCAGCTCCGGCCGGCCAAATTTGACCGAATGGACTCAATTGGCACAATCGCAAAAGGTTTAAGATTGAATCGGTAAAAAAAAAGGTTTAGGATTGAATTGACACAACTGCAATAGGTTTAGGACTTTTTGGCAATTCTCCCTATGATATACGGGTCGAGATGGCTCATGAAATTGGCGTGCACCATTGAGATTTGACTTACAAAAACCTCCTAAGCAAATATGTTCTCCATCGAAGCATGTATATGCAAAGTGGGCAGATTTTGCATCACGTGTGAAAGGAAGAAAGTATACATCTTGTATAACATAGAACGACATTTGGTATGAAGAAATGAAATAGAATGGAATAAAAGAAGGAATGAATTGAAATAGGTACTACAATTCTCATGTATGTTTGTTGAGAAGGAATGAGGAGGAGAAAATTTGATGATATCCTTTCTAGTGTCTAGAAGAATTTAAAATGGAAAGGATAGTATTGAAATGTCTAAAATGTCTTAAATTATTATAATGTGTGAAGGAAAAATCAAGATTACACTTGAAAAATTTGTGTCAAATTATGTTGTTTATATTTTGTTGAGGAATGGAATGACCATTCTAGGAATAAGCCCTCCTAGAATGAGCATTCCACCCTTTTTTTTTCTAAGAAACAAGAAAAATAAACGGAATTACGCGTGGAATAACAATTTCATTCCAAGTCAATTCCTCTATACTACGCGTCTTCTAAATTTCTTTTTATTTTTTTGACTCTAGGGTTTGTAGTCTTTGATGGTGCCTTTTGGAGGCGAACTTTTCACTTTCAAAGCCCATGTTCTCATTATCAATCTATCATATTTTCATTAGAGAAGTTATGAAAAATTTTCTTTTCAATTTCTCTTTTATCAACTGAAGACTATTCTCAAAATATCAATAGATGTTCTTTTGCCTAATCCTTTTGTTTTCATATGAAATTGAAATAAAAAGCATAATTTGTTCCTGTTGCACAGGTGGGTCCACCTCGTCCTGAGTGGATGAGAAATAAATGTTATATCCGCAAGTGTGATTAACTTCAGATGTGAATCATGTTCTTATGAATCATATACTGATAAAGTGGCCAAGGGAAAAGAGCACCAAAAGCCTTCCCATGCTTGACAATCGACGAGTCTTCTTTTGGTAGAAAGCTACTGCATGTTGGGCCAGTAAAAGTGACTCGCTTTATAACTGAGAAAAGCAAAAGGGTCAAATTTCTTTGAAACACGCGACACGCGAGGGCTGAAATAAGATCTAGATATAATTCCAATTTGAATCCCTTAACTAACACAAATTTCTTATAAGTACTTAAATTTTAATTTCGCTCCTCAAGTTATTGAATTTGCATGAGTTCTCTAAGTCTTTGCTGCTTCAATTCCAATCAGTTGGAGTTGACTTCTTCGTCAAACCGGCCAGATTTTTTCCGTCAAGGTACTTTAATTTTCTTCTATGAACTTTTTATGCATATATAGCACATTTTGTCCATGTGACTAATGCATGCATGGGGCAAGTAATTTCAGAAATGGGGAATTTCTTGTTTAGTATATGGAGAGTTGCGTCGAGATGGGTGGAATAATGTAGTGTTAAGGTCGAAGGATATGGAGGTTCACCATTGAAGCACAAAGGCAAAAGCCGCCAGCCGAGGATAAAGAACTAAGATAGATAACAACTCACCACTAAGGCGTAAAAGATTGCTCCACCGGCCGAGGACAATAAGTCGAAATTATTTGTAACATTATTTTTTGGGTCAAATGTACAAGAATTCAGGTTCTCGTAGGAAGTTACATGGATGGGATTAACTCAAGAGAAATTAAGGGTGATCGAATCCCGGTCCAAATCGATTCCTGGGTAGTCCAGTGATATAAAGGGAAAGATAGAAAGAGAAATAAAAGCATGCATGAGACATTTAAAAAATAATAATAAATCAATTAAAAGAAATTAGTCCAGGTGGTCTGGAACTAGAAATTGGACTGCTTGGACATTAGTTCCACTTTTAGGAATTGGAAACAAAACCAGCACTCCCGAAAATTGGACCGAACAAGCTGGTTGATTAGTTTAAGCAATTCCTAGTTGACTTGGTCCATCTTGCTCACCCTTAAGAGACACACTTTTTTCTTGCCCATTCGCTTTTATTTTATTTATTTGTTCCTTTTTTTCGTCCAATGACATCACAACTAAACTCACAACCGGATTCATACCTTAGTCTCCTTTTTGCATCTAGAGTAAAAGGGAATAAAAGAGACGGAGATGTATGATAAATAAAAACTCTTGATTTATTCTCGTGTTGTGGGACACGTCAGAAGTACCAACTATTTTGGCTTTGGAAAAAGAAAGAAAAGAAAAACGAGAAAGAGGAAGCCCTTATTTCTCAAAAATAATAAAATCTTTTTTCTGGTCGTGATGTTTCACGTTTACGAGGGCGACTTTCGTGGGGTTGGCTTCGTGGAAAATCATTGAGAGAGGGGAAAAGGTGAGAGAAGCTGGTCATTGAGAGGGAGAGAGGCGAAGAGGAAATGGCGTGTACGAAGCTGTTTGTCATAACTTTGGTACAGTGTTGAGGTTAAATTTTTGCACCATTTCTCGGCAGCTTCTTGAGAGACCATGTTTGGTAGATGAAGCTCCGTGAAGATTAAGTTTGAATGGAGGTCTACTTTGTCAAGTCCTAAGCCCAAAATTCATCTTAGCTTTTATGGGATTATTCTACACTTATTATGATTTCAAAAGAAAATTGAACCTCGTTCTTTAAAAATGGAGATGACCTTATTCGCCGACTTCTTCTTCTTTTATTATACAAATTTGGCTTATTTTTTTAAATTAGTATTAGAAATCATATTTAGATCAAAATCATCGTTTTTCGTCTTATACTTCATGATTTTATCATGTCGGCACACAAAAATTCATTGCCAAATTGACCAAGGACGACCAGTGACATTTAAAAAAAAAATAGAGGGATGCTTTTAAAAAAAATAGAAAAATCAAAGGACGATTTGAATTTTGGACAAAAGTGGGGCATCACCGATTTTTCCCATAGTTCAAGGACAAGCTTTGATTTTTCAGAGTCAACGTTGACTTCTGCGGGACCGTCTCCCCCGGCTCGCTGTTCTTTCCCAAGAGCGAAGGGACATCCATCCTTAACTTTCTATCCCGTGTGCTCGGGGCCAATCGCGGAAAGTTGAGTCGGACGAGAATGGTAAATTGTCCTCGGAATCATGACGAGAACAGTGCCCGTTTAGGAGTCAAAATGGTCTTCTGCAGAAGCAAATTCGTCCCCTCCCTAAATGAGCCACTCATCTCCAGCAGAGAATCTTCTTCCTGCCCAACTTCAAATGCTTGATAGTCAATCTCAAGGCAACACGGACTGAAACTAATTGATCACAATTTACGGACCAATTTCTCTCTCTCTCTCTCTCTCTCTCTCTCTCTCTCTCCCTTGAAATAGCTAAAAGAGAGAAATTAAAAGCCAGTTCTTGAAGCAGAGTTTCATGCTCTTCCACTGGTTCCATGGCAAAGCTTCACATCATCCGTAGAGTCCACGCCCCTGGCTTCATTCTCTTCTTCGTCTCTCTTCAGTACCCACTTCTTGTCACTCTTTCCTCAGCCTACACTACCCAGACCAAGCACTTCATCAATTGTGGATCGAGCAACAGCGTGACCTACACCGGCAGGAGCTTTGTTGGGGACGCGAGTTCTGACTCCATCAACTTCACAAAACAGAGTACCTCCACCCAATCCAGCTACCAATCATCGAGCGTCTCAGCTATCTACGACACAGCAAGAATCTTCAGAAACCCTTCATCGCGATACGTTCTTGATGGAGTTGATAAAGGTACTCATATCGTGCGACTTCACTTTTTCCCTTTTGCTTCCACAAAAAATCTCTCCGAGGCCGCGTTCGATGTCTCTGTAGAAGGGCTCACACTTCTCAGCAATTTCCAAGTGCCCAGTAGTAACAATTCTCCTGCAGTGGAGGAGTTCTTGCTTAGCATAAATAGTACTAAGTTCGTACTCTATTTTTGCCCTCAAGGGTCATCTTTTGCATTCATCAATGCCCTTGAAGTGTTCCTAGTGCCTGATGGATTCATTCCTGGTTCTGCTCGGAGTGTGGGCACTGGCAGCAACTATAGTGGTATTTCCTCCCGGGTCTTGCGCCCAGTTTACCGAATAAACGTTGGAGGCGATGAAGTAGCTCGGGCTGACGATCCCTTGTGGAGAAGTTGGGCTTCTGATGATAATTACATTCATGTCCCCAATGCTGCACAAAACGGGTCTGGCTATGGGAGTGGTCTTAATTACCAGGTTGATCAAGACAAATACTTAGCAGCAGAACGCGTCTACTTGACTGCTAAAGTGATGTATGTGAATTTTAGCAACGGGCAATTATACCCCAACACCAACTGGAGTTTCAAGGTGAGTGCAAACGCCTGGCACTTGGTCCGGGCTCATTTCTGTGACTTCGTTAGTCTGAGTATCAGAACTGTGTACTTCAGTTTCTTTGTTAATGGAAATTTTGCTGAGCGCATCGACTCATCCGATGGAGATAGGTTTCATCAATCCAAAGTTCCTTTTCATTATGATTATGTGGTTCAACCAGGCAGCTCAGGGCTAGTGAACATCAGCATAGGCCTCCTTAATGCCTCATACACCTTCGATCAGAAGGCCTATCTCAATGGCCTGGAGATAATGGAGATAAATGGGTCATGGGACTCGAATTTTGTGCCCTCGGAGGGTGATAACCAGAATAAGCACGTCGGCCTCATAATTGAGCTAGTTTCCGGAAGCATCGCACTTCTTTGCATATTTGTATCTGCAGTGATTTTCGTATGCAAGCATAAGAAGCCAAAGAGAACTGAAATTTCGGCTTGGTCGCCGTTGTCTGCATTCGGAGGAGGCAGTTCTCACGGTGAATTGACCGAGCAAACTGCCCACGGCTCTGCTGTCCCTAATTTTCATCTGGGACTTAAAATACCCCTTGCTGAAATCCAATTCGCTACCAACAACTTCGATGGCAAACTTTTGATTGGCAAAGGCGGATTCGGCAATGTCTATAGAGGAACTTTCCGGGATAGCACTAAAGTCGCTGTGAAACGGAGCGAGCTGGGGTCAGGACAAGGCTTCTTCGAGTTCCAAACAGAGATCACCATTTTGTCCAAAATCCGGCATCGCCACCTTGTATCCTTAATTGGGTATTGCTCTGAACGGTCCGAGATGATACTTGTTTATGAGTTTATGGAGAAGGGGACCTTAAGAGATCACCTGTACAATTCCGATTTCCCATACTTAACATGGAAGCAAAGGCTCGAGATCTGCATCGGAGCGGCCCAGGGCTTGAATTACCTCCACAAAGGTGCGGTTGGAGGAATTATTCACCGGGACATCAAGTCCACCAACATTTTGCTTGACAAGAACTACGCTGCAAAGGTCGCTGACTTCGGTCTGTCCAAAATGGGGCCTTTAAATCAAAGCCAAACCCATGTGAGTACAGCAGTCAAAGGCACCTTCGGGTACCTTGATCCAGAGTACTTTATGACCCAACGGCTGACAGAAAAATCAGATGTGTACTCATTTGGAGTGGTTCTTCTCGAGGTGCTATGTGCCAGGCCTTCAATCGACCACTTGCTTCCTAGAGAACAGGCCAACTTGGCCGACTGGGGCATCACATGCATCAAGAATGGAAACATGGAGCAAATAGTGGACCCTGTTCTTGCCGGTCAGATCAATCCAAACTCGCTGAGGAAATATGGGGAAGTTGCTGAGAAATGCTTGCAAGAAGAGGCCAAAGAGAGGCCTAGCATGCCGGATGTGCTCTTGGACTTGGAATTTGCCTTGCAGCTTCAGCAAACTCCAGTGAAAGGAGAGATATACGGTGATAGCCCAACTGGCGGTTTGCCGATTTTGGCTCTTTCGAATGTAAGGAAGCTCCCATCATCTAGTACAGCTGCAGTTGAGGAAGGTGTGGCCACAGAAGGGACATATAGCTGTGAGATGTCCATGAGCGAAGTTTTTCCCAGATGAAGAAGATTCATGAAGCCAGATGAGCTTCATATTGCAAGATATCTAGTAGTGTTTCCGACTAGTTTTTTCGGATATGCATTCTATTTATCTGAAAGAAGTGTACATGTATCCATTGTCTTGAATTGCGCCTTGTTGAATAATTTGGTTCAGGATAGTTGTGGTGGATGTGTAAGAATATAATTGTTTACTTAACAAGAGAAGGCAATTCTGGATCGTGATAGATGGAAGTGAGAGATTGCACGCCCCTTAGTTGGAGACCCTAAAAAAACATTCATTTCACAGATTCTACCATGGATGTCGGGCTCTGTAATTATTTTTGCTAACGATGCTAGATGTCTTTTATACTTATGCGCTATTATTAAAGATTGCACACCCCGTACTGTTATTTTCTCTAAACGATTCCGCTAACTTTGGTTAGATTCAAGATTCTAACACAGATTCATCAATCTTCAAGAGCATGAGCTCACTATACAATCCTAGAATTTCTCCAATGCTGTTCTTCATTGTTCATGAGAAATGCTTCGCTGATGAATGGCATTCGACTCATATTGCAACCCGTTTGCAGCATAATTTGCGTCGTGTCAGCTTACTTTATCTTCTTTATCAGCTGGGCTTAGGTTGGTGGCACTGCATTGTAATATAATTGGGTCGACCTTATTTGATCGTGTTGTGCTTCAGGTGTTTAATTTTCTTAGGAAATAATGTGTTTTTCTTTGTCTTGACTGCTTTTTCCTCCAATCCAGGTCAGACGAAATTTTGTCTTCTCCCTTCACTTGATTTGTGAATTTTGTAGATGCTTAAATTGACCATATTATATTTATTCCAAATAAGTTAATTATCTCTTATCATAAATTATCAAGTTTACTAGCAAATACCATTTGCTAACAGAATTATCAGAGGCTTGCTTTATAGAGTATAGTTCTATGAAGGAATAACTTTGAAATGGTGGCAGAATCCTAATTATCTCTGTCCAATCCCATTAGGATGTCTTAGAGAGTTTTGACTTGATGGGCTCGTGATAGAGTTCATTAGGGATGGTTTGACCCATTTCCTAACCCTTTTTAGTAGACGCCAGCTGAGTAGATCAATTCAACTGTGAGGCTGAGGGAGTAAGGGGCCGCCCCAAGTGGGCCTAGTTGAGGAGATGCAGAGGGTGATTAGCCGAAGATGATGCATTGGTACCGAGCGGGTGAGGGCGACCAGTGAACATGGGAAAGGGCCTAGTAGGGGACTTGTCAGAAAAACTTATTTATTTTTTACTGATTAAGATATTTAGTTCCACTTTTTCATTTGCTTTATTGACTTATTCATTAATTGTCATGGTCATGATCACGTCGTCATTTAGTAAACGAGAGTTGGTAAATGTTTAGTAAGTCTAACATTGCTCTAAAACTTTGTAACATAAACGTTATCTTTGGGAAGTTTATGAAGTGAAACTAAACACGTTTTCACCCTGGTACTTAGTAGACATGAATTTCGTGAATTAATAGTTACATTTTAGTAATTTGATCTACTTATTTAGTTACTGGAGATGCTTGATATGGCTAACTAATTATAGGTTGGTGTAATCATCAATAGATGTTTTGTCTATAATATATTGAGAACCATATTTGGAAAAGAGAGCAAAATAATAATATAAACAGGACAAAAAAATAAATTGAATGCGAGATTTATGTAATCAACCAATGAGACCCACTCTACAGGAAAGAGCAATACAAGACTATACCATCAATTAAGCAATATTCTAAATATTACAATCACAATCGAGTCACCAAATACTCTAAGTGGTTCTCACCTCTCAATTATACTTAACAACTCACATAGCTTTTAGCCATCACAATTTAACATGAAACAATCTCTCAATCTCACAAAAAAATCCACAAATCTTAAAAAAATCCACAAATCTTATTGCAAGATTTATTTGCTTCAAAACACTTGTAGTTTCTTACATTATCAACCGAGCAAAATAGCCTAAAAGTAGTGTAAAGCACTAACATTACTCCATTTGCACTATCATTCACAATTATGTATATGTCTATGTATTTTCTATTTCTCATAAAACCAATGCAAAATATCCCATATTTGAATAAGATTACTACTATATTTAATGGATATGAGTTTGTTCACTTAAGATAGACTTTCACATTATAAACATCTATTTGATTTGCTAAAAAATATGACTTGAATTAAAGTCCATAAAGAATACTCGACCTGAATAGGTTTTCTAATAGGTTTTTTCTATTTTGGATCTAGAATTTATATATATAATATGTCGGTGATGGTATTTATGCAGCGTAGAATTTTTTGGCCAAAAAAGGTTAATTCTGGGTGTGTTCGTCCCAAACAAATTGCAAGTATTTTGAAGCCAATAAAGCTTAAGCTAAGATTTGTGAATTTCATTAAAAATTTGAAAAATTTAGTAGGATATACTCTCAAATTTGTAAAAATCTTCCATTTTCTGGGTCTTGAGCGCTCATGCCATTCGCTGAAAATTAAGCGGGATCAAAAGGGCCAAATTGTCCTCAGAATCATGACCAAAAACAGTGGCCGTTTGGGAGTCCAAATCGTCCTTGCAAGCAAACCCCCCAAATGTGACGCTCATCTACAGCCAAGTATCTCTTCCTCCAGCTAAGAATCTTCTTCAAGCCCAACTAATGCCCGACAGTCAATCTCAAGTCAACACAACTGAAACTCCAAAATCACAATTCACAGACCGATCTCTCTCTCTCTCTGTCTCTCTCTCTCCAGCTAAAAGAAAGATATTAAAACCTAGATCTTGAAGCGAAGTTTCATGCTCTTCCGCTGGTTCCATGGCAAAGCTTCACATCCATGGAGTCCACGCCCCTGGGTTTACACTCTTCATCTCTCTTCAATACCCACTTCTTCTTCACACTCTTTCCTCAGCCTACAGAACTCAGACCAAGCACTTCATCAATTGTGGATCAAGCAACAGCATCAACTACTTCACCAGGGACTTTGTTGGGGACGCAAGTTCGGATTCTGTCTCCTTCACAAAACAGAATACCTCCACACTATCCAGTAACCAATCATCGAGCGTCTCAGCTATCTACGACACAGCAAGAATCTTCAGATGCCCTTCGTCGCGATACGTTCTTGATAGAACCGATAAAGGTACTCATATCGCGCGACTTCACTTTTTCCCTTTCGCTTCCACAAGCAATCTCTCTGAGGCTGTGTTCAATGTCTCTGTAAATGGGCTCACACTTCTCAGCAGTTTCCAAGTGCCCAGTAGTACAAACTCTCCTGTAGTGGAGGAATTCTTCCTAAGAGAAAATAGAACTGAGTTTGTGCTCCATTTTAGTCCTCAAGGGTCTTCTTTTGCATTTATCAATGCCCTTGAAGTGTTCCTTGTGCCTGATGGATTCATTCCAGATTCTGCTCCAAATGTGCGCACGGTTTACCGAATAAACGTCGGAGGCGATAAAGTAACTCTGGCTAATGATAGTTTGTGGAGAAGTTGGGATCCTGATGATAGTTACATTGATGTCCCAAATGCTGCACAGAATAGCACTAACTATGAGAGTGCTCTTAATTACCAGGCAGATCTAGACAAATCCTTAGCATGAGACCACGTCTACCAGACTGCTAAAGTGATGAGTGTGAATTTTACCAATGGGACATTATACCGTAACACCACCTGGGGTTTCAAGGTGAGTGCAAATGCCCGGCACTTGGTCAGGGTTCATTTCTGCGACTTCATTAGCCCGTCTCTCAACACAGTGCGCTTCAATCTCTATTCTTATCGGAATTTCACTGAGCTCATAGACCCATATGGAAAAAATGGGTTTTGTGAGCGTGCAGTTCCTTTTCATTATGATTTTCTGGTTAAACCGGGTGTTAACACCTAAATTTTAGTGATTTGTTTGAGTGTTTATCAATTGCATTGAAAAATTAGGGATCAATTTCTAACCTCTAACAAAAAATTTTCATTAAAATTGCATTGAATATAGACATTAGGAGCACTTGTGTCATTAGTTTTAAAATTTATCAAAAAAATTAAAAAAAAATTCGAAATTTTTTTTAAAAAAAGGTGGGTCTGGGCCAGGGCTGGGCCTGCCCGGCCCCTTTCTTTTCTTTCTTTTCCCCCCGCATGGGCTCGGCCCACTTTCCTCTTTCTCTTCTTCTTTTTCCTTTCTCGGCCCGGCCCGTCCATCTTCTCTCCTTCTTCCCCCGCGCAGAAGCGTGCCCCTGCAAGGAAAATAAAAAATGGGAAGCAAGTTGCAGCAGGGGGCAGAAGATGGAGATGGAGTGATCTGCAGGTCACACGGCAGAGGTTAGGTCGGCGAAGTCAGGCAGCAGAGGGAGGTCAGACGGCAGCAGCGTGTTGCCGAAGATAAGGGCAGAGCAGGGCGTGAAGAAGAAGAAAAGGAGGGAAGACAGCAAAAAAAAGGGGCCGGGTTTTCTTGCTCAGCCGAGAGTGCTCGAGAGAGAGACCGAGCGACCGAAAAAACAGAAGAAAAAACCGAGAGAGAGGCTGGTTTCGGGGTCGGCCGAGAGAGCTCGAGAGAGAGCAGAAGGAGGGGGCGAAAGACCGTCGGCAGCCACACCTGACTCGCGGCCAACGACCCGCTGCCGTGCCTCCGCTCCTGCGCCTGCAACTGTCCAGTAGAGAGGAAAACGGACAGAAAACGGAGAACGGATCTGAGAGTGAGAGTGGGGCTCGAGAGGGTCTTCTGTTGTTGCCGGAGGACCGCCTAACAGCCGCCGCCCATCGCAGCCTCCGAACGAACCAGGTTGGTTTCTCTTCTTTCTACCCGAATACCTTGTTTTGTGAGGCGTCGGGCCGAAGCTCGCGGCCGACCAGTTCGCGCGAGCTTCGGCCCCGCCGGTTCGCCATCGAGCTTTGCTATGTTCCGGTTTGCTTTTTCGAGATTCTGGAGTTCAAGTCCGGTTGAACCGACAATCGCTCTTTCCATAGCGCACATTAGGTGTTCGATATAATGCTTAGACTAGATCTGAAAAATTTTGTTGGGAATATCCGTCCTCGACGTGGCTGCTGCGTCTATGTCCGTCGCTGCCTTATTCTTTGATCAAGTCGACGCGGGGGGAAGCGTTTTCGCGGAGTCGTTTTCGGCCAGCAGGGGTGTTGGGGCCAGAGTTTTGAGCTCGGGCGGCTGTTCGGTCGTTTCAGCCGTGAGGGGGTTACGGCGGTGGCTGGCGTCCGTCGGACAGAAAGATCGACGCCGGGCGATGGGCTGGCGACACCCCCGAAAGCCGGTGCGGGCTCATCGTGCGTGGAGGCGGGCTTCGGCGAAGGGAGTCGCAGGTCTACGGGAGGGGCTGCATGAAGACGTGCATGGGGAAGAACCTGCAGCAGCAGAAGATGACCAGAATAAAGAAAACCAAGAGAAAAAGAAACATGAAAAAAAAAAAAAAAAAGAGAAACAGAAAAAGAATAAAAAATCAGAAAAATAGGAAAAAAACAAAAAAAAAAATAAGATAGAAGCCAAGGAGATGGGCTTCGCCGCAGGCCCGCTTCAGTTGGGTTGAATTTGTCACGGGCCGGGTTTTTTAGCTGGGTTAGGAAAATAGAAATCAAATTGGGCTTTTGTTTAGAAAAAAAAGAATTGTTCGTGGGCCTTCCTCGTGGATTTAGGGCCGGCCTGTTTCATTTAGCCCAACCCGGACCAGCAGGGTCCGAATCGGGTCAGCAGGGCCGGGTTTCTTGACCCGGTCCGAATTATCTTCTTTATATATTAAAAAAATCATAAAAAATAAAAAATTCAGAAATAATAAAAATTTAAAAAAAATTAAAATTCGAAATTTCAGAAAATTCAGAAAATTCATAGAAAATTCAGAAACCTGAAAATTTATAAAATTTTCGAAAATATTAAAATATTAGAAATTCCAAATTTTTTTTCAAAAATCCCAAAAATTCCAAGTTTGTTTTAGAGTTCCCTAAGAAATTTTAAAATAATTCTTGGACCAATTTTCTCTTAAAAAGTGTCGGAAAATTATTGGCTTAAGATTGTGCTTAAAATTGAACAAGCCCTCACAGCTTCACATTAGCGTTTTAATTATCTTTAGATACAATTGCCATTGATTGCATGCTTATGATGCGATGATTATGGTTTCCCTTAGTTTAATTAGGATTGCCATTTATTTATCTTTTAATGCTAGGTGTTTATTTTCTCTTGCAATTTATTTAATGTTTTCTTTAATCACTGATTCTTATTTCAATGATTGCACACCCGCATGATCATCTCACATGTTAATGCTTAAGTCTAAAATCAATCCAAATTGCCTGACAAAAGTATTTTTTGAAATGAACAAAATTAGGTACCGAAATGGCACTAATTAGTTAATTAGTGTAATCAAGTTTCCGATCCTAAATTCTTTAGTTGAGTAGAAAGTGAGATACACTCCCATGCCTCGCTTGGTTTCTAGTCGACCCCAATAGACTAGTGGTGACTCTTTATTTGAAGATTTTCATGAACACCTAATGTCACGCAGGGTATGAGCTTGGGAGAGCCTATGTCTAATGAGGGTCCTAGACCCACCCTTTGGATAATACCACTAAACCTATTTATCAATTTATTTCCCCCTCAGGACAAAAAAAATAGGTCGCGACACCAAGGAGCTTAGGGCTAGTGAAAATCAGCATAGGCCTCCTAAATGCCTCAATTTATCAGCAGGCCTATCTCAATGGCCTGGAGATAATGGAGATAATAGGGTCGTGGGACTCAGATTTTATGCCCTCAGAGGAACATAACCACAATGTTGGCCTCATAATTGGGCTGGTTTCCGGAAGCGTCACGCTTCTTTGCATTTTTGTATCTGCATCGATCTTCATACGCAAGTATAGAAAGCCTAAGAGAACTTATATGTCGGTTTGGACACAATTTCCTGCACTCCAGGGAGGCAGTTATCGAAAGCCCATCAAACTTTGCATGCCTTACTTTTTAAACATACTGGCCTCATTTAAATTACAAAACTCTCATATAATCTCGACACCTCAGGATTTTCCCTTTATATATCCATACAATCCTTTTCAAAAACAAGTGCATAATATTTCATGTAACGCCATTTTTTTTCTAGAGCAGGCAAGCATTTAACGACGTCAAACATATAAGTAAATCATCCAAGATTCAAGCAACAATCATACATACATTAGCACGTACTACCCTATCGAGATAGTCCAACAATTTAATTATAAATGATCAATATTATCATAATTAAATCTAATTAATTATTATTATTGTTATTAAAATAATTAATTAATAAAATAAATTAATTATCTATAATCAATCATTACTAATCCAGGTTAACAAACTAATCACCACTCATCATAATTAAACATAGTTAATTAGCACTAAGCAAGATTAGTAAAATTAATTAAAGTTAACCGTAATTAATTAAACTAATCATACTTCTACCATAATTAATTAACCCATCCATAGTTAATTAAGTCAATCATGGTTAATTACCTAACCATAATTCAACTATAGTTAACTAACTCAACCATCCATCAACCATAGTTAATCTACTAACCATATTTAATTTTAACTAATCCCCTAATCTAGATTAATTATAATATAATATATCCCTAATCAAGTTTAACGGACTAATCAAGGGATTAGAACGTAAGCTGATTGGTTTAATGAGTTGGGGACACGTGCACGATGGTGGTGGCAAGGACTACGCATGGATACCTCCGAAACGTCGAGACAAGACAGCTCGAGGACGGAACTAGCAACTCAAAGTGCTGTTCGATTCTATTTTCAAACAATTGAAGGAGAGAAAAGGAGGTCGGCGGCTTGGCAGGGCTAATCGGCGATTCGGCAAATAGTGAACAGTGGTCCAACGGATTTAGACGATTGAGGGTGAGGCAATGGTGGCTGGTCCGGGCGGTGGTGAGGTAGCAGGTAGCGGCTAGGCGTTTCTAGCAAGTTGCGGTAGAGGGAGAGAGAGAGAGGCAAACAGTGGAGGCTAGCGGTTCAAGTGGTTGGTGCGCAGTCCAGTGGCCTAGATCGGCGAGCGACAGTGATGGGGGGTACAAATGGGAGCTACTAGTCATGGTTGTAACTGGTTCGAGCGGTAAGGAAGCTGGACAATAAGGAAAAATGAAGAAAAGCAATAAAAAGAGAGGAATGGGGAGGGGTTTGCCAAGGAGAGCAAGGGAGAGGAGAGAGAGAAAATGAAGACTTTGGCTTTCCCTTCGTCAATTCTACTCTTCAATGCACTTCCCATCACCCCATTTCTTATGCAAAACCATCATGAACTTGGACTTTCTCTGTAACATCTTGAAAATCGACCCTATTTTGGAATTATAAATGATCAATATTATTCATAATTAAATCTAATTAATTATTATTATTGTTATTAAAATAATTAATTAATACAATAAATTAATTATCTATAATCAATCATTACTAATCCAGGTTAACAAACTAATCACCACTCATCATAATTAAGCATAGTTAATTAGCACTAAGCAAGATTAGTAAAATTAATTAAAGTTAACTTTAATTAATTAAACTAACCATACTTCTACCATAATTAATTAACCCAACCATAGTTAATTAAGTCAATCATGGTTAATTACCTAACCATAATTCAACTATAGTTAACTAACTCAACCATCCATCAACCATAGTTAATCTACTAACCATATTTAATTTTAACTAATCCCCTAATCTAGATTAATTATAATATAATATATCCCTAATCAAGTTTAACGGACTAATCAAGGGATTAGAACGTAAGCTGATCGGTTTAATGAGTTGGGGACACATGCATGATGGTGGTGGCAAGGACTACGCATGGATACCTCCGAAACGTCGAGACAAGACGGCTCGAGGACGGAATTAGCAACTCAAAGTGTTGTCCGATTCTATTTTCAAACAATTGAAGGAGAGAAAAGGAGGTCGGCGGCTTGGCAGGGCTGATCGGCGATTCGGCAAATAGTGAACAGTGGTCCAACGACTTTAGACGGTTGAGGGTGAGGCAATGGTGGCTAGTCCGGGCGGTGGTGAGGTGGTGTTTCTAGCAAGTTGCGGTAGAGGGAGAGAGAGAGAGAGAGAGAGAGAGAGAGAGAGAGAGAGAGGCAAATAGTGGAGGCTGGCGGTTCAAGCGGTTGGTGGGCGGTCCAGTGGCCTAGATCGGTGAGCGACAATGATGGGGGGTACAAATGGGAGCTACTAGTCATGGTTATAACTGGTTCGAGCGGTAAGGAAGCTAGACAGTAAGGAAAAAATGAAGAAAAGCAATAAAAAGAGAGGAATGGGGAGGGGTTTGCCAAGGAGAGCAAGGGAGAGGAGAGAGAGAAAATGAAGACTTTGGCTTTCCCTTCATCAATTCTACTCTTCAATGCACTTCCCATCACCCCATTTCTTATGCAAAACCATCATGAACTTGGACTTTCTCTAAAACATCTTGAAAATCGACCCTATTTTGCAATTTTATAAAAGGACAGTGTTAGTTGAAGGCTTGGTCAGTACAAATGTTCAAAGCTATGTGTTCTTGGGATAATGGATTATAGAGAGGTGCCGATAGGAAACGATACACGTACGACTCACAATTTCAATTAGGAACAAACCCTTCGACCATGAGGACCTGGGAGGGAATGATATCCTCTAAGTACTAGACTATTAAGAAAATTAAAATAAATCGATTCAACAAAAGTACGAAGTCGATTTGCGGGTGATTTCCGCACGACTTCAATACGGACTATGAACGACGGTAAACCGAATCCTTTTCATCTAGTATTCGAGATTATCAATCGAGCCCCCGAGATCACACGACAATCGAGGGACAGCCCTGACTTGAGAATTAATGTTAACGTGGATCAAAGAATGATTGACCATGGGTCAAAATTGAGGAAAGTCCTAAAAGGGCGCTCGATAATTCAAATTGTACTACGGTCACAATCGACTAAATTTAACCCCAATTTTTAATCGGATTTTGGGAACTGACTTCTCAGTGATATCAAAACTAAATATTTGGATGTTGTCTCATTTATTTTAGAATTTTCCGTTGGACGCGGAAGTGTCGGAAAAAGGAAAAATTGGATAAGGTTTCTAGCTTGCGGGTGGGCCGCCCAAGACTGGCGGCCTAATGGGCCTTGTGCCCATTTAGCCCAGCTCAAAGGGGGCCCAAGTTGGCCCAAGTTCCTCTCCCTGCTTAGCCCATGGGCTTCTCTCTTTTGGCCATTTCCTTTTGTGCCCAAGTGGGCATTGTTTTTGCTTGTTTCTTGCTTTGTTTTGATTGGTGTTTGAGCAGGTGGCAAGCCCACTTGCCTTGGCTTCTCCTTCAAGTTTTCAGGAGCCTTCTCTCTCCTCCTTTCTGCCCAAATTTGTCCAGCATAGTAGCCCCTATCTTTCTCTCTCTCTCCTTTTTTCTCTTCCTTTTCTCTTCTATTTCTACTGTTTCTTGCTATCTTTGTTGTTTTCCAACTGGAAAACAGCCTTGCCACCATCACCGAAGCCGCCACCACCACTCAAAGTGTAGCCATGGAAGTCAGGGAGCCTACTGCACACCTCCGGTCACCCCTGGTTGCCGTTATCCGCCCATTTCGGCCTTTTCCACCTCTACTGGTCAGTTCCGCGTAAACAGTAAACCAACACTATTTTGGCCCGTTTCGGCCACCATTTGTCACCCATTGTTGTCCCTGAGCTTACTCCTTGTAGCCCTCGTTCCCCTCTATGGGCCAGTGTCACCAGATTTTCGATCCAAGTAAATTAATTTCCTAATCATTGTTTAGGAGTTAATCTTGATTAGGAGTAGTTTAATTAGTTTAATTATTGATTAGTGCTTTGGATGATGGTTATTAGTGTTTTAATATTATTTTATTAAGCTTGCTTAATGTTAATCATGGTTAGAATAAAGTAACTGCGGTTAGGTTAAAGTAATTGAGGTTAGATTAAAGTCAACCTTGGTTGGGTTAGTTAACTGTAGTTGGGTTAATTAACTGCAGTTAGGTTAGAATAGCAATCATGGTTAGTATTAATAAATATTATTATTATTATTTTTTGAATAAATAATAATAATTTATTATTTTCGGAATTATTAATTAATTAATTAAATTATTTTATAATTTCGAATTATTATTATTATTACTATTCATTTCTGAAAATTAATTATTTTTGGGGAAAATAATTAATTGTGAGTATTTATGGGAAATGGTTTTAATTGAGTAATTTTTGTGGGAAAATTACTATGATCTAATTTTCTAAAGTCAATAGTATTTATATACTACATTATTAAATGGCATTGGTTTATTAAAGAATGGTTTTATTAAATGGAATTAATTGGGTTGGATAATTAATTATGGGATTGGAAAATAATTATAAGTATTTTATTGGAGTTAAATTATTTTATTGGAATAATCAACTATAGTATTATATGCTTCATAAATAAGTATCTTTGAGTATAATCATAGTTTATACTTATTTTGGATAATTGCTTATTTATGGGAATGGTTGATTGTCGTAGTTGTGAGGACACATGCTTATATATTATTGAACGATGAGACACGTGATTGGGTACTTGTAATTATTGAGGTGCGTGATTATTTTGGAAAAGTATGCAAGTATTGTGATGTTGATTGGTCGGAATTAATTGTCAAACTGTAACTTGAACTGCTGATTGTTGCAACTTTCGTGAATGATTAGACTGCTACTATTGTACGTGATTGCTAAATACTGCTGCATGACATTATACGTGTGTTAACTGCAATAACATGTCGTGTGAGCACGAATTATGTTGCATTCACGACCAAGCAAAAGCAAAAACAAAAATAAATTGTTTGCTGATGTGTTGCATGGTCAGATTAAAATTGATAGCCTGGTATAGCCGGATGACCGCCAATCCTTCAGGGTTGTGTCGTGACCATTGGGTCGCCTAACAGTGGTTAGATGTGGAGTCGCAGTTGAGGCCGGGCTCATGCTCCTTATGGAATACTGTCGGTGGGGGAGAGCCCATGACGTCATCGTGCCTCACGGGGGAGGACGATGCCTGGTCTACGACTAGTTGACCGTCAACCATAAGGTTGTGCCGTGGCCTAGAGGGTCATAATAATTTGAGCATGTGTGGGTAGTGTGATATGAGAAAGTTTTGTGCAATGCTCTAATTATTTGCATGCCTCTTACTGTTGTTGTGAGGCGATTGACATTTTCTACAGGTCGTATGTGCCAAGGCCAGATAGGGTAGCCTGTAATTGCATCTGTTTATTAAATTGTTTTATGTGGTTATCTCTCTAAGGTGGTATTGGATGATTTGATGAATTATGTTGTATGTTAAACTCCCGAGGTGAGCGAAGTTCCTAATCGGGGCTTAGGACTTTAACTTGCTGAGTTTATCTCAACCCGTCGTGGTTAACCTTCTTAGGACTTAGATGATATAGTACCCGAGGATCGAAGAGAGCGATCCCTCCAAGGTCAGCAAGTAGGCACTTGTACAGTGTTAGGTTAGTTAGGCCGGTCCATTTATGAGTAGGTCTTAGCTTATCGCCTATCGTAAGGCGTGTATGTATTTGATAGCATGCCAACTAACCTTTAGATATATAAAATATTGTTTGTCTTTCCTCTATTGCTGTTGTTGTTATCCCTATTGTTTGGTTTGGGAGTTGTTCGTTTCCGCATATGCTTAATTACAAGATAAAATGAATTGGTCTATGACAATATCTGAGACGTTGTATAGTTAAACCTCAAGTGTAATGGGATTACCGCGAGCTTAAGAGTCGGGGCGTGACATTCTCTTCCTTTTTTATTTCTTGTTCATTAATACTAAGAAAAGTATTTTGGTCATTTCACCTTTAGTACAATTTACCGTTTTGTCCTTGAGCCAAAGTCAAGAAGCAGGCTTTGGAAACGGGCTTGAATGAATAGGTATTGGGTTCTATAATTCGTTGGGCTCAAATCGAGCTTAAAATGGATAATGGGCTTGAAAATGAGTAAGTGAGCTAAATTGGCTTAATGGGCCGAACTTGAGTAGCTTGGGCCCACCATGGTGGCCGCCCACCTTGGGTGTGACGCCCACTTGGCCTTTGTTTGGCCCACTTCTTTGTGGCTTAATTTTCTGCCCGTTGAATATTTTTTTGTCAATTTTCGAGCTTACTGATTCCTTCAAGTACAGAAGTGTCGTCCAATGATTTAGTTATAACATCCTTAAAAGTTCGAGATAAAAAAATGGATTACAATTTATAGTTGATTTCGATCAACTGCAATTTTAATATGTCTCGAACTAACGGACGGCTTTTAAGAATTAGGCAATTTCGACTCGTGATTAAAATAATATCAATCCACATTTAAGTTTCCTTGACACTTTGTGATTTCGATTGTCATGAAATTGTGAAAAATCGATTCTTATTTCAAAGTACACGATCACTTGGAATCGACTTAAGATTGTTTACAGTCTTTATAATGGCAATACGGAATCACTCATTATCCAATTATATTATGTCTGCAAATCAACTTATAATCGTTCCTTGAATCAACCTATATAAGCATAAGATCATCCTTTGTTAATTCTCATGGTCAAATCGTTAATTTAGGTCAAGTTCTCTAGTCATACATACTTAATTTCTTATTAGCCTTTTCCTCATGGTTAGTATTTCGTGAGTGATCAATTCCAAACAAAATTAACTAATAATACATTAATGAAATACTCATTCATTTATTCCAAAATGACTCGGAATTCAAGACATCATAATAGTCCACTTGGTCAAATTAGTCAAACCTGAGTTTTTGTTTTTCTCCAAATGAAAAACAAAACAACACGTTCATCCAAAACCACTTGTCCCGACCACAATTGAATTCAAAGAAGGCACACAGTACATCATCGCAAACTTCAAACATAATGTAACAATTATCCACATTGGCTCAACATTCGAAGCTAAATCATGATATTCGTCATCTATACTGCCCTCCTAAGGCCTTGACATGCACTCATTATGTATAGGCACCAAGGCTTGAGCTTCGCCAAAGGAAAATGCTTTGCCATCATATTTGCTATATTCTACAGTGTCATGATCTTCTTCACAACCTTACACTTCACTAAGACATCTTGGATAAAATGGTATGATGTCAATATGCTTCGTTTGTTGGTGATAAATCGGATTATATGTCAAATATATTGCACCTTGATTGTTACGGTGTATATCAACACTTCTTTATTCTAACCCAAATTCTACACACAAAAAAATCCCGTAGCCATATTGCCTCTTTCTCTATAAAGGTTAGTATCATGTATTTTACCTCAATCAAAGACAAAGCATGTGGTCCCATAAGAATGCATTCTAACACACTGCATCAATTGCCAACAAAAACATGTACCATGCTAAAGCCCGACACTCATCCAACTCACATGCATGATCTAAATCAATATAACTTGTGGTCTCATTGCCATTACCGTCCCTTCAATACACTATACTAATGTTGATTGACCCCTTCAAATGTCTAAGGATTTACTTCACAACTTCTCAATGAGTTTTACCAAGACTTTTCATATAATGTCTAACCATGCTCATGACTTGTGAAATGTCAGACCTAGTGCATATCATAATACATACATATATACATACATACATACATACATATATATACATATATATATATATATGCTTTTCTTCCTCCTTAGTTTGTAGTAACAACTTATTAGAAAATTCCAAAGCTTCGCTAAAGGTGTACTCACTTATAACTTTAGTTTCAAGTTGAATATTCAATGTAGAAGGAATGAACTTCCTTATAATGACAGAGTCTTTTGAAATTTCCACTCCTAACACGATACATGCCCTTTTTCTTAGTCTTCCTTTAGAACTTTGCACCTCTAACGTCTCTAAGAGTAACTATCTTTATGAGGTTTCTAATCTCAATGAAGATAGTAAAATTTTAGAGACTAACCTTGCACTTATAAATTCATATTATGCTTTTGCTAGACCCTTATCTTTCTCTCATATATATTTTATTAAGTCGTTTATTAAGCGTACTACTCGAGAAATTAAAGACTATGCCCAATTCTTAAATTTCAATTAGCATCTAATCCCTACTACTCAATATTAACATTTTGTAACCCTTCAAATTCCTTTTGATTTTCCACAGTAGTAGATATATCAAGAATGTCCAGACCCTTAGAGTATCAAAACTTGGCACGAGAAGACACTTAAGTGCCAAAAGTTTAAAAATGTACATTTAAGTGCCAAAATCAGAACAAAAATGATCGGTTAAGTGCTAACGGCAAGAAAATCTGGCCTAAATACTGACGTGACATTTTTCTAGTGAGTCAAGGTTGAAACGACGTCATTTTGGATGCTGACATGGCCAAATAAGCCAAAAATGATGTCGTTTTGAGTGCTGATGTGGCTAGATCGGCCCAAAACGTTGTTTTGGCCAAAATTTGATTTTAATATAACTATTAATTAAATAATATTAAAATCAAAATTAAAAAGAAAAAGCAGTAGCGTTTCTCACCTGTGGTCGCCGCCCTATCGGCGATGGGGTGTTGGTGACAGACGGCGAGGGTCGCCGACACTTGGATGCGGGTTGGCGACCCTTGCCAGATGTCGAGAGAGAGCGACGATCCTCTCCCAGATCTAAGCGAGGGTCGCCGGCCCTTGTGCAGGTGCCGCCGGCCCTCGCCCAGCGCTGCTAAGTTTCTAGCGGTGCTTGGTGAAGGCCACTGATGCCAAGGCGATGGAGGGCGACTCTCGCCCAGGTTAGGGTGAGGGTGGCCGACCCTTGCCCAAATTTGGAAGAGGGTTGCTACCCTCTCCCGGCATTTGGTGAGGGCCATCCGACCCTTGCCTCCAGTCAACAAGGGTTGCCGACTCGTGTTTAGGCGTCGGTGACCCTCGCCGTCCATCATTGCCGCCTCATCGACAATAGGGTGGCGACCACAGGCGGGGTAGGCTCCCCCTGCCTACACTAATGCTGCCTTCTTTTTTTATTAATATTTTTTGTTTTTAATATTATTTAATTAATATTTATATTAAAAATCAAATTTTGGCCAAAACGACGTTTTTAGTGAAGATGAGCTGACATGGAATTCTGACGAGCCACATAAATATTAGAAATTATTAAAATAAGCTACGTCGAATTTCCGGCAACCTTCGCTAGAGTTAACACTTAAGTGATCCAATTTTCAAAAAAAATGGCACTTATGTGTATCTTTTGTAATTTTTGGCATAAGTTTTGACACTTTGACTGTACTTTTGCCATATATCAATGTTATATATGTTAGCTATATGTCCTAAAGTAATAATGTAATTGTTACATGTTAGGGATTTAAGATGCATTATTTATTTAGTAGTAAAGAAATATTCATTTAACATCTTATTTATATGAATGAGTCCATAAGATTAGTTGTGACTGAACCTATTCTTAAGGTGTTAAGAATATGTGTGACATGTTTACACTTATATAGAATCTTTAAACCATTTCCGATCGAGGGATCATTGAGAAAATATTGATGATCTTGTTGAGACTGGTGTGTCCTCAAGCTTCAGTATTCAATATTAGATACCTGACAGGATGATGAGTTATTAGTCATTAGATATTAAAATATCCAACCTAGAACACATATGCTTGTCTCGAATAAGTTTACTGAACATAACATGCATAGAATGATTAGTAACATAGAAGCTTTAGCAAGGTTAATAATTAATTATTTGTGCTTTGGTCATATGTAAAATCCTTAGACTTGAGGTATAATGCTGACTTGTATGTTTAATGGTTGTGGTTTACAAGGACGCATATTGACACTTCATCAAACTGACTCTATACTTTGGTCATAGTTTGTTCACATACAAAGGCACATGTGTGTGTAGTATCGAATTTGTCTTCTTATTATATATGTGAGATACAAGATAGAATATTGATATCATATGCGATCTAATTGTGACATTATAGTGAAATCCTCGGCCAGGATTGTAACTAAGAATGAATTGTTCATGTCTCGTAGAAATACACGTCAATTAGATGCGGGCATATGATTGAATTTGTGGCTTGATAAACAATTACATGGCCTTTATTTAATTTGGACATAGTGAGAAAGAAGGATTGATTAACATGGTCGTCAAAGCTGATGGGTCCATTATATTCATGAAATATTCACACTATCTATATAGCCATGATATAGTACTAGATGTTACTCATGGTTTGTAGGAATGGAAGATTGATCGGGATAATCAATTTTCTTAATTACTTTAATGTGTTAGTACAAGTCATATTACCAATTTAGTGATGAACTTAAGGATGTCACATACCATAACCAATTTAGAATGACGTTTGAACAAGAGAAACAATACTATAAGTATGTTTACAATTGAGGCAATCAGATTGAGACAAGCTAAAAATTTAAATTTGGAAAAAGTTTCAGACTTTACGGCCAAATCAATGATCAAAAGTGAGTTCAGATCTAACGGCCAAATTAAAGATCTAAAGCGGGTTCAAATTCAACAATCGAATTAAAGATTTGGATCGAGTTGAGAATCAATGGTCACATTAATGATCTTAAGTGAGTTTAGAATCAATGGTTATATTAATCATTTAAAGTGAGTTCAAAATCAATAGTCTCATTAAAGTTTGCAACGATTTCAAACTTAATGGTTAAATTAAAGTTCTGACATAGTTTCAAAATTAAAGACCACATCAATGATCTCAAACGATTTTAGATTTAATGGTTGAATTAAATTTTTGTAATGATTACAAAGTTAATACCTAGAATAAAGTTTTGTAACGGTTACAAGATTAATGCTTGGAATAATGTTGTGTAACGGTTACATAATTAATGCCTAAATTAGTGTTATGAGATGGTTTCAGAACTTATGTCCAAATTGAAAGTCTAAAGCGAGTTCAAACGTGATAGCTAAATTAATGTTTTGAAATAGTTTTAGAGTTAATGAGCTGAATTGATTAAAAGAAACGTGATTTGTGACTGATTATAAGAAGCACTTGAGAGAAAGGATCACATGATGATCTATAAGAGAGTGATGATAGTGTTCAATCAAATTAGTCATACACGAGATCAAGCACAATTATAGTGGTGAGATCTCTCAATTTCTCTCTACTATTCGATGCAAGATTGGTGATCTATTTGATCTAGAGGCCCAACATTTGAAGGGTTGGAATTGAAAAACATCAAAATCAACATTACAAGTAGATCAGAAGTTCGTGATCAAAATTTGAAGAATGTCACAAGCAACGTCAAAATTTTAAAAAAGTTAGAACCAAACTTTTTGAGCACAATACAAGGATAACGTGTTTAGTGTCATTTTCACTTTTGCATGCTTCTTATTAAAATGCATGAATAATGTTTTGAAAATATGTGTATGGACATTTTTGCTTCATCTGTGAATTGTTTTTTATTCAATTTACCTATGCACATGTTTTAGTTTATCAAAAATAAAATAAAATCCTAACAGTGGGCACCTTCACTTTGGTGCCATTAGACTTGCCTTGTCCTTTCATGGAAGAAAATGGTTACTTGCGGTTGCCCATATGGCCCTTTTAAACACTCGTTTTTTGGATTATCAGCATGTTTGTCTTAGTACTAGCCAAACCACCCTCAATGCAAGAATATTATTTGTTACGTTGTTTCTAAACTTTAACCTAGCTCTTTTAGATTCACGACTTCTTTCGGCCCTTAAAGTTCAATTGTAAATTACCGCAACTCCTTGAACTTAAGACTTTGTTGCTACTACTTTGCATTATTAGATAGTTTATCGAATTCAGAATCATGCTATTGACGTCAACTTCCCTAGTTCTCAAGATGCCTTGTTCATTTCAATAGATAATGATTAGATTTCTTTTATCTATATGTCTAGATAGATTTCTTGAGATCAGCTAGTTGGTTTCTCCCAAATATGAGTAACCAACTATAAAAAACTTCACGAGACTCCTAGCTAATCCAATCCACAAAATCCCTATTTACCAAGAAAAAAGATGGCACAATTGTCATTAAATTTATTAGGGTGAAGGAAGAAACTTCTTCTATATTTCTTACTATTTTTATTATGCAACTTTGTGTAACTGGTCCCCGAACAAGACATTGTTTTTAGGATCTTGATTGCTAGTATTCCCTTTGTTCAAACCTTTCAAACGAAGAAGAAGATGATAAACCGTCTAGGAGAAAGAAATGGTCAAAAGATAGTCTTTACTAGAGATATCTTGATGGAGATCCAACTACAAGAACTCTTCATGAAAATGGAGGAAAATATCGATTCATGGTCTTATATGGACCACCTCGATCGCAACCTTCTTCATTAGTCCCGAAACCATGTGAACTTCCTTTGCCACCATAGTCACCATCCAAAAAGAAACATCTGCTGCAAAAACTAGTTGTTTGACCTTTTTATATACCTATTTACAAATGGGTTAAGAAAAACTGTTTCCCTTTAAATTTACCCAAAGCACCTCAACCCTCATAATTTCCAAAACCAGAACCACCACATGTTCTTCATTATGTTTGTATGTTTCAACCTTCAAATTTTCCACCTATGGAAAGATCTAATTCTAGTACCCCATTCCTTACATTAGAAGAATTTGCAGATACTCAACATTGATTTTGTCATATTTCTAAAATACCAAACCCTACAAACGTTGATTATCATGGCAAACAAAAGAGAGTCATCGCTGCTGTAGCTATTCTAAATTGGCAGTTAGAAAATGCTTTGGTAAAAAATACATTCTCAAGACAATTAACACCAAACTTTCAACTGTCTAAGCTTGTCTTGATCATATTAACCAAAATGTTGATCAAACGGCTTTGGTCACAATTAAACTACTTGAGACATTCCAAAAGACTACAGTAGGTGAAATCTAGCTAATATGTCCCTTGTCATTGTTTGGAGCATCAGACTTGTGAAATGGGGAAATTGAGAAGACAGATCAAGTTCCTATAGGAAGGAAAGTTTGTTTCTTTTTCAAACCCATTTTCCTAGCCTTGGAAATCCACTTGAATGGAAGTGCTTTTCCTAAAGGCTACATCAATTGTCTCGATCAATGTACTCAAATAACCAAGTCAAATCAATTTGTGATCAATAAGGTTTGGGAAAACTCGAGACAAGTACAAATGGCACCTTATAGAAGGAGTCATTCGTACTTATTTGATAATTTGTTAACTCGCCTCGATGAAATAACAAATATTCCTTTCAAGAAATCACGCTAAGTATATCAATTTTAGTGTACCTTAAATAAATCTAACATTTGCCGATGTATAAGAATAAAGTTGGGTTAGGACCTAAAATCAGACTATTTAATAGCTCCTATGCCCGCCAAAACTACCTAGAGAACCTCTAACTGCTACCAAGGCCCGCCATTCTCCAAAGAAAAAACATCCTCCAAACTGCTGCTTCTCCATAACTAATGAACTTCCAAGTTCCCTAAACGAGCAAACCACCTGCACTCATGATTTAAATTTATAAAAATCGAATCTTTCATTTGTCTTCCCTGAATTTTGTATTTGCTGATTACTTGTCTTACAAACATGTACACACACGTCTTCTCCTCGCTTTCACCTTGGATTGTAGGGCATTATCTTCTTACACACCGACAAACTTTTTGTTGAAGTCATTTCAATGTCACAACGCAGATTAAAAGCTTAGGAAGTACAATGATATTTTGGCAATAATCACGGTGTGCGTTAATGGAAATTAAAATAAATTAACAAAGGAATAAACTGTTTCATTATGTTATTTGCGTATTTAATCTGTATTGGCAATATTAATTCAATATTATCATTATTTTAACGTAAGAATAAACTCCAAAAGCAACTGCAATGCGCACCAGCACAGTGAGAGCACGGGAGCTAATAGATTTTTAATGAAAAATGAGAAGATACGCTCTCATAATTTCTCTCTCGTCTTATCATGATCACTTATTTTTTCATTATTAACTTGGCCCGAACAGATGGGACCTGATTTTCTAGACCGATACTACCTATAGGCTCGGCTCGACCCGGACTGGGGAGGTTGAACTGTCCAAGCTGTCTTATGTTGCTCTACCTTGCTCAACCAGTTCTAGGCTACAGAATTGGACCCACATCTTTGAAAATTGTTGGGTGCTCCAAATTCATGTAAGCCCAATACATATTGTACCTTTGATTTTGATAAAGCCCACGTAGATCGGACATTGCTCACAAGATATGATGTATTAGGCTTAATGGACCCAATTCATTAAAAAAAAGAATTTGACTCAAATCAAGGAAAGAGTCCCTTTGAAGTCCGACGAAGCGGTTTCGAGTGACCCCTGGTTTTCAAAAACCACGCCCCTAGACACACTTGGAACTTGATCCAAAATCCTTAGAAAGCAAAAGAGAAGCGACCCATAAGCATCGAAGAAAAACCATGGCGGGTCAGTGGGCGACGGTGACGAAGCCGAGCCGCAAGACGAGGTGCCGGACGAGGAGGATAATTTGAATATTTTTAATTATGATAATTTATGAAAGAAAAAATTACCAAAAAAGTCCTAAATCTATTATAATCGTATCAATTCAATTATAAAATTTTTTTGGACTAATTCAATCCTTTACCATTTACATTTATACTGATTCAATCTATCTAACTAAAATTGGCCAACCAACGTTGATGTGGACGCCAGTTGGCGCTGACCATTTGGCTAACACTGACGTGGCATTTTTTAAATAATATTTTATTTTATTTCTAATTAATTACTTATTTTATTTATTTTTGTCTTTTTCCTTTTCTTCCTACTGTTTATCTTCTTCCACCCCACCATTCTTCTTGTTCCCCCCACAGTGGCTAGCAAGGCTTCACTGAGCCTCACTGACCACTGGACGAGTGCCACAAGGCCCTCACCAACCATGGGCAAGGGTAACGGGCCCTCGCCTTGCCTCACTTAGATTTAGGTGAGGCTTGGGGGCCATGGGCAAGGTGGCCCCAAGCCTTGCCAGCCACTATGGGGGAAGAAGATGAATAGTATGAAGAAAAGCAAAAAATGAAAAGGACAAAAAATGAAAAGAAAAATAAAAATTCAAAAAAATAAAATATTATTAAAATTTTGCCTCATTAGCATTGGTTGGGCGATCATTGCCGGCTGGCATCCATGTCAATGTCGGTCAGTCAATTTTAGCTAGATGAATTGAATTGGCACAAATACAAAAAGTTTAGGACTGAATTGACCTAAAAAAAAAGTTTATGACTGAATTTTTACAATCGCAATAAGTTTTTAAAATTTTTTTGGTAATTTTCCCGGATGTTGCATCGTTGCTAAGGGCGAAACATCTTCAAGTTACAAACTTTTATGACCGTTTGTCAGAAAAAGAAGAAATTGTCACAAATTGAGAATTTCTTTACAAAGAATTATGACGTCATAACAAGAGCAAAACGTTGTAAATTAGGATTTTTTTTTAAATGCAACTATTTACAAAGGGTTATGTTTGTTCACTATAAATAAGGACAAAACTTCATAATCTTGTATTTTTTTTTTCAACTACAACACTTTGCGAAGGTAACCATAAACAAAATGTTAAAAATTTTTAAAATTTTAAATTATGACAATTTTCAAAAATTTAGACTGAGAACTTAACACCCAAAAACTATGACAGCTTATAAAGGTTTACAATAATCCTTGTAACCAACAATATAACCTCATAAAACTTTATTTTGATTTTGCAGTGCCATGACGTCAATATTCTAGAGGTTTGGCGCCCATTTGCTGGTGCTTAAAGCATTGTAAATTCCACTTCTAGTATGTTCGCTAATTTTCAAGTGGATCGGAAATCCGACCTTATGTGAAAACTACTACATCTGGCTCATATTACATTTCATACCATTCCATCTCAATTTAATGACTGACATCTATGGGGTCACAGTAAAAGATTAAAACCTTAGAAGTCTTTGGCTAAACATATGTGGATTTGTCCGGTGCACGATACACCAAATGTGCCTCAACCTACAGAGTTTGTTTTGATGGACTGCACCAAAAAAAATTTCCATTAATAAAAGATATAAATCCATTAGAAAATCAAAACTACGCATGTCGAATAAAATTGTTGTTGTTATTTACTCTTATAACAAATTATTGGTTTAAGTTTAATTGAATAACTAAATAAAATAAATAGGCTTCTCTTTTCGTCTTAGGTTGTTGGATAGTGTTGAAGATTTTCAAATTGCCCGAGACTAGTCTGAATTATTTTGCTCCAAAGCAAAGATATCCACGCAAATGTTCAGTGTTATTTAGATAATCACGACCAAGAGACTGTTGATATGTACTGTCCAAGCTAATGTGTGAAGCTTGTGGCAGTACCGTCCAAATGCTAGCTGGTTTTTGGACTGCCCGTTTCAACCCTTTGAATGGATCAAACCGTAAAGACTTGCTATTGCAAAATCAATGTCTGTGGAATCTTCGTGACTTCGAATGTGGAACGAGTCATGATATTGGCTCCTTGAAAGATGACGAGTTGGAAAACGGAAGGACGCGGTATAGAAACCACGGCTTGGTGGTGGTCCCTTGAGGAGAGAGCATCGTCGCATGGGAGTCGGCCGTCATACCACTGACCTGACGTGACCTGACCTTTCCAGGCAATTGAAACTTCCACGAAAAGCGCCCCGGAAAGTGTACAAATCCCGTTTGCTGATTTTCTTGTGGTAGGAGAGAGGGCTCTTATCGCCTTAAAGATACCTTAGCGACGACTTTGGTTGTCCGCTAATCGAAACCGGTTCATCTACGAGATCCTACTTTCCTTGTGTAACTTCTTTTCATCGCTTCAACTGTGGCCCTCTCTCTGTCGTCGAGTAGCGAGGTGAAGAACATGAAACCACTACTTCTATTATTCATCTTCATCTCCGTCTCGCTCGAAGCACTCCCGGTCTTGGTCATTGGCGACAACGTCGATGCTTACAAGCCGACCGATGATATCACCGTCGACTGCGGCTCCAACACCAGCTCCACTGCGGACGGACGGATTTGGATTGGAGACGCCGTCGACCGCTCGGACTACTCTCCAATTGAGAAAACTCCCTCCTCTATCACTGCAAGGGCAAGCAATTCATCTCCCGGCGTCCCCTACTACACTGCTCGCCTCTCCCGCTTCGAGTTCGCCTACACCTTCCAAGTCACCCCGGGGCCCAAATTCGTTCGCCTCCACTTCTTCCCTTCCAATTACCTCAACTTCCGCCGTGCCGATTCCTTCTTCTCGGTCGAGGCCGCTAGCTATACTCTGCTCCACAACTTCAGCGCTTCCCTCTTTGCTGAACATACCAGCTCTGCAAACTTCTCTAAAGAGTTCTGCTTGACCGTCGGAAAGGACCAGATATTGAACATAACGTTCTCTCCCACTCCTGGTAATTCAGACACGTATGCTTTCGTGAATGGAATCGAAGTCGTTTCCATGCCCGACGGGCTCTACTACAACACCGCCGTCAACTTAACGGAGGGAATCAAGTTGGCAGGTCAGCTGCAGCCGTACACCTTCGGTGCCACTGATGCTCTCGAAGCAGTGAAGCGCTTGAACGTCGGAGGACTGTTTGTTGGTCCAGTTGATGACACGGGAATGTACAGGACATGGGAAGCAGATGATAATTACTTGAATTCTTCAAGCATCGGAGTTTTACGGGTTAATTTAACTATCCAACTCAATTACAGTGAGCAAGTGCCAAATTTCACCGCTCCAGGTGTGGTATACAGAACGGCAAGGACTATGGGAACGGACAGAACACTCAATCCGGGCTACCACCTCACTTGGTCCGTCGAGGTGGATACGAACTTCTACTACTTAGTCCGATTACACTTTTGCGAATTCCAGACAGAGATAAATAATGCCGGAGATAGGGTTTTCACGATTTTTATTAATTCAAGACTGGTCGAGGGTTATGCGGATGTCATTAGGTGGAGCGGGAAGGGCGTGCCCGTCTATAGAGACTATGGAGTAGACATGCCTGACGGCCCAAAGAAAAGAAGCAACCTCTCGATCGCTTTGGGCGCTCTTCCAGATGGTACTCGTTACTCTGATGCCATCTTGAATGGCCTCGAGATATTCAAGATCAACAATTCAGACAGGAATCTCGCCGGATCGAACCCAGATCCGGTCCCAGATAAACCAGGGCCTCCACCGGCAAGCAAAGCATCATCGAACCTCAGCAAAGCGGCATGGATTGCCATCGTTGCTGGCGGAGCTACGGGCTTCAATGTGCTCTCTCTCCTGGCTTTCTTCCTTTACCGGCGACGAAACAGAGCGAAGGATTCGACCTCGAGCGACGGCACCTCATGGTGGGGCCCAGTGTCCTACGCGACGACCGAGTCAACGAAGACCCAGGGGTCGTTCTTGCGGTCGGATCTGTGCCGACACTTCTCGCTGGCGGAGATCAGAGCGGCCACAAACAACTTCAACAAGGTGTTTATTATCGGCGTGGGCGGGTTCGGCAACGTGTACAAGGCCTACGTCGATGGCGGGGCCACCAAAGTGGCGATCAAGCGGCTGAACCAGGGATCGCAGCAGGGCCTCCATGAGTTCAGGACTGAGATCGAGATGCTCTCGCAGCTCCGGCACCGCCACCTGGTCTCCCTGATCGGGTTCTGCAAGGACGCGGCAGAGATGATCCTCGTGTACGACTACATGGCACACGGGACCCTCAGCGACCATCTCTACAACACCGATAATCCCCCACTCCCCTGGATGCGGCGGCTCCAGATCTGCACGGGTGCCGCGTGCGGTCTCGACTACCTCCACACCGGTGCCAAGCAGACCATCATACATCGCGACGTGAAGACGACCAACATCCTGCTCGACGAGAAGTGGGTTGCCAAGGTGTCCGACTTTGGGATCTCGAAGGTCGGACCCACGAGCATGTCCAAGACGCACGTCAGCACGGCGGTGAAGGGCACCTTCGGGTACCTGGACCCGGAGTACTATAGGCGCCAGCAGCTGACCGACAAGTCCGACGTCTATTCCTTCGGCGTGGTTCTGTTCGAGGTACTGTGTGCGAGGCCGGCCGTGAGACGGATGGCCCCGATGGAGCAGATCAGCTTGGCTGAGTGGGCCCAGAGTTGCTGCAAGAGCGGGGCCGTCGAGAAGATCGTGGACCCGCACCTGAAGGGGGTGATCGCCCCCGAGTGCCTCATCAAGTTCTGCGAGATTGCCGTGAGCTGCTTGCAGGACGAGGGGGCCAAGCGGCCATCCATGAACGACGTTGTGTCGGGCCTCAAGTTCGCACTGCAGCTACAGGTGAGCGCAGAGCAGGAGGTGACAGTCCATGTGGGTGCGTCAGTGCACGTCAGTGATGACGGCGACCATGACGCCGCTCCGATCAGAGGCAACGGCAGCGATGAGGTGTTCAGCTCCAGCGATAGCGACGGTTGGGCAGCTGCGACGACGACCAGAAGCAATGATTTTTGTGATAAGAGTAGGACTAGTTACGATTCACAGAAGTCGCTGTCTGGGGCTGTCTTTGAAATTATGAATTCCAAAGCTCGTTGAGAAAAGGACATCCAAGTACAAATGTTCCTGATTTTTTCTTGAAGTTACATATGGCAAGGTTTTGCTAAAAAAAAATCGAGGAGAAAATAGGGTTTTTATTTTGGACTCTTCGGGACAAGAATTGTGACTTGCGAAATGCCTCCGCCGCACATATGAGTTGGCGCATTTTTCTATGCAAAGGAAATCTGTTCCTTGGGAATGTATGCAAATTCGATCGGTGTTAGATTGATGGGATTGGCATTCTAGGCAAATTGCCGACTTATGCTCCAAATATCATGTATTAGTCAAGACAAATCCTTTATCCTATGTAAGATAAGTGACTTTAGGATGCAGTCAAATGAATAGATCCATGTTATATTTTTACTCAACTATTAGACTCTTAATCCAAATAAATTTCTGAAAACTCTTTTTCATTTAAGGTAAATATCACGAAAAACTCTAAATTGATACATTTGTGACAAATTTACATCAAATGACCACAAAAAAACTCTAGATTAATACATTTGTGATAAATTTACTAATTTTTTACCATAAAAAACCCTCAAGCCATTATACCATTTGTTAAATTGGATTAATATCACAAAATACAACCAAGATGACATCAATCACGAGTGTACGGTTTCTCTCCTTGTGCATAGCTTTGAAAGTGGATTTGAGCGAGAATGATTGTTATACATGGCTATAGCAAGTGCTAGGATGGGAACAACAGTTTGTAAAATGAGAATAGCTGGTTTGGTCGTAGTGTTTCTTAGTAAGAGTTTGTTGCGCTCTCTCTCTATATATCTTGTGCACCCCTTGATTGGTGAAATTCTATGAAGCTCTTGCTCTCCACCCACGATCATCATTGATCAACATTTTCATTGTCTTTCGATATTTCCAGTTTGATCATGAAAAGTTGCTAGTAAGAACAGATAAATGGCGATAAATTGCTAATTTGAAGTGCAGACTCTAGCAAGATAGTGTACATATCAGTACTAGGGGATGATTGATTTAGCAATAGTCATCGTTGCTTTCCTTCAGTTAACTGAATTCGGCGGGTATGACATGGTGATTAAGAATGAACTACCACTAGTAGAGACCGGACAATGAATTTAACTTTTGAGGAGGAGCCATCACTTTTTCTTTTATCACAATTTAAGACTTTTATAATACCCAATTTCCACAGAAAGTCTTATTTGTTGTGTACAACATTCCAAAATGGAGAAACAAAATCCTTAAATCTTCTTCATTGTATCCTTGGGCTCAAGTCTTAAATAGACGCAAGAGATAAATAATGTTGATCATAAACACCGAACTTGCCAAGTAGACATCAGTATTAGGTCCAGAACGAAAACAATGCCATGCTTGTCCTATGGTCTACTAATAAGTAGTAATAATGTAAGAAAACCATTTCCATCAATTCTTACAACGAAAAAGGGATGGTATATAACAATATCTATGTTTTTTTTTTTCATTATATCACCACGAAGGTACAAGCCAACAAGTTTTACACTTCATTTCTGCAGAGCAGCTCACCAAGATTCCTTTCCGAATTGCTGGCTAATGCAGCATCGTTCATATAAAATGGAGCGGAGTAAAAACCGATGCCAATGTCCTCTGCAAGGGTGGCTCCAACTCCAGCAAGAATGTGGACATGAAACATTAGAGCACACTAAAGTATCATAGAGCTTGTGGGCAAAAAAGTGTGGTACTGGACTCGAGGTGTTCCAACTCAGAAAGTTTGTGGTTGTCTAGATAAAAAAGAAGAAAATTGCTCTGTTTTCCTACTCTCTTGCCAATGAGACCAAAACGGCTACTGCAACACTGTTCATATAAAATGGAGAGGAGTGAAAATTGAGATTATGTTGATGCCGGGATGAACATTGTTACAGTAGCCATTTTGTAGCTAAGAGAACTTGACACAAGAAAATAAAAAACAAAGCAATTTTCTTTTCTTTTTTCTGAAAGATCCTTAACAGCCATAATCAGAGTTGGAACCTCTCATATCCTGGTACGACTCTTTCTTGTCAACAAACTATACCATACTTGCTTTAACTCCTACTGAAACGGGATAACCTTGCAAGGCTCAGTCCTAATGAAGTCGCCGCAATGTAAAGCCTGGATTTGTGGCCGGCTCGTGCGGAGCAATTTAGATAGAGGAGATGAATGAAAGCCATAGGTCTCAAAGTATTTGTAGGGGTGATGGTAGGGTTCCCACCAGTTCCCCTTCCGAACTCATCCTCATCCGCGTTCAAGATTAGGACAAGGGTTTCGAGGGTCTCACCAACTGGATATGTGGCCCATGTTTGGATGCATAAAAAAAGAGAGTGCGCACCAAATAAAGAGGTGTATTGTCTCACATCGATTATAACATGGGCAGTCATTATTTATTCAATGGTATTAGTAAGTGTCATATGTAAAGTATTTTTAAATAAGCTGTAGACAGATCTTTGGCAGTCAATAATAAGATCATTGTTCATTTTTATTGTTGCGTTTATTTTCACTTTACTTAATTAAAATGGGGAAAAAAGAACTTGTTAGACTTTGGAATTGGCTCTAGAACCTTTAATAGGGTAGGTTCCAGGTTCCAAGTTTGGACGAATAGGTTTCAGGTTCCAAGAAATGAGGAATATGTACTTGAGGGTAGGTTCTAGGTTCTAAGTTCCAAGTTCCGGGCAAAACCCGTAAAGGAACCCAGAACCGCTTATCTCTACCTCAACCAATACAAAAAAACCAAGAGACAAATCATCGCCGTTTTCAGTGTTCTGGGCCTTGAAGGTCACGCGAGATTCTGGGCCTCCAAGAGATCATTATTTCCATGGGCATGGGCTAGCTCTTCCTTTTCTCCTTTTCTTTGATGTTGGGTGGAACCCATTCTTTCGCTCTTGCTCTTCCAAATTCTCTAGCGTCTGGAAAGTATTCTGACTATGGATAGATTGAGCCTTTCAAAATGCTGGGACTTTAAGTAGAAGGAAAACCATGTCAAACATGTCTATTTCTGCTTTCCATTTCATCTTCCGAAACTGGCCTAGGAATCATTATTGTAACACGTCATCTTCAAGGAATCCTCCTTGTCTTTGATTGAGGTACTTAAAATTAGTTTAATACTCATTAAAACAATTCTAAAACTGTAAAAAAGTATACATTATAAGAAATCATCAAGCGAAAGCTATGATAATTTTTTTATGAACTAAAAGTTTATTCTAAAGATGATAAGTACATTATGCATAAGTTAAGCAATTGTTACATTTTATCATTTTCAGTTCTTGAGATTTGAATCGTTTTTTATTAGCTGGGAATCATTAATTGTAGAAGTTTGTAGTTCAAGAAAGTTTGAATCAATGCACCCTGAATATATATATCGTTTCCTTTAGTTAAGAGGGCTTAGATTCAATTTTACTGTGCCTCACTAGTCCACAAGTTTCGCAAAGGGGATCATTGCAATCTATTTCATTTTCATGCAAATATGTAACTTCTATTTAAATCTTTATGAGACTATATATAAAAAGAAAATTAAGTATACAGAAAGTATGAAAAATAAGATTCAATTACAAATGAAGACTTAAAGCCAATAAATAAGAAATTGGAAATGTAACATGAAAACCAGAAAGTAAAGATAAATATATAAGAAATTTAATATAATGAACATTTCTTAAGTTCTCATTTCTCTCACCATGTAATATACTCTTTTTTTCCTCGCTAATACAACATTGTCCTGATTTATTAACAGCGAGCAATTAATTTACCATAGATATTCACTTGAAAAAAAATTAGGGTAGGAATTGAATTTACGATTCGGTTCTTGAGTTGAAAGTATATAAATATTCTTACCACGTGGACAGAATGAAAAGTGAAGGAAAAAAAAAAAAAGGATAATACGCCAAAAACAAAAATCCTATACTTTTGTGATGGGGGATTGCCCATGCGTTCCCTCTTTTGATCGGATGAATATGTTCATGAGACATGGACAAGGAACATAACAAAAGCTTTGATTTTCATAGTCAGTGATTTCCACCAAGAGTCAAGTAGAGATTACAAGCATGTCTCACGCCTCATAGTCCAACCATTTGATTAGGTGTTTAGATTTCTTGAATAGATTTTCTCAAATACTCCCAAAGAATTTGGTTAGAACTTCAATTTGGTCTTTAAAACTATTTGAGTTTGACTTGATTGGATGACTACTCTATCCAACCTTGTTTTAATTAGGAAAATTTTGGTTAAAAGCCCATTCCATCCATAGAATGTTTATACTAAGGAATTAATCGAGTATCAATCTTTATCATACTGAAAATCTAATTTCTTATTTTTGTTCATCATCTTTCAATAGAAAAATAATTAGTCAAGCTTGGCTAGGGAATTTTCCTCCCAAGTACTACTGAGCAAATTTTGCTTATATATGTAAAATCGTTGAAGCATTCTGAGCTTGATTATTTGATTTTTTTTTTCTTTTCAATTTTAGGAGCAAAGTTATGGGCCAGATTTCTGAAAGCCTATGGGAGATAATCAGATAGGCTGATGGCATGAGAAGTGAAATTGAAGATACAGTGCAATCTATGTGCAGTAATTGAACCCTTCTGGTGAAGACATGCAGACACCGATGCAGAGAATAGATTACAGCAGATCCGATGTTGTACCATCCAGTGAGACCAATGCAGTGTTCAATAATGAGCAGAAGGAACCACAGGGTATCTGTCCGCCCAGTAATAATCAGAATCATGGAGAACAACACAATGAGAGAGTGCAGGTACTGGTTTTTCATGAAAATGGGTTTTCTGAAGATTTGAGGAATGAGCAGAACCATTCGGACAAAGTTTTGACTCCAGAGGATGTGGATGTGGGTATCCCACCAGGTTTTTCTGGCAATGTTGAAAACTGGAAGCTCTCTAATGATGCTGAAGATGATCCTGAACT
Source organism: Corymbia citriodora subsp. variegata (assembly GCA_014858505.1). NCBI lineage: Eukaryota > Viridiplantae > Streptophyta > Magnoliopsida > Myrtales > Myrtaceae > Corymbia > Corymbia citriodora. Next base: position 15,098,998 of record CM026419.1, on the reverse strand, counting down.
ACCTCCTGGTTTTGGTTAATTAGATGTTCTAAGAATGTGCGTGGCTGTTGCCACATGATCAGTTAGAGATCTTTTAATGACAATGGATTTTGGTTGTTGATGGAACCTTCAATTTAACTGCTTACTGCCCTGCTTAGAGTCAGCTATCACGAGGGCATCTGAAATTTATCATACATCTCTGCCGACTGCTTATTCTGTGCTTTGCTCTGGGTCTGTTCAACGGTTTTCTCATATCTCATGGATTCGATCGCATGAATGGCATCAACCAAGACGACATCAATCACGTGTACGGTTTCTCTCCCTGCGCTTCGCTTTGATAGTGGATTTGAGCAAGAATGATTGTTGTACATGGCTATTGCAAGTGAGTGGCTTTCTAGTCCCAAGCGTCCCTCCCCTCTCCCCCTCTCTCTCTCCTCGTTCCTTCCCCCAAATATAGAAAAAAAAACCTTAGGATCACCAAGGCTCTATTTTTTTTGATCTATTTTTTTTTACTGGGCATCTTCATCTTGGATGCGTTAGCTTTCAAATCAAATGAGGAATTCTTCTTCAAGCGAAAAATAGAAAGGGAATTTGCAATTTCCGACAAGCTCGACCCGGTGAAAACAGTTCTCAACATCCTATTTATTCAGCTTGTTGTAGGATCACGCCTGAAACCTTAGAACAAACACGTTTCTCCATATGGGAGCAGAGGGATTATGCTTGACCCAACAAGAGGAGTCGCACATAATTTTTCAATTTGTCATAATATTTATATAATGTGTCTTATTCATTTTGTTAAAATATATATTGAGTTTAAGCCTGTTGAACAAATCTGATCCAAATTGAATTGTGTATTAGCCTGGTATATTTAAAGTTCAATAATCTGAATCTAAGAATATGTAATTTCTTCTGAGGCGAAGTCGTGATTAACAACGGAAGTTGTTCCGTATTGAAGTCGGCAACTGCCGATTTGGAAAGTCCAAATTGGACTCGGAAGACTTTGAATCGGTCAAAGTGGGTGCAAGAAAACAGCAAAGGAGGAAAGTCCAACTTCATTGTCCGAATCAGGTTCTGAGCATGGATTTCCCAATCCATGTGGACTTCGGCCACGTCCTATTTTCATGGGTATATATAGATATAATATTAGATCGTGGGTTTGCTTTACGTCGTTAAGCAGTTCATGTTCACACAAATATAATAAATTTATGATTTTCTGACTGTTTTCTCCTTTTCAATGAGTCGACAGTGTATGTAAACTTTTTAGATAAACACTACAGATCAGTCATGATATACTGTTAAACATATGTAGATGGTTCTTATAAGAAATGCATTTGCAAGAACACGAACTGCAGAAATCATGAGCTGAGACCAGCATCTATCTACACACGGAAGCAGCGGAGAAAGAGGCCATTTTGACGAACTTACACCGCCAATACGCACAATTCAAACGCGAGAAACCAACTACACCATCCGAAGGACGATCAGTGCTTGAAGCGATGAAGGAGGAACAAGTACAAGAGTGTCGGACCTGTTGTTATCACTGGGTGGCAGCAACGACCAGAGAGAGCGGGAGCTCGAGAATTGAAGTCTCCGAGCTGAAGAGGCTCGTCTTTTTTATCTGGTTTATCTGGTTCTGTGGTTCTATGCGAAGGAGATATTGCGAGGGAAGAAATATAAATGGAGACAAGAGCTGAGGCTTTGTTTCTTCTACGTAGACGATAACGAGTGATTCAGAAGAAGACCACGAGCGTTGACTGAGTGCAAGACTCTAGACTGGTTTTTCTTTTTTCTCATCTTATTTTCTGACAGATGAAAGAACCTTTAGATGGAAAAGGAAAATTACGTTGGATGCTTAGACAAACTCATTAATTTAAATGGCTATTGGTAAAATGTCATATTATTTGATAAATTAATTTACAAGATGACATTTAGCATTCGTTTTGTTTCGCTAAAAATAAATGATTTGTTAAATATTTTCTAAAGATGATAGCTAGTATCGCTTATAGCAATGAATAAACAAAAATATTTTTATCATCTACGAAAATCTTTAGATATATATTATTATCCATAATGAAAATATTATTCATTGACTAACTATTTCCAATAATACAAGAAACTGTTTTGGAAAAAATATTTTTCAAATCATTTGTTTTTTTTTGAGAAATAAACAAAATCTTAATATCTTTCATTCTGCTCCCAAAATTATGGATTGCATTGTGTTCTTGAGAACAAAGTTGGCTTTATAATCACCAGTCATCACACAAATGGGTGGGAGACGACATCAATCTCGTACGCCCTTTAAAGAATGTTGGCCATGAATTGTAACCTTATTTTTTGGGTCAAATGTACAAGAATTCAGGTTCTCAAAGGAAGTTACGAAGTTACATGGACGGGATTAACTCAAGAGAAATTAAGGGCGATCGAATCCCGGTCCAAATCGATTCCTGGGTAGTCCAGTGATATTGATTGTGAGGCAAAAGGGAAAGATAGAAAGAGAAATAAAAGCATGCATGAGACATTTAAAAAATTATAATAAGTTGATTAAAAACAATTAGTCCGGGTGGTTTGGAACTAGAAATTGGACTGTTCGAACATTGGTTCCACTTTTAGGAATTGAAATCAAAACCAGCACTCCCGGGAATTGGACAGCACCAGGTAGTTCGATCTAGTCTAGGCAATTCCCAATTTACTTGGTCTGTCTTGCTCACCTTCAAGAGACACCTTTTTCTTGCTCATTTGCTTTTATTTTATTTATTTGTTCCTTTTTTTTCATCTACTTTCATCACAACCAAACTCACAACCCGATTCATACCTTAGTCTACTCTTCGCATCTAGAGTAAAAGGGAATAAAAGAGATGGAGATGTATGATAAATAAAAAAATCTTAATTTATTCTTGCGTTATGGAACCCATTAGAAGTACCAGCTATTTTGGCTTTGGAAAAAGAAAGAAAAGAAAAACGAAAAAAGGAAGCCCTTGTTTTTCAAAAATAATAAAATCTTTTTTCTGGTCGTGATGTTTGACGTTTACGAGGGCGACTTTCGTGGGGTTGGCTTCATGGAAAATCATTGAGAAGGACCCAACATAGTCGTCGTCAACAAAAGCGCAAAATTGAAGGAGTCTTTAACTTTCGTGCTTTGCGTTCTCATTGGAGGTGACAAAGGTGCGTGCGCGAAGCGTGTTTACCAGACAGAAGGGCGTTTGCAAAAAGTGAGAGAAGCTGGTCATTGAGAGGGAGAGAGGCGAAGAGGAAATGGCGTGTATGAAGCTGTTTGTCATAACTTTGGTACAGTGTTGAGGTTAAATTTTTGCACCATTTTTCGGCAGCTTCTTGAGAGCCCATGTTCGGTAGATGAAGTTCCGTGAAGATTAAGTTTGAATGGAGGTCTACTTTGTCAAGTTCTAAGCCCAAAATTCATCTTAACTTTCATGGGATCATTCTAAACTTAATATGGTTTCAAAAGAAAATCGAACCTCGTTCTTTAAATATGGAGATCACCTCCTTATGTAATAGAAGGCTCAAATCCACGGTTAAATTCAAATCCGCAATTAGATAAGGAAAATTAAATGGAAACTTTTCTATGACAATCGTGAGAAAGGCTAATATTGGTTTTTTTCCCCATATAGAACCATCACCTCCCTTCCCTCCCTCAGATCGTGAAAATTAACTCTGAGATCCAATCTAACCCACTGTGGCATTTATTCCCCATATAGAACCATCGCCCCCTTCCCTCGCTTCCTTCCTTCCCTCCCTCATATCTCCCCCTTACAAAAGTCTTGAGTCTTACAAATACTAGTTTGGTAGTAGTGTTTCTTAGCAAGAGTTTGTCGCTCTCTCGCTATATATCTTGCGCATGCCCTAGTTGGTGAAATTATATGAAGCTCTCATTCTTCATGATCATCATTGATCAACATTTTCATTGTATTTTGAAATCTCCAGTTTGATCATGAAAAGTTGCTAGCAAGAACAGATAAATGACGATAAAAATTACCAATTTGAAGCGCAAACTCTAACTAGATAGTGTACATATCAGTACTAGTGGATGATTGATTCAGCAGTAATCATTGTTGTTTTCCCTCCGTTAGCTGAATTTGAAGGGTATATCAAGGTGAGTAAGAATGAACTATGATTGGTAGAGACCAGACAATGAATTTAACTTCTGAGAAGGAGCCATCACTCTTTTTTTTCAACAATTTAAGTCTCAGTTTCCACTGAAAGGATCATCTTATTTATTGTGTATGACATTCCAATATGGAGAAATAGAGTCCTTAATCTTCTTCATTGTCTCACTAGGCTTGAGTCTTCACTTACGTCGATCATAAACCCCGAACTTGTTGAGTAGACATCAGTTTTAGGTCTAGAATGAAAACAATGTCATGCTTGTCTTATAGAATTCTAATGGGTAGTAGTAATGTAAGCAAACAATTTCCATCAATTTTCACAATATTTATGCTTTATTTTTTCACCATACCACCATGAAGGTACAAGCCAACAAGTTTAACACTTCATTTCTGCAGAGCAGCTCACCAAGATTCCTCTTTGAATTGCTGGCTAATGCAGCACTGTTCATATAAAATGGAGTGTAGTAAAAACCGATGTCGACGTCCTCTACGACGGCGGCTTCAACTCTAGTGAGAATGTGGACATGAACGGTAGTGAAACGGTAGAGCACACGAAGTGCCGTAGAGCTTGTAGGCAAAAAAGAGTGGTATAGGACTTGAGGTGTTCCAACTCAAAAAGTTCGTGACTATCGAGATAAAAAGACAAAAATTGCTTTTTTTTCCTTCTCTCTTGCCAATGAGACCAAAACGGCTACTGCAACACTATTCATGTAAAATGGAGGGGAGTAAAAATCGGGACTATGTTGACGCCGGGATGAATGTTGTTGCAGTAGCCATTTTGCAGCTAAGAGAGCTTGACACAGGAACACAAAAAACAAGGCAATTTTTTTTTTTTTCTGAAAGATCCTTAACAGCCATGATTTGAGTTGGAACCCCTCATATCCTGGTACGACTTTTTTTCCAACAAACTATACAACACTTGCTTTAACTCTTATCGAAACGAGATAACCTTGCAAGGCTGAGTCATGATGAAGTCGTAGCAATGCAGAGCCCGGATTTGTGGCCAGCTAGTGCGGAGCAACTGAGACTGAGGAGATGAATGAAAGCTATAGGTCTCAAAGTATTGGTACGGGTGACGGTGCGGTTCCCACCAATTCCCCTCCCGAACTCGTCCTCATCCACATTCAAGATTAGGGACAAGGAGTTCGGGGGTCTCGCCAACCGGATATGTGGCCCATGTTTGGACGCATAAAAAAAGAGTGCGCACGCGAAATAAAGAGGCGTCTTGTCTCACATCGATCATAATATGAGCATTAGAGAGCACTAGGATAATAGTTTGTATGACCAAGAATAGAATATCGTAAATTTTGAATTTTTTGTAGTTATGATAATTTACAAAACGAAAAATTACCAAAAAAATTCTAAGCCTATTGTAATTGTGTCAATTTGTCATAAACTTTTTTTTTGGCCAACTTAGTCTTAAGCCTTTTGTATTTGTGCCAATTTAGTTCATCCGGTTAAAATTGGTTAGTCGGCGCTAAAGTAGACACCAACTGGCGTCGTTTGTCTGGCCGACGCTGACATGGCAATTTTTTAATAATATTTTATTTTATTTTTTCAAATTTTTATTATTTTTCCTTTTATTATTTTCTTTTCTTCGTACTGTTCATCTTCTCCCCACAAAAAAAAACAATTCTTCTTCTTCCCCCTTAGTGGCCGATGAGGCTCCCCATCTACTGGGCGAGGGCCATGAAGGCCTCACCAGCCACAGGTGAGGGTTGCGGACCTCACCCACCTCACCTAGATCTAGGTGAGGCTTGGGGGCAGTGGGCTTGACCCCTAAGCCTCGCCAGAGCCTCGCTAGCCACTGTGGGGGAAGAAAAAGAACGGTTGGGGGAAGAAGATGAATAGTACGAAGAAAAAAATGAAAAATGAAAAAAATAAAAAATTCGAAAAAAATATTATTAAAAATTTGCCATGTCAGCATTGGTCTAGATAGTTGGCGCTAGTCAGCATCCATGTTAGCACCAGTCGGCCAATTTTAGTCTGATGGACTGAATTGACACAAATGCAAAAGGTTTAGGACTGAATTAGTCAAAAAATGTTTATGATTGAATCTTTACAATTGCAATATCTGAAAGATTTTGGAATGGAAAGGATAATATCAAAATGTCTAAAGTGTCTTAAAATGTTATAATGTGTGAGGAAAAAAATCAAGATTACATTTGAAATAGTTGTGTAAAAATTATTTTGTTTATATATTGCCAAGGAATGGAATGGCCATTCTAGGAATAAGCCTTCCTGGACTGAGCATTCCACCCTTCTTCTAAGAAACATGCAAATGAAATGGAATCACACGTGGAATAACAATTCCATTCCAAGTCAATTCAACCCCAATGTAGAAAGTAGAAACATTCGAACCGGAAAGATAGGGTTTATGGTCTTTGAAGGTGCCTTTTAAGGCAGAAATTTTCATTTTCAAAGCTCATGTTCTCATTCTCAATCTGTCGTGCTTTCATTAGAGAAAATAGTTATTACAAATTTTCTTTCAATTTCCTTTTATCATTCGAAAACAATTCTCAAAATACCAAGGGATGTTCTTTTGGCCAATGCTTTTGTTTTCAAATGAAATTGAAAATAGAAAGCGTAATTAGCCACCTATTGCGCCCTGCGTCTGACATGAATTGGAGAATCCCACAAATTGGAAGTCGGAAAGGAGAAGACTGATGGAAATAGGAGAAGAATTTTTGTATTCTTTCCTACTTGATGTCGATACATTCTTTTACATGTATTTATAGTACAAAGTATGGATAATAAAAGTAAATAATAAAAGATACATAATCAATTTGAATCATTGATCAAGTTTATCAATCGAGCCAAATCCTGGATTGCAACCTTTATATCAAATCATATCTTCATTGATTTTATCAATCGAGCAAAATCTTGAATTGCAACCTTGATGTCAAACCATATCTCCAACACATATCTCCAGTGGTGTCTGTCCCATTTTAAGTGGATGAGAAAGAAACGTTTTATCCACGGCCGTGTTTATAAATTCCCATGCTCTACTGAATTGACTACACTATAGCTTTATCTTAACTGTACTATCGTCCAAATGGATCAGGTCAGTGAGGTCATTATACAAGAGGGTATTACATAATTCTTCAAAATTAGAAACAGGACCTTTTTAAAAAGGTCTTCTTTCCTTTATAAAAAGGGTTCTTTTCAAAAAGTTAAATAGGGTCCCCCTTCTCGCCTTTTCATCCCAATGCTAGAATTTTGCCGTGATATATGGAGCGGGATGACTCATTAGCTTGGCATGAATGGCTGAGATTTGACTTACAAAGACCTCCTAAACAAATATATTCTCCATTGAAGTATGTAGATGCAACTTACAACAAAACCTATTTATGCTCCTGAAAGTTCCTTTTCTTCAACTTTCTTACATTCTTTAGGTATCAAAATATTTCTCCTCAAGATCGAACTTTTCGCTTTCATAGCCCATGTTCTCACTCTGCATCTGTCGTGTTTTCATTATAGTAAACAATTATCATTTGAAAACTATTTTCAAAATCTCAACAGATTTTTTTTTGCCTAAACCTTTTATTTTCGAATGAAATTGAAAAATAGAAAAAATAGTAGCCACCTATTGCGCACGAGTGCCTGGCCTCTCCTAAGTGGATGAGAAAGGAATGTTTTATCAACGGCTGCGATTGAGTTGATTTATTGTGAATCAGCTCCATCAAAGTATTCGCTCAAAAAACGGCCATGAGAAAAAGAGAAGAACAGTAGAAGAACTCCTGCGGAGTCTAGTTCAGTCATTGACAGTCAGTGAGTCTTGTTTTGGTTGAAAACTACTGCAAAGTGGCTCGCTTTATAATTGGGAAAAGCAAAAGGGTCAAATTTCTAATTAAATACTTGAATTTTTAATTATCTAATCAAATTATTTAATTTGCATTAGTTTTTTAATCAAAAGTTTCTACCGCTCCAAATCGGATTAGTTGGAGTTGATGTATTCATCAGAAAGACGAGATTTTTTATGTGGAATGTGGAATCCTCTTGATTTTCAAGGTACTTTAATTTTTTTAGCATGATATTTTATGCATATATTGTGCATTTTTGGTGTGATGACTATTTAATTCTATTTTTGTGGATAGTAGGATACGAGTTGATTTTAAAGGATGACTTCATAATTTATTAATGGCTTTACTCATGTACTTTTTTTTCTTCATTTCTTGGATGTTTTATGTAGATTTATCGAGTACCTATGGAATTTCTTAAGCATTTATGATACCTAACTTAAATTTCTGTGATTTTTTTCAGTTTTTTTATAACATAACCAATTAATCGGTAATGGGGTCAAAACACTCAAAACGGGTATTGACTAATCTCACTATTGTCTTGTGTTACAAACTCCGCTAAGGGGAAGGAGAACCTTGATCTGTGACGAACATCCTGCCTTCGGAAAAAAGGGAATATCTATATGTTTTGTCGAGGGGAAATATGCACACTTTGGTTCGTTTGTATGGCCCTACTCTTGATTTCTTCAAGACATACATGTCAGTTAAAGATTAGTGGATTATATTTTTCGCCCGAAATGGTCTTTGGACATCGTTTTTGTCCACAAACATGGGATTATTAAGACTGAAATATTGCGCCAGTTGTATCTAAATTTGCAAATTGATTCTACCTTGAAACAAAAACATAATCATGTTTATAAATTCCTATGCTCTAATCAATTGACTACACTATAGCTTTATGCTAACTCCACCATTGTGCAAATGGATCCAGTCAGGTGAGATTGTCACGTAAGAGGGTATTATATAATTTTTCAAAATTAAAAAGGGCGCCTTTTAAAAAGGTCTTCTTTCCTTTTTAAAAAGGGTCTTTTTAAAAGTTAAAGAGGGTCGTCGTTCTTGCCCTTTTTTTTTTATCCCAATACTAAAACTTTGCGGTAATATATGGGTCGAGATGGCTCATGAACTTGGTGTTGCACCGTTGAGATTTGACTTACAAAAATCTCCTAAACAAATATGTTCTCCATCGAAGCATGTATATGCAAAGTGGGCAGATTTTGCATCACGTGTGAAAGGAAGAAAGTATACATCTTGTATAGCATAGAACTACATTTGGTATGAAGAAATGAAATAGGTACTACAATTCTCGTGTATGTTTGTTGAGAAGGAATGAGAAGGAGAAAATTTGATGATATCTTTTCCAGTGTCTAGAAGAACTTAAAATGGAAAGGATAGTATTGAAATGTCTAAAATGTCTTAAATTATTATAATGTGTGAAGGAAAAATCAAGATTACACTTGAAAAAGTTGTGTCAAATTATGTTGTTAATATTTTGTTGAGGAATGGAATGACCATTCTAGGAATAAGCCCTCCTAGAATGAGCATTCCACCCTTTTTTCTAAGAAACAAGAAAAACAAACGGAACCACGCGTGGAATAACAATTTCATTCCAAGTCAATTCCTTTATACTACGCGTCTTCTAAATTTCTTTTTAATTTTTTGACTCTAGGGTTTGTGGTCTTTGATGGTGCCTTTTGGAGGCAAACTTTTCACTTTCAAAGCCCATGTTCTCATTATCAATCTATCATGTTTTCATTAGAGAAGTTGTGAAAATTTTTCTTTTCAATTTCTCTTTTATCAACTGAAGACTATTCTCAAAATATCAATAGATGTTTTTTTGCCTAATCCTTTTGTTTTCATATGAAATTGAAATAAAAAGCATAATTTGTTCCTGTTGCACAGGTGTGTCCACCTCGTCCTGAGTGGATGAGAAATAAATGTTATATCCGCAAGTGTGATTAACTTCAGATGTGAATCATGTTCTTATGAATCATTTACTGATAAAGTGGCCAAGGGAAAAGAGCACCAAAAGCCTTCCCATGCTTGACAATCAACGAGTCTTCTTTTGGTAGAAAGCTACTGCATGTTGGGCCAGTAAAAGTGACTCGCTTTATAACTGAGAAAAGCAAAAGGGTCAAATTTCTTTGAAACACGCGACACGCGAGGGCTGAAATAAGATCTAGATATAATTCCAATTTGAATCCCTTAACTAACACAAATTTCTTATAAGTACTTAAATTTTAATTTCGCTACTCAAGTTATTGAATTTGCATGAGTTCTCTAACTAAGTCTCTACTGCTTCAATTCCAATCAGTTGGAGTTGACTTCTTCGTTAAACCGGCCAGATTTTTCACGTCAAGGTACTTTAATTTTCTTTTATGAAGTATTTATGCATATATAGCACATGCATGGGGCAAGTAATTTCGGAAATGGGGAATTTCTTGTTTAGTATATGGAGAGGTGCATCGAGATGGGTGGAATAATGTAGTGTTAAGGTCGAAGGATATGGAGGTTCACCGTTGAATCGCAAAGGCAAAAGCTGCCAGTCAAGGATCAAGAACTAAGATAGATAACAACTAACCACTAAGGTGTAGAAGATTGCTCCACCGGTCGAGGACAATAAGTTGAAATTATTTGTAACCTTATTTTTTGGGTCAAATGTACAAGAATTCAGGTTCTCATAGGAAGTTACATGGATGGGATTAACCCAAGAGAAATTAAGGGTGATCGGATTGCGGTCCAAATCGATTCCTAGGCAGTCCAGTGGTATTGATCGTGAGGCAAAAGGGAAAGATAGAAAGATAAATAAAAGCATGCATGAGACATTTAAAAAATAATAATAAATTAATTAAAAACAATTAGTCTGGGTGGTCTGGAATTAGAAATTGATTGCTTGGACATTAGTTCCACTTTTAGGAATTGGAACCAAAACCAACACTCCCGAAAATTGGACCGAATAAGCTGGTTCGATTTAGTCTAAGTAATTCCTAGTTTACTTGGTCCGTCTTGCTCACCCTTAAGAGACACTTTTTTCTTTCTCATTCGCTTTTATTTTATTTATTTGTTCCTTTTTTTCGTCCAATTGCATCACAACTAAACTCACAACCTGATTCATACCTTAGTCTCCTCTTTGCATCTAGAGTAAAAGGGAATAAAAGAGACGGAGATGTATGATAAATAAAAACTCTTGATTTATTCTCGCGTTATGGGATCCATCAGAAGTACCGGCTATTTTGGCTTTGGAAAAAGAAAGAAAAGAAAAACGAGAAAAAGGAAGCCCTTGTTTCTCAAAAATAATAAAATCTTTTTTCTGGTCGTGATGTTTCACGTTTACGAGGGCGTCTTTCGTGGGGTTGGCTTCGTGGAAAATCATTGAGAAGGACCCGACATAGTCGTCGTCAACAAAAGCGCAAAATTGAAGGAATCTTTAACTTTCGTGCTTTGCGTTCTCATTGGAGGTGACAAAGGTGCGTGCGTGGGTCCTCTCCCCTTTACCAGACAGAAGCGCGTTTGCTTTATTTTATATCTCTCTCCCCTTTGCCTGGGGCCGACGACCCCGCCTCTCTCTCTCTCATGCATGCGTGAGAAGCTAGTGACTCTCAGTTTGCCACGTGGATTCCACCCCATGCATCGTAACGTGGCCATCGGAGAGAGGGGAAAAAGTGAGAGAAGCTGGTCATTGAGAGGGAGAGAGGCGAAGAGGAAATGGCGTGTACAAAGCTGTTTGTCATCACTTTGGTACAGTGTTGAGGTTAAATTTTTGCACCATTTCTCGGCAGCTTCTTGAGAGCCCATGCTCGGTAGGTGAAGTTCCGTGGAGATTAAGTTTGAATGGAGGTCTACTTTGTCAAGTCCTAAGCCCAAAATTCATCTTAGCTTTCATGGGATTATTCTAAACTTGTTATGGATTTAAAAAAAAAAATCGAACCTCGTTCTTTAAATATGAAGATGATATTCTTCTGTAATGGAAGGCTCAAATCCGCAGTTAGATTCAAATCCGCAGTTAGATAGGAAAATTAAATGGGAACTTTTCTATGACAGTCGTGAGAAAGGCTAATACTGGTTTTTTTCCCCATATAGAACCATCACCCCCTTCCCTCGCTTCCTTCCCTCCCTCCCTCCCTCAAATCGTGAAAATTAACTCTGAGATCCAATCTAACCCCCTGTGGCGTTTATTCTCCATATAGAACCATCACCCCCTTCCCTCACTTCCTTCCATCCCTCCCTCATATCTCCCCCTTACAAAAGTCTTGAGTCTTACAAATACCGGTTTGGTAGTAGTGTTTCTTAGCAAGAGTTTGTCGCTCTCTCACTACATATCTTGCACATGCCCTAGTTGGTGAAATTATATGAAGCTCTCATTCTTCATGATCATCATCGATCAGCATTTTCATTGTATTTTGAAATCTCCAGTTTGATCATGAAAAGTTGCTAGCAAGAATAGATAAATGATGATAAAAATTGCCAATTTGAAGTGCAAACTCTAGCTAGATAGTGTACATATCAGTACTAGTGGATGATTGATTTAGCAGTAATTATCGTTGTTTCCCTCAGTTAACTGAATTTGAAGGGTATATCAAGGTAAGTAAGAATGAACTACGATCAGTAGAGACCAGACAATGAATTTAATTTCTGAGAATGAGCCATCACTTTTTTTTCCAACAATTTAAGACCTAGTTTCCACTGAAAGAATCGTCTTATTTATTGTATATGACATTCCAATTTGGAGAAATAGAGTCCTTAATCTTCTTCATTGTCTCACTAGGCTTGAGTCTTCACTTACGCCGATCATAAACCCCAAACTTGCTGAGTAGACATCAGTTTTAGGTCTAGAATGAAAACAATGTCATGCTTGCCTTATAGAATACTAATAGGTAGTAGTAATGTAAACAAACAATTTCCATCAATTTTCACAATATCTATGCTTTTTTTTTTTCACCATACCACAACGAAGGTACAAGCCAACAAGTTTAACACTTCATTTTTGCAAAGCAGCTCCCCAAGATTCCTCTCTGAATTGCTAGCTAATGCAGTACCGTTCATATAAAATGGAGTGTGGTAAAAACCGATGCGATGTCCTTTGCGATAGTGGCTTCAACTCCAGTGAGAATGTGGACATGAAATGGTAGAGCACACAAAGTGCCGTAGAGCTTGTAGTCAAAAAAGAATGGTACAGGACTCGAGGTGTTCCAACTCAGAAAGTTCGTGGCTGTCGAGATAAAAAGAAGAAAATTGCTTTGTTTTCCTTCTCTCTTGCCAATGAGACCAAAACGGCTACTGCAACACTATTCATGTAAAATAGAGGGGAGTACAAATCGGGACTATGTTGATGCCGGGATGAATGTTGTTGCAGTAGCCATTTCGCTGCTAAGAGAGCTTGACACAGGAACACAAAAAACAAGGCAATTTTTTTTTTTTTCTGAAAGATCCTTAACAGCCATGATCTAAATTGGAACCCCTCATATCCAAGTACGACTTTTTTTTCGACCAACTATATAACGCTTTAATTCTTACCGAAATGGGATAACCTTGCAAGGCCGAGTCTTGATGAAATCGCCACAATGCAGAGCCCGGATTCCATAGGTCTCAAAAGTTTTGGCAAGGGTGACGGTGTGATTCCCACCAGTTCCCCTCTCGAGCTCATCCTCATCCACGTTCAAGATTAGGGACAAGGAGTTCAAGGGTCTCGCCAACTGGATATGTGGCCTATGTTTGAATGCACATAATAAGAGTGCGTGCCCTAAATAAAGAGGCGTCTTGTCTCACATCGATCATAACATGCGCATTAGAGTGCACTAGGATAATAGTCTGTAATGACAAAGAATAGAACGTCGTAAATTTTGATTTTTTTGTAATTATGATAATTTACAAAATGGATAATTACCAAAAAAGTTTTAAGCCTATTGCAATTGTACCAATTCAATTATAAACTCTTTTTTGGACCAATTTCGTCCCAAATCTTTTGTATTTGTACTAATTCAATTCATCCGACTAAAATTGACCGGTTGGTGCTAAAGTGGACAGCAACCAGTGTCGATTGTCTGGCCAATGTTGAAATGGCAATTTTTTAGTAATATTTTATTTTATTTTCTAATTTTTATTATTTTTATTATTAATTTTTCCTTTAAAATTTTTCTTTTCTTCATACTATTCATCTCTCCCCCTCGAAAAGAAAAAAAAAACCATTCTTCTTCTTCGCCCATACTGGTCGGTGAGGCTCCTTGGCCACTAGGTGAGGGCCATGAAGGCCTTCTCCGCCACGGGTGAGGATTGCGGGCCTTCACCCTACCTCACCTAGATTTGGGTGAGGCTTGGGGGCCGTGGGCATAGTCCCCAAGCCTCGTTGGAGCCTCACCAGTCACTGTGGGGGAAGAAGAAGAACGGTGGGGGGAAGAAGATGAATTGTACGAAGAAAAGAAAGATTAAAAATTAAAGAAATAAAAAATTCAAAAATTCAAAAAAAAATATTATTAAAAATTTGCCATGTCAGCATTGGTCTGGATAGTTGGCGCCAGCCAACATCCATGTCAGTACCAGTTGACCAATTTTAGTCCAATGGACTAAATTGACACAAATGCAAAAGATTTATGACTAAATTGGTCAAAAAAAGTTTATGATTGAATTATTACAATTGCAATAAATTTATGAATTTTTTGGTAATTTTTCCACGAAGTGTTTCAATGTTGTGTTGTCGATAAGGGAGAGAGAGCAGAGTGATTTTTTTTCCTCCATAACTTCTTCGCGGAGGAGAGAGAGAGTGGAGTGTTGAAGACGGGGAGAGAGGAGAGACGACGGGACGAAGAACGGGACGAAGAGGAGAGAGAATAGAGAGGGTCTGCTGTTGATGTGAGAGATGTGGGCCCGGATCTGACACGGAGAGAGAAGAGAGACAACGTGGACTGGATGGACACGTGTCCAAATTTGAGTGGTGTGCTGCACCATCCAACGTGGAGTTTTAAACACACCCAATATTTTTTCGTAGGTAGTGGTTTCTTGAGGAGAGAGCATTATCGTATGGGAGCCGACGGTCGTACCACTGACCTGACCTGACCTTACCATTCTAGGCAATTGAAACTTTCGCTGATTTTCTTGTGATAGGTGAGAGGGCTCTATCGCCTTAAAGATACCTTAGCGATGACTTTGGTCGTCCGCTAATCGAAACCGGTTCATCTACAAGATCCCGTTCTCCTTGTGTAACTTCTTTTCATCGCTTCAGCTGCGACCCTCTCTCTGTCGTCGAGCAACGAGGTGAAGAACATGAAACCACCGCTTCTATTATTCATCTTCATCTCCGTCTCGCTCGAAGCACTCCAGGTCTTGGTCACTGGCGACAACGTCGGTGCTTACAAGCCTACCGATGATATCACCGTCGATTGCGGCTCCAACACCAGCTCCACTGCAGACGGACGAATTTGGATTGGAGACGCCGTCGACCGCTCGAACTCCTCTCGAATTGAGAAAACTCCCTCCTCTATCACTGCAAGGGCAAGCAATTCATCTCCCGGCGTCCCCTACTACACTGCTCGCCTCTCCCGCTCCGAGTTCGCCTACACCTTCCACGTCACCCCAGGGCCCAAATTCGTTCGCCTCTACTTCTTCCCTTCCGATTACCTCAACTTCCACCGTGCCGATTCCTTCTTCTCGGTCGAGGCCGCTGGCTACACTCTGCTCCAAAACTTCAGCGCTTACCTCTTTGCTAATTATACCGACTCTCCGAGCTTCTTCAAAGAGTTCTGCTTAACCGTCGGAGAGCACCAGATATTGAACGTTAAGTTTGCTCCCACTCCTGGTAATTCAGACGCGTATGCTTTCGTGAATGGAATCGAAGTTGTTTCCATGCCCGAAAGTCTCTACTACAACACCGAGGTCGACTTAAAGGAGGGAATCAACTTGGCAGGTCAGCAGCAGGGGCTGCGCTCCATCGGTGCCACTGATGCTCTTGAAGTGATGAAGCGCTTGAACGTCGGAGGACAGGTTGTCCGTCCATCTCTTGACACGGGCATGTACAGGACCTGGGAAGCAGATGACAGATATGTGACTTCTTTGGAAGTCGGAATTCTTCCAGTTAACTTAACTATCCAACTCAATTACAGTGAGCTAGTGCCAAACTACACGGCTCCAGATAGTGTATACATAACGGCGAGGTCGATGGGAAACAAGAAAAGTATCAATCTGAGCTACAATCTCACCTGGTCCATCGAGGTGGATTCGGACTTCTACTATGTACTCCGGTTACACTTTTGCGAATTCCAGATAGAGATAAATAACCCCTCAGATAGGATTTTCAAGATCTTCGTAGATTCACAACTGGTCGAGAATCGTGCGGATGTCATTGAATGGCGCGGAAAGGGCATGCCCGTCTATAGAGATTATGCAGTATTCATGTCCAACGGCCAAAAGAAAAGAAGCATCCTCTCGATCGCTTTGGGCGCTCTTCCAGATGGTTATACTCTTTACTCTGATGCCATCTTGAATGGCCTCGAGATATTCAAGATCAGCAATCCAGACAGGAATCTCGCGGGGTTGAACCCAGATCCAGTCCCAGTTAATCCGCCTGTGCCTCGACCGGCGAGCAAAGCATCGTCCAACCTCAGCGAAGCAGCAAAGATTGCCATCATTGCTGGCGGAGCTTTGGGCTTCACCGTGCTCTCTGTCCTGGCTTTCTTCCTTTACCGTCGACGAAACGGAGCGAAGGATTCGGCCTCGAGCGACGGCACCTCATGGTGGGGCCCGGCCTCGTACGCGAAGACTAAGTCAACGAAGACCCAGGGGTCATCCCTACCGTCGGATCTGTGCCGCCACTTCTCGCTGGCGGAGATCAGAGCGGCCACGAACGACTTCGACAAGGTGTTTATTATCGGCGTGGGCGGGTTCGGCAACGTGTACGAGGGCTACGTCGATGGCGGGGCCACCCATGTGGCGATCAAGCGGCTGAACCAGGGATCGCAGCAGGGCCTCCACGAGTTCAGGACCGAGATCGAGATGCTATCGCAGCTCCGGCACCGCCACCTGGTCTCCCTGATTGGGTTCTGCAAGGACGCGACAGAGATGATCCTCGTGTACGACTACATGGCACGCGGGACCCTCAGAGACCATCTCTACAGCACCGATAATCACCCACTCCCCTGGAAGCAGCGGCTCGAGATCTGCAGGGCCGCCGCATGCGGGCTCGACTACCTCCATACCGGTGTTAAGCACACCATTATACATCGCGACGTGAAGACGACCAACATCCTGCTCAACGAGAACTGGGTTGCCAAGGTGTCCGACTTCGGGCTCTCGAAGGTCGGACCCACGAGCGTGTCCAAGACGCATGTCAGCACGGCCGTGAAGGGCACCTTCGGGTACCTGGACCCGGAGTACTATAGGCGCCAGCAGCTGACCGACAAGTCCGACGTCTATTCCTTCGGCGTGGTTCTGTTCGAGGTACTGTGTGCGAGGCCTGCCGTGAGCCGGATGGCCCCGATGGAGCAGATCAGCTTGGCTAAGTGGGCCCAGAGTTGCTGCAAGAGCGGGGCCGTCGAGAAGATCGTGGACCCGCACCTGAAGGGGGCGATCGCCCCCGAGTGCCTCATCAAGTTCTGCGAGATTGCCGTGAGCTGCTTGCAGGACGAGGGGGCCAAGCGGCCATCCATGAACGACGTTGTGTCGGGCCTCAAGTTTGCACTGCAGCTACAGGTGAGCGCAGAGCGGGAGGTGACAGTCCATGTGGGTGTGTCAGTGCACGACAGTGATGACGGCGACAATGACGCCGCTCCGATCAGAGGCAACGGCAGCGATGAGGTGTCCAGCGCCTGCGATAGCGACGGTTGGGCAGCTGCGACGACGACCAGAAACAATGATTTTTGTGATAAGAGTAGGACTAGTTACGACTAACAGAAGTTGCCGTCTGGGACTGTCTTCTCTAAAATTATGAATTCCAAAGCTCGTCGAGAAAAGGACATTCAAGTACAACTGTTCCTGGTTTTTTCTTGAAGTTGCTTATGGCAAGGTTTTGCTATAAAAAAATCGAGGATAAAATAGGGTTTTTAGTTTGGATTCTTCGGGACAAGAATTGTGACTTGCGAAATGCCTCCGCCGCACATATGAGTTGACGCATTTTTCTATGCAAAGGAAATCTGTTCCTTTGGAATGTACGCAAATTCGATCAGTGTTAGATCGATGGGTTTGGCATTCTAGGCAAATTGCCGACTTATGCTCCAAATATCATGTATTAGTCAAGACAAATCCTTTATCCTATGTAAGATAAGTGACCTTAGTATGCAGTCAAATGAATAGATCCATGTTATACTTTTACTCAACTATTAGACTCTTAATCCAAATAATTTTCTGAAAACTCTTTTCCATTTAAGGTAAATATTACGAAAAATTATAAATTGATACGTTTGTGACAAATTTACACCAAATGATCACAAAAAACTCTAGATTGGTACACTAGTGATAAATTTACTACTAAACTAATTATTTTACCTTAAAAAACCCTGAAACCGTTACATTAGTGACAAATATACCATTTGTTAAATTAGATTAATATCACAAAAAACAACCAAGATGACACCAATCACAAGTGTATGGTTTCTCTCCTTGTGCATAGCTTTGAAAGTGGATTTGAGCAAGAATGATTGTTATACATGGCCATAGCAAGTGCTGGGATGGGAATAATAGTTTTTAAAATGAGAATAGCTGGTTTGGTAGTAGTGTCTCTTAGTAAGAGTTTGTTGCTCTCTCTCTCTCTACATATATCTTGTGCATGCTCTAATTGGTGAAATTCTACGAAGCTCTTGCTCTCCACGATCATCATCGATCAACATTTTCATTGTCTTTCAATATCTCTAGTTTGATCATGAAAGGTTGCTAGCAAGAACAGATAAATGGCGATAAATTGCTAATTTGAAGCGCAGACTCTAGCAAGATAGTGTACATATCAGTACTAGGGGATGATTGATTTAGCAATAGTCATCATTGCTTTCCTTCAGTTAACCAAATTCGCAGGTATGACATGGCGATTAAGAATGAACTACGACTGGTAGAGACCGGACAATGAATTTAACTTTTGAGGAGGAGCCATCACTTTTTTTTTTATTACAATTTAAGACTTTTATAATACCCAGTTTTCACAAAAAGGATTGTCTTATTTGTTGTTTACAACATTCCAATATGGAGAAACAAAATCCTTAATCTTCTTCATTGTCTCCCTGGGCTCAAGTCTTCAGTAGACGCAAGAGACAGATAATGTTGATCATAAACACTGAACTTGCCGAGTAGACATCAGTATTAGGTCTAGAACGAAAACAATGGCATGCTTGTCTTATGGTCTACTGATAAGTAGTAATAATGTAAGAAAACCATTTCCATCAATTCTCACAACGAAAAAGGGATGATATACAACAATATCTATGCTTCTTGTTTTTTCATTATATCACCATGAAGGTACAAGCCAACAAGTTTTTAACACTTCATTTCTGCAGAGCAGCTCACCAAGATTCCTTTCTGAATTGCTAGCTAATGCAGCATTGTTCATATAAAATGGAGCAGAGTAAAAACCAATGCCAATGTCCTCTACAAGGGCGGCTTCAACTCCAGCGAGAATGTGGACACGAAACATTAGAGCACACTAAAGTACCATAGAGCTTGTGGGCAAAAAAGTGTGGTACTGGACTCGAGGTGTTCCAACTCAGAAAGTTTGAGGTTGTCGAGATAAAAAAGAAGAAAATTGCTCTGTTTTCCTACTCTCTTGCCAATGAGACCAAAACGGCAGCCACTTGCACTTATCATAGCGACATGACTAATGAGTGAAATGATACCAAGATCCGAAATAAACTAAGGCAACATATGCACGGCAAACGCCAAGAGAAAAACAGCAACAACAAAGGCAGCAACTTAGACAACAAAAATGGAAGAGTCAAGACCCCATGATCTTTGTAACCACAAATGCAGAATGTTTAGAACTGAATTAATCAAAAAAAAAGTTTATGACTGAATTATTATAATTGCAATAGATTTATGACCTTTTTGGTAATTTTCCCACGAGGTGTTTCGATGTTGTGTCATTGATAAGGGCAAAGCATCTTCAATTTACAAACTTTTATGACCATTTGTTGTAAAAAAGAAGAAATTGTCATAAATTGAGAATCTCTTTACAAAGAGTTATGATGTCATAAAAAGAGAAAAACGTCGTAGATTAGGATGTTTGGTCAAATACAACCACTTCCAAAGGATTATGTTTGATCATTGTAAATAAGGATAAAACATAATCTTGTATATTTTTTTCAACTACAACACTTTGCGAAGGTAACCATGAACAAAATGTTGCAAATTTTTAAAATTTTAAATTACGACAATTTTCAAAAATTTCAACTATCGATAGCTTATAAAGGTTTACAATAATCTTTGCAACTAACAATATAGCCTCAAGAAACTTTATTTTGATTTTTACTGTGCCATGACGTAGATATTCTAGGGGTTTGGTAATCATTTGCTAGTGGTTAAAGCATTGTAAATTTCACTTTTAGTATGTCCGATGTCTATTTTCCTAGTGGATTGGAAATTTGGCCTCATGTGAGAACTACTGCAATCGACTCATTCTATAGTCGGGACCATTCCATCTCAATCTAATGGCTGACATTTGTGGGATTATGGTAAAAGATTAAAACCTAAAAAGTCTCCAACTAAGCATTTGTGGATTTGTCCGGTGAACGATACACCAAATGTACCTCAACCTATGGAGCTTGTTTTGATGGACTACATCAAAAAATTTCTTGAAAGATATAAATCCACTGGAAAATCAAAACTATGCATGTCGAATGAAATGGCGGTTGTTGTTTACTCTGATAATAAATTATTGATTTAAGTTTGACTAAATAACTAAATAAAATAGATAGGCTTCTCTTTTTATCTTAAGTCGATGGATAGTCTCGAAGATTTCCAAATTGCCCGAGCCTTGTCCTAACTTTTTTTGCTCCAAAGCAAAGATATCCACGTAAAGATTCCATGCTAGTTAGATAGTCACGATCAAGAGGTTGCTAATATGTATCGTCCAAGCTAATATGTGAAGGTTGTGGGAGTATCGTCCAAATGCTAGATGCTTTTTGGACCACTTATTTTAACCTTTTGAATGGATCAAACCGTAAAGACGTTCTAGGGCAAAATCGATATTTATGTGAAATTTTCGTAACTTCACACGTGGAATGAGTTGCAACATTTGCTTCTTGAAAGCTGACAAGAGTTTTTATTTTTTTCTATTAATCTTACTTTACTCTTATTTTAATCTTCGCTCTCGGACTTTCATCCTATCTTTATATAACATGTGAGAAAACACGGCTTCATGGTGGTCCCTTGGGGAGAGAGCATTATCGTATGGGAGCCGGCGGTCGTACCACCGACTTGACCTCACCTTTCTAGGCAACTGAAACTTCCACGAAAAGCGCCCTGGAAAGAGTACAAATCCCGTTTACTAGGGGTGTCATGAACCGAATCGAAAACTGAACCGAGATGGAAAACCGAACCGAACCGAAATTTCGTATGTTTTCGGTTCGGTTCGGTTAACCAAATCGAATTGGAATTCTTAATAAAAATTGAATAATCTCTCTTCTTTATCATATTTTTTTTAATTAAATTTCAATAAACAAAGTAAAAATAGGAAAATCGAAAAACCGTCCCGAACCGAACCGAACCGAACCGCATTTTCAGTTCGGTTCGGTTCGGTTTTTCAAAAAAACGGAACTCAACCGAACCGTTTACACCCCTACCGTTCACGACCGTTCGAACTACTCTCCAATTGAGAAAACTCCTTCCTCTATCATTGCAAGGGCAAGCAGTTCATCACCCACTGTCCCCTACCATACTGCTCGCCTCTCCCGCTCCGAGTTCGCCTACACCTTCCACGTCACCCCAGGGCCCAAATTCGTTCGCCTCCACTTCTTCCCTTCCGATTACCTCAACTTTTGCCGTGCCGATTTCTTCTTCTCGGTCGAGGCTGCTGGCTACACTCTGCTCCACAACTTCAGCGCTTTCCTCTTTGCTGATTATACCCACTCTGTGAGCTTCTACAAAGAGTTCTACTTAACCGTCGGAGACGACCAGATATTAAACGTTGCGTTTGCTCCCACTCCTAGTAATTCAGACGCGTATGCTTTCGTGAATGGAATTGAAGTCGTTTCCATTCCTGAAAGTCTCTACTACAACTCCGTGGTCGACTTAAAGGAGGGAATCAAGTTAGCAGGTCAGAAGATGCCGTACCCCATTTTGGCCACTGATGCTCTCGAAGCGGTGATGCGCTTGAACGTCAGAGGACGGTTTGTCGGTCCAGCTAGTGATACGGGAATGTACCAAACCTGGGAAGCAGATGAGATATACTTGAATTCTTCGAACATTGGAGTTTCAGCGGCTAACACGACTATCCGCCTCAATTACAGTGAGCAAGTGCCAAATTACACCGCTCCAGATAGGGTATACAGAATGGCGAGGACGATGAGAAGGTAAGAAAGAATCGATCTGAGCTACAACCTCACCTGGTCCGTCGAGGTGGATACGAACTTCTATTACTTTGTCCGGTTATACTTTTGCAAATTCCAGATAGATATAAATAACCCCTCAGGTTGGAATTTCGAGATTTTTGTAGATTCACAAATGGTCGAGTATAGTGGGGAGGTCTTTTGTTGGAGCGGGAAGGGCGTGCCCGTCTATAGAGATTATGCAGTATACCAACCTTCGGGTCGCGGTGGTCCCAGAAGATGATGCCATCTGGAATGGCCTCGAGCTATTCAAGATCAGCAATTTACACAGGAATCTCGCAGGGCCGAACCCAGATCCAGTCCCGTATAAACTGCCAGTGCCTCCACCGGCAAGAAAAGTATCATCGAACCTCAGCAAAGCAGCAAAGATTGCCATCGTTGCTGGCGGAGCTTTGGGCTTCACCGTGCTCTCTCTCCTGGGTTTCTTCCTTCACCGGCGACGAAACAGCGCGACGAATTCGACCTCGAGCGACGGCACCTCATGGTGGGGCCCGGTGTCCTCCGCGACGACCGAGTCAACGAAGACCACGGGGTCGTCCCTGCCGTGGGATTTGTGCCGCCACTTCTCGCTGGCGGAGATCAGAGCGGCCACGAACAACTTCGACAAGTTGTTTATTGTCGGCGTGGGCCGGTTCGGCAACGTGTACAAGGGCTACGTCGATGGCGGGGCCACCCAAGTGGCGATCAAGCGGCTGAACCAGGGATCGCAGCAGGGCCTCCATGAGTTCAGGACTGAGATCGAGATGCTCTCGCAGCTCCGGCACCGCCACCTAGTCTCCCTGGTCGGGTTCTGCAAGGACGCGGGAGAGATGATCCTCGTGTACGACTACATGGCATGCCGGACCCTCAGAGACCATCTCTACAACACCGATAATCCCCACTCCCTGGAAGCGGCGGCTCGAGATCCGCACGGGCGCCGCGTGCGGGCTCCACTAGCTCCATACCGGTGTCAAGCACACCATTATACATCGCGACGTGAAGACGACCAACATCCTGCTCAACGAGAAGTGGGTTGCCAAGGTGTGCACGGTCGTGAAGGGCACCTTCGGGTACCTGGACCCGGAGTACTACAGGCGCCAGCAGCTGACCGACAAGTCCGACGTCTGTTCCTTCGGCGTGGTTCTGTTCGAGGTGCTGTGTGCGAGGCCTGCCGTGAAGCGGACGTCCCCGATGGAGCCAATAAGCTTGGCTAAGTGGGCCCAGAGTTGCTGCAAGAGCGGGGCCGTCAATAAGATCGTGGACCCGTACCTGAAGGGGACGATTGCCCCGGAGTGCCTCAACAAGTTCTGCGAGATCGCCGTGAGCTGCTTGCAGGACGAGGGGGCCAAGCGGCCTTCCATGAACGACGTTGTGTTGGACCTTGAGTTCGCACTGCAGCTACGGGTGAGCGCAGAGCAGGAGGTGACAGTCCATGTGGGTGAGTCAGTGCACGACAGTGATGATAGCGACCATGACGCGGCTCCGATCAGGGGCAGCGGTAGCGATGAGGTGTTCAGTGCTATCGATAACGGACAGTTGGGCAGCTGCGACGACGACCAGAAGCAATGATGTTCATGATAAGAGTACGACTAGGAACGGCTCACGGAAGTTGCAGTCTGGGCCGTCTTCTCTGATATTATGAATTCCAAAGCTCGTTGAGAAAAGGACATTCAAGTTCAACTATTTCTGGTTTTTTCTTGAAGCCGCTTATGGCAAGGTTTTGCTATAAAAAAATCGAGGATAAAATAGGTTTTTTCTTTTTTTATTTTAGTATTCTTCATTGTAAATTGCGAAATGCCTCTGCCGCACATATGAGTTGGCACATTTGCAAAAGAAATCTACTCCTCGGGATGTATGCAAATTCGATCGGCGTTAAATCAATGGGCTTGGCATTCAAAGCAAATTGCCGATTTATGCTCCGATTATCATGTATTGGTCAAGACAAATTCATTGTTCTTCGTAAAATAAGTGGCTTTAATATGCAGTCAAATGAATAGATCCGTTTTATATTTTTAATCAACTATTAGACTCTCAATTCAAGTAAATTTCTGAAAACTCATTTTCATTTAGGATTAATATTATAAAAACTCTAAACTGATATACCCGTGATAAATTTACATCAAATGATCACAAAAAACTTTAAATTAGTACATTTGTGACAGATTTATTACTAAATTAATTTTTTTATCATTAAAAACCTTCGAATTGCTACATTAGTAACAAATATACTTTCTGTAAAATTGGATTAATACCACAACAAACAACAAAACTAGAACAACTATGACAAACGGAGAGTAAAATCTCAAACTGATACACTAATCAAGTATCATGTGTCATCCAACTTATCAATATGACAATAAAATTTAATAAAAATTAACAAAGAATAAATTTTTCACAAGTTTATCAATTTGGGGTAAATTTGTTAAATGTGTACCGGTTTAGGGTAAATTTATCATAAATGTACCAATTAGTTTTGAAGATTGACAAAACTTTTGTTTAGTAACTTATCGATTTGGATGATAGAATTCCTAGGTGTTATCTTGGAGCATATATGCATATTAGATCATTGATTCAGCATGTAAAGGAGATATTGAAGTAATCTAGAAGATTTGCAATTAAACTAATTTTAGAAATATATTCGTGCAATAGCTAGTTGATAGCATGGATCCTTACCTTATTGATATTAATTTATCTAAAGAAAGGAGTTCGTGGATCCAATCCTTTTTTTATAGAAGATTGAGATTATCAAGATCAATCAACCCGTTGAGACAATGAAAATGTCTCAAAATGAAGGACCAGACTTATGGAAACCCAATTTGTCTTATGGAGACAAAATCGGTAGGAGACTTGATTCTTGGTAACTTGAAAACAATCGTATCTTCTTAACAGATTGAGGTTCAACCGGTAGATTGGTTGAATCATCTTCAAAGGATATGTTAAACAGTTAAAGGGACATGTTGAAGGGTATTAAAGGAGTTAGGATGCTAAGAAAGTCAAGAGATTCCGTAATCTATAATCCCAAAGTGCAAGAAGTACTTCATTCATTCGAATATGTCTTTGTGTGCTCACATATTGTAATCTCTTAGAGGTTGTTAAAAAGGAGTGCGTGATCAAAAGGTTCAATCACACCTACTTGAGTCAAGTGTACTAAATCTTGTAACCTTTGACAAATTCATTTAGTGAATTCCAACCATTTGGCTATCAGCACGGAAGAGTTGACATAAGCTTGTCAAAGCTGAACCACTATAAACTTATTGTGTGCAATTTCTATATCCCTAAACTCTCTTTATTTGCTGTAATAGAATATTGCACACGAATAAGATTGGATTGGCACATGATCTTGTCCTCAAACGTTGTCATTTTGCTATATTTGTTTCAGTTATTTAAAATTCCGCATTTTCACCTATCTACACCCCTAAGGTGATAGTTCTAGCCATAACAATTGGTATCAAAGCTTGGTTGCTCATTATTTCTTAAGTGCTGTATAACTTCTGAGCTAACAATTTATCATGGCTAGTAATATTGCACTAATTCTTATGTAAGGACAGAATGATACAAGGTCTTCGTACTTTGATGGAAAAGGCTAGAATATATGGAAGAACAAGATGAAGGCATTCATTAGATCTAAAGATCATTTGGAGTGGGACATAGTTCGAGGGGGATAACACTTGCTGTGCCACCATCCAAAAAGGGGGGAGACAGCAAAAAGCCTAAAACCAAAGACTTGTCTGATGGTGATATAATTTAAAGAGAAGCATTAGATGCTAAGGCTATTTACTCTTTATACTGTGCATTATCTCCTATGGTGTATAATGGCATTTCTTCATATGAAACAACTAAAGAAATTTGGGACAGGTTGCATGTGACATATGAAGGAATTGATCGAGTTAAGGAGACTAAGACAAACATTCTTCTCGAGCAATATAAAGCCTTCAAAATGTAGCTAGAGGAAACTATGATTGACACATTCAACAGATTCATTGATATTGTCAACAGGCTAGCACATCAAGGACAATCAGTATCATATCTCATGAAAGTGAATAAGATACTTCGAGGATTATTAAAGGAATGGAATAATATCAAGACGCCCATCCATGAAACACAAAGGATCTCACCTCTTTATGTAGATGAACTTGTTGGAACACTCCAATCCTATGAAGAGGAACGTCTGAACGATGAAGGAGATATTAAAGGTAAGAAAGCATTAACTTTAAAATCTAACTTTGATTTAGATGACTCGGATTCTAAAGATGATGATGAGAAGATAGCTCTCATGGTGAAGAAATTCCAAAAGATGGCCAGAAAAGGAAAGATGTTCAAAGGAAAAAGATCATTCAAATCATATGAGCAAAAGAAATACTTCAGTGACAGAGATGAAAATAAAGACGTGGTCTATTTGGAGTGCAAGAAGCGAGAACACATTAAACCAAGTTGTCTTCTCTTAAAGAAAAGAAAGAACGAGTATGAGAAAACGAAGAAAGCACTGAAGGTTGAAATGTGGAGTGACATTGAGTGCAAGGAAAGTGACAAAGAGTATGTCAACGTATGTCTGATGACAAATTCTAATTTTGAGGAAGAAATCAAGGTAAGAAATTTTAATATACATGAAGAAGTATCAAATTATATAGATGAGTTATGTTCCAATTACAAAGCCTCACTTAGCAAGACCTTAGAATTGAAGAAGGTAAATTTGAAACTAAAACAACGAGAATCTTTCCAAAACGAAAACATTGATAATCTTGAAAAAGATCTTATTCAAACTCAGGAAAATCGTAATTTGTTTTAAAAAAAAAAACGATCTTCTGAAAAAGGAAATTTTAGATGTTACCAAAAAAATTTCAATTGAGTCAAAAACCTTGGCAACATATTTGTCCATCCAAATTCCTTATTACAAAAAATCAGGATTTGGATGTAAAAACAAAAATGAACTTCAAAATGATTTTCCAAAATCCAAGGATAGAAGAAAGCAAAGACCTCCAAAATTTGTTTACAAAAATTATTTCAAGAAACAATTTGTAAAACCTATTGATCAAAGCCTTCTCAAATGTTCAATTTGTGGCAATCCTGATCATTTTGAAAATGATTGTCCAAAAGGTTAGAAATCAATTTGGAGAAATTTTCTAAATATGATTGATCCTTCTAATCAAAAAGGACCCAAGCAAGTATGGATACCAAAGAAAGCTTGAATTTGTTTTGACAATCGCAGGTGCCAAAGAAGAGGAAAAACAAGTGGTATATGGATAGTGGTTGCTCGAGACACAACTAGTATCCAAGTAAGTTTGCTTATCTTAGAAGGTGTAATGGCAGAAGCATATTCTTTGGAGGAAACAACAGTGGAAAGATAATAGGCAAAGCAATGATTAAGATTGGAAATCCAACCATAAATGATGTGTCCCTAGTCAAAGGACTCAATTATAATCTGATCAGCATTAGCCAATTATGTGACATTGGATACAAAATATGCTTTCAAGAAGATAAGTGCTTAAGGACAAGCAAAGATTAGAAACAGTCCTTCACCGGAAGAAGACACGAAAATGTATACTTGTTCAACATAAAGTCTAACGATGTTTAGTGTCTTGTATCGATTAAGGACGAGTTAGACCCATGGCACAATAAACTTGGACATATCAACATCAAGCAAATTTCAAAGTTGTGTTCAAAGAAGCTTGTATGAGGATTACTAGATCTCATGAAAAGTCCGATGTATGTTCAGTTTGTGCTCTTGGCAAATAGGTAAGAAGCTCTTTCAAGTCTATAAATTTTGTTAGTACTAACTGTGCCTTGTAGCTGTTTCATATGAAGCATTCCTTCATTTTTCAAAATTTGCAAAACAAGTTCAAAATGAAGAAGAGTACTCACTTTCTTACATCAAAATGGATCATGGGGGTGAATTTTCAAATTCCTATGATGAAAAGGGTTTTGAACATCAATTTTCAACTTCCTATACACCTGAGCAAAACAATGTAGTAAAGAGGAAAAGTTGGTCCATATAAGAATTGGCAAGAACATTTCTTATTGAAAGCAAAACTGCATGGCATTTTTGGGCAAAAACCGTTTTTATACAATTAATCGTGTTTTTCTCAGACATTCACTAAAAAAAACCCTAGGAACTTTTCAAAAGCAAAAAGCCAAATAGTTTGATTATTAGTATTTTATCTTAAAAAATACTAATAATCGATCTGGCAAGTTTGACAAAAAATTAGATGAATGTATCTTTTTGGGATATTCAACCACTAGCAAGGCTTTCAGAGTTTACAATAAAAACTCTCGAACGGTGGAAGAATCTATCCACATGAAGTTTGATGAAAGTCATCAAACGTCAATTGAAGATTCTAATCATATTAATTAGAAGTAGTACAACAACCTAAAGAAACTCATAAGCTAGAGTGGAAGAAAACATCAGATTCAACAAAACAAGATCAATAAGCTAAAGAATTTGAGAAGCTTGATAATGAAGAAATCTCAAAATCTGATAATATATTTAACAAAAATTGGAAGTACAGGTCTAGTTACCTAAAGAATCTCATTATTGGAGACATTAACGACAAGATCCAAACAAGATCAATGCTAAAGGATGTCATTAGTACTTTAACACTTATATCAAAAATTGAACCAAAAATTACTGAGGAAGTATTGTCAAATGAAAAGTAGATACAAGAAGAGCTTCATCAATTCAGAATAAATGAAGCATGATAATTAATATTGAGAGTGAAAGATCATCCTACGATAAGAACCAAATGGGTGTGCAAAAACAAATTGGATGATCAAGGGAAAGTCATGAAAAACAAAACAAGACTAGTTGCACAGGCTACTCACAAGAAGGAATTAACTACGATGGGACATATGCACCAATAGGAAGGTTAGAAGTTATAAGACTTTTATTTGCTAATGCTTGTTTCTATGATTTCAAACTTTTTCAAATGGACATGAAAAACGCCTTCTTAAATGGCTATATCAAAGAAAATGTGTTCATAGAACAACCTCCAAGTTTTGAAGAGCCTAGAAAATTTGATCATATATATAGACTAAAGAAAACCTTGTATAGTTTGAAACAAGCCCCTTGACTTGGAATGAAAACTTTAGCAACTTTCTCAATCATAATGGTTTTGAGAAATGTAATGTGGATACCACTCTTTATAAGAAGACCAGGTAAAGAAATTTTATTAGTTCAGATTTATGTCGATGATATAATATTTGAATCTTCTAACATAAATCTTTGCAAGAGTTTTTCTAAGCTGATGCAAGATGAGTTTGAAATGAGCATGATGGGTGAATTGGATTGCTTCCTTGGTATACAAATCAAACAAATACAGTAAGGCACATTTATCTTTCAAGAAAAATATGCAAAGGAACTTGTGAAGAAATTCCACATGGTAAACTCAAAGAAGACAGAGGCACCCATGTCACATTCTTCAAAACTCGATAAAGACGAGAATGGTGAAAAGGTTGATCAGAAGCTGTACAAAAGCATAACTGGATCTCTGCTATATCTTACAACATCAAGACCCGATATCATTTTCAATGTTTGCATGTGCGCTCAATTTCAGTTAGATCCTAAGGAGTCACACTTCTCAACAGTAAAAATAATTATCAAATATATTAATACTTATCCCTCTCTTGGACTTTGGTACCCCAAAAGAACAAAGTTTATATTATATGGATATTCTGATATAGATTTTGTAGGTTGCAAAATAGATAGGAAAAGTACTTTTAGAACTTGTTAGATGTTACGAAACATGCTGGTTCCATGGTATTCCAAAAGGCAAAGTATAGTAACTCTCTCATAGTTGAAGCTAAGTACCTAGCATTTGCTATGCTCAGATCCTCTAGATGAAACAACAATTGAAGGATTTCAATGTTGAAGAATCAAACGTTGCAATTATGTGCAATAATACAAGTGTCATCAATCTGACTAATATCTTTTCTTATTGGCATTCCTTCCATGCGCTTTCGAAACGATCGATCTCTTCCAAGTATTCATGATCTTTACGCATGAAGAGAGTTCAAAATAGGTCCGTCCAAAGAGGAGATGGAATATTTTGGAGCACACGGTATTGGCGGGCTACCCTATAAGGGTAGTAAGATGTTGCACCAGTGATTCCCAACAATGGAACCGGATCATCTTTCTTATGATAAAAACGAGCCTCACCAACATGAAATCATTTAGCATACCACAAGAAGCCATCGGGATCCGGATCCTTTAGAAAAGTTATCCAGCTGGAATATGACTTTCCAGTATACTTTTTCTCTAAGATTGAAAACATCTTTATTGGATGATTAGAATCTTCTATTTCACCTCAACGCATGAAATGACCAAACTCTCTCCCGTGTGAAAGAAACCAAATTTGTAAAAGTTCGGGAGATGCACTCATGATTTTTCCTCCATTTTGTTTAAAACAATTGAGGGATAGAAATGTTTTAGCTAAAATCATGTTTATAAAATTCATGCCAGAACATGCTTGCCTAACCACCCATGCAATCAAAGGATTAATAGCATTTTTTCTATGAAGAAAAATTATAAATCCAAAGAATGCTAAAATGAATATCCAACATTTTTGGCTCATTGAAGATTGATTTGAAAAATGATTAGCCAAAAAAGAGAAAGGGTATGCATTGCAATTAGCTTTTAAAATTTTCTTAACCTCATCGGTTTTGATCCTTAAAAATTGAGACAAAATTGATGTGGGCTCTAAACCGAGAGGCGGCCTAACAAGCTCAATCCCGAGGGGCATTCTCATGATAACACTATATTCTTCAAGTGTTAAAGTTAGCTCATTCTTACCAAAGATGAACGTAGCAGTCTTAGGGCACCAGAAGGGGTATGAGCTGACCAAGTATTGACTCCACATAATCTTGGCCTTCCTTATTTAGATTATTCCACCACCCCTTGAGCTCGATCTTGGGAGTTGGAACGAATTGAACATCGGATCTCCCTATTGTATATAGATTAAGACTCGCAATCGGCCTTTTGTCATGGACCAAAAAAAATGATAAAGTAAATATATTGCATAGTGTAAGATAAAAATACTTATTTTATGAAGGAAAAATGTCAATCACATAGACATACACATGTGACGTGAGGTTTGACACCTAAACTAAAGGGCTTAGCAAATTAGAGCCAAGAGGAATGATCTGACTAGTCACAATCTTGCGTACAAAGGTCGGGTTCTCTTAGCTCTAGCTTGGTCAAAGAAAATCCTAGTCATGTGATTTCGCAGACAAGGATAAACATTTTGATACCGAGAAAAAAAATTCGGAGTTGACAAAGGCAACCTCTACATCGCGATCTCGTGTTCAAGGTTGGATCATTTCTCAATACCATCCTAATATCCTTAATTGCGGTCTAGGTCCAACGGCAGGTAATGTGTGCAAAGTGCAGTGCTAAAACTATTTAAAAATCATGCATAGCAATTAATAATGCAAACATTACTTCAATATGAGCAAAAAACATTCGACCTTAACACCTTCCTACAAAACAAAAGGTTAGCAAACACTACATCCCTTATAACTCCTTTCTGCAAAAACATTTAACACTTCATATTAGGAGCATACTTGGTCTCCATGCTGCCAAACAAAAAAAAAATATTTTTGAAAAGAGAAAAATTAGGCCTATGTCCACTATGAGTTTTAACTCATATCCCCAGTAGAGTCGCTAAGCTGTTGCGACCATCCCGAAGGTAAATCACTAAGGGAAGACTAATGGACTACTAAGTCCAAAGATTTAGTGCGGACTCTCTCAAGCCCTATCAATTGCAACTTGGTACTCAAAATTTAGTATTGTTAAATATGCAATTTTATTCAACTAAGAGCTGCCACTAATCAACTAGGGTTGATTAGAAACCCAAGTAAAGTATAAGAGAATACTTTACTTTTGTGAACTAGAGATTCAATAGATTCAGTGACATGATTATGCTAAGTTAAACTAGCGCCCTTTCGGTACTATTTCTCTATAAGTTTCAAAAACCTTTTTTTTTTGTAAGCAGTCTTGGTTGATTTTAACATAAGCCACTAACATGGAAATGAGTGGTCATGCGGATCACAATCAATGACATTCAACAGGTCCAGAAGAATAAACGTAAGAATCATGATTAACCTTAAAGCAAAATAAGCTATAGCTAAAAATGCATTATCTAAACATAACTTCTAAATGGGATGTCATCTAATTTATTTTTATTTTTTTTAATTTAATTATATATGACCTTAATCTAGATTTAACATGCATGATTTTTACTCTAACGACATATGACGTGCAATTCAAATGGCCTAGCTCTAATGACATATGTTAATTGAAAATTATTGTAACATGTGTGCAATCTATTTTACATAACACTAAATATGCATGCGCTACATGATGTGGAATGAATGATGTATTTTTTCCATATGCATATGCATGATCTTTCCTCTCTCTTTTTTTCATTTTTAAAATCAAAATCCGAAACTAAGCTAAGTCTAACTAGAAAATTTCATCTAAAAAATATTATATAAACCTAGGATGCACTTCTAGAACAACATAATTGTCAAACTTTCGTGCAATGTGAACTTTTTTTTTTTTTTTTATAATTGAGAAAATTAACTAATGTAAAATCAACATAAGCAACAAACATAAACATATGAACATGTAATACATCATGACTAAAGATGGAAGATCGCAATAATCAAAAATCTAATCCGACGTCTTTCGGCTCAATATTTTTGATTATTATGATCCTTGACACAACAATTTTCCTAATTGGATAATTCCTAACAAATCACCAATCGCAATAAGAACCAAATAATTGTAAAACTAAATGAGAAAATGACCAAATTAATTTTGGTTAAAGAAAACTACCTGATTCATAAGAGAATTATCTTGGAGGATGCGACTAACAAAGAACGATGCCAAGATCGCAATGATGAGTTCACAATTAGCGTGGGAATTTGGCTATGAGAATAAGACCGCAAGGTAGACCTTCTCAAACACCAAGTAACCTGCACACACAAATATGATCCCAATAGTACACACTTGGAGATGTCGTGTGTGTACTAGAAGTGGTCTTATCGCTAGTGAGGGGCTGCAACGTGGTTGGATATGCAGGGGATGTCGAATGATCACACCCAGAACATTGCATCAAGTAAAATACATTGAAGGAATGTCAAGACTAAGCTGGAATCCGCCGGTTTGACTGGTGCGAAGCCGGCGCGGACTAGTATGACTGGTTGGTTTGGCAAGGACCACAGAACACAATGCTGAGGCAAACTGGGAATGATGGTCGGGAGCGAGACTGTTGTGTCCAACGGGAATGCAAAAATGCTAGGAACTCGTCGGCTGCCGAAAGGGATCTTCACGATAGCCAGGCCATACTGAACGGAGAATAAAAGCGTCACCAGAATTGCAACTTGCGTCAGGGAGACTGCAACACACTAGGAGTCTCGCTGACTTTGGCTTCAACTTTCTTTCTTTCTCCCCTCTCATTTTCTCTCCGTGTCACTCATGAGCATTTTCCTCACTTTTTCTCAACTCTCTGCAAGTGTCGCACTCCCTCTATCTCCCTTTTTTTTCACCTTCCAGACCTCCCCCCTTTTTCACTCCTCTTCATCCTTTCTCACGTCCCCCTCCTTTTTTCCTTCATTTTTTTTTTCACTTTTTCAGTCTCCCCGTCCCTCTGCTGAATCGTCTCACCTCTGGCCTCTATTTATAGAGGAAAAAGAAGATTTGTTATTCAGTAAATATTCCCCTCGATCGTAGCATATATTCACTCAACAAATGACGATTTTTCGAAACCGCTCAACCGAAAAATGATTTGTTATTCAACAAATATTTTCCTCGACGATCTTCCACAAATAAAGGAAACCGCTCAATCGAAAAATGATTTCAAAATTTAAAATCTTTTTCAAAGATGAAAATTTAAAACCTTTTAAAACTCCATCCACAATCGGATTATTCTCTAATTCTGATATTTTTTCCATTTTTTAAAAATCTAAATGCAATGAAATGCTTAATATATATGAAATAATCTAAATTTAGGTGTTAACAGTCACTCTTCTTGGCAATACACTAGGATCACTCGGTTTTTGCACTTTATCAGACAATTCGTGAAGAATAGAATCAGACTTTGGAATTTTGTATTCACTTGTTCTTTTTTTGGTCGCATCCTCCTCTTATATACTCTTTAAGCCACAACTGACCGTTGGCTATCACCTTGAGAGATTTGCCTTCCATTTCCTTTCTTAGACAGACTTCATAAGGAAAGGTTTCTTGACCGTTGAAGATAGATTAAATCCCATTAGATTATATTCGCTCATACAATCAGAATCTGGATTTCCATAAGTGTTCCATCATTCTTTGGAAATTGTTTTAATGATTGATCTTGTTAATCAATTTGATATACCAAAATCAATACGAGTAAGGTAAGTGAAATCCGTGACCGTTGGTGATCATGTCCTCGTTTTGCTCCTATAGATTCGTTCTGGTATGTTTCTTCCTCAGTTTGTGTTTGAAGTGATGAGTGCATAAAAGGATTTGTTAGCATCAAAACTAGAAGTTTTCTCAATACAAATCAGTCATGATATACTGTTAAACACATGTAGACGGTTCTTATAAGAAATGCATTTGCAAGAACACGAATAGAAACTGCAGAAATCATGAGCTGAGACCAGCATCTTTCTACACACGGAAGCAGTGGCGGAGAAAGAGGGCATTTTGACGAACTTAAACCGCCAATACGCACAATTCAAACGCAAGAAACCAACTACACCGTCCGAAGGACGATCAACGCTCAAAGCGACGAAGGAGGAACAAGTACAAGAGTGTCGGACCTGTTGTCATCACTGGGTGGCAGCAACGACTAGAGAGAGCGGGAGCTCGAGAATTGAAGTCTCCGAGCCGAAGAGGCTCGTCTTTTTTATCTGGTTTATCTGGTTCTGTGGTTCTATGCGAAGGAGATATTGCGAGGGAAGAAATATAAATGGAGACAGAGCTGAGGCTTTGTTTCTTCTACGTAGACGATAACGAGTGATTCAGAAGAAGACCACGAGCGTTGACTGAGTGCAAGACTCTAGACTGGTTTTTCTTTTTTCTCATCTTATTTTCTGACAGATGAAAGAACCTTTAGCTGGAAAAGAAAAATTACGTTGGATGCTTAGACAAACTCATTAATTTAAATGGCTATTGGTAAAATGTCATATTATTTGATAAATTAAAATACAAGATGACTTTTAGCATTCGTTTTGTTCCGCTAAAAATAAATGATTTGGTAAATATTTTTCTAAAGATGATAGCTAGTATCGCTTATAGCAATGAATAAACAAAACATATTTTTATCATCTACGAAAATCTTTAGATATATATTATTATCGATAATGAAAATATTATTCATTGACTAACTATTTCCAATAACACAAGAAACTATTTTGGAAAAAATATTTTTCAAATCATTTGGTTTTTTGAGAAATAAACAAAATCTTAATATCTTTCATTCTGCTCCCAAAATTATGGATTGCATTGTGTTCTTGAGAACAAAGTTGGCTTTATAATCACCAGTCATCACACAAATGGGTGGGAGACGACGTCAATCTCGTACACCCTTTAAAGAATGTTGGCCATGAATTGTAACCTTATTTTTTGGGTCAAATGTACGAGAATTCAGGTTCTCAAAGGAAGTTATGAAGTTACATGGACGGGATTAACCCAAGAGAAATTAAGGGCGATCGAATCCCGGTCCAAATCGAATCCTGGGTAGTCCAGTGATATTGATCGTGAGGCAAAAGGGAAAGATAGAAAGAGAAATAAAAGCATGCATAAGACATTTAAAAAATAATAATAAGTTGATTAAAAACAATTAGTCTGGGTGGTTCGGAACTAGAAATTGGATTGCTCGGACATTGGTTCCATTTTTAGGAATTGAAATCAAAACCAACACTCTTGAGAATTGGATAGAACAAGGTAGTTCAATCTAGTCTAGACAATTCCCAATTTACTTGGTCTGTCTTGCTCACCTTCAAGAGACACATTTTTCTTTCTCATTTGCTTTTATTTTATTTATTTGTTCCTTTTTTTTTCGTCCACTTGCATCACAACTAAACTCACAACCCGATTCATACCTTAGTCTACTCTTCGCATCTAGAGTAAAAGGGAATAAAAGAGACGGAGATGGATGATAAATAAAAAATCTTGATTTATTCTTGTGTTATGGGACCCATTAGAAGTACCGGCTATTTTGGCTTTGGAAAAAGAAAGAAAAGAAAAACGAGAAAAAGGGAGCCCTTGTTTTTCAAAAGTAATAAAATCTTTTTTCTGGTCGTGATGTTTGACGTTTACGAGGGCGACTTTCGTGGGGTTGGCTTCGTGGAAAATCATTGAGAAGGACCCAACATAGTCGTCGTCAACAAAAGCGCAAAATTGATGGAGTCTTTAGCTTTCGTGCTTTGCGTTCTCATTGGAGGTGACAAAGGTGCGTGTGTGCGTCCTGTTAGGACCAGAAGCGTGTTTACCAGACACAAGCGCGTTCGCTTTATTTTATATCTCTCTCCCCTTT
>CM026419.1:15051581-15061976 GCA_014858505.1 Corymbia citriodora subsp. variegata | reverse complement strand
CCGGCGCTCTCTCTCTCTCTCTCATGCATGCGTTGCGTGAGAAGCTCTCAGCTTGCCACGTGGATTCCACCCCATGCATAGTAACGTGGCCATCGGAGAGAGGGGAAAAAGTGAGAGAAGCTGGTCATTGAGAGGGAGAGAGGCGAAGAGGAAATGGCGTGTACGAAGCTGTTTTTCACAACTTTGGTACAGTGTTGAGGTTAAATTTTTGCACCATTTATCGGCAGCTTCTTGAGAGCCCATGTTCGGTAGATGAAGTTCCGTGAAGATTAAGTTTGAATGGATGTCTACTTTGTCAAGTCCTAAGCTCAAAATTCATCTTAGCTTTCATGAAATTATTCTAAACTTATTATGGTTTCAAAAGAAAATTTAACCTCATTCTCTAAAAATGGAGATGACCTTATTCGCCGACTTCTTCTTCTTTTATTATATAAATTTCGTTTATTTTTTTAAAATTAGTATTAGAAATTATATTTAGATCAAAATCATCATTTTTTGTCTTATACTTCATGATTTTATCATGTCGGCACACAAAAATTCATTGCCAAAGTGACCAAGGACGATCAGTGACATTTTTAAAAAAATAGAGGGATGCTTTTAAACAAAATAGAAAAATCAAAGGACAATTTGAATTTTGGACAAAAGTGG
The DNA here is from genome assembly GCA_014858505.1 of Corymbia citriodora subsp. variegata. Lineage (NCBI taxonomy): Eukaryota > Viridiplantae > Streptophyta > Magnoliopsida > Myrtales > Myrtaceae > Corymbia > Corymbia citriodora. The sequence goes on along the minus strand of CM026419.1, from coordinate 15,061,328 downwards.
GGAATCACCGATTTATCCCATAGTTTCAGGACAAGCTTTGATATTTCAGAGTCAACGTTGACTTCTGCGGGACCGTCTCCCCCGGCTCGCTGTTCTTTCCCAAGAGCGAGGGGACATCCATCTTTAACTTTCTATCCCGTGTGGTCGGGGCCAATCGCGGAAAGTTGAGTCGGACGAGAATGGCAAATTGTCCTCGGAATCATGACGAGAACAGTGCCCGTTTAGGAGTCAAAATGGTCTTCTGCAGAAGCAAATTCGTCCCCTCCCTAAATGAGCCACTCATCTCCAGCAGAGAATCTTCTTCCTGCCCAACTTCAAATGCTTGATAGTCAATCTCAAGGCAACACGGACTGAAACTAATTGATCACAATTTACGGACCAATTTCTCTCTCTCTCTCTCTCTCTCTCTCTCTCTCTCTCCCTTGAAATAGCTAAAAGAGAGAAATTAAAAGCCAGTTCTTGAAGCAGAGTTTCATGCTCTTCCACTGGTTCCATGGCAAAGCTTCACATCATCCATAGAGTCCACGCCCCTGGCTTCATTCTCTTCTTCGTCTCTCTTCAGTACCCACTTCTTCTTGTCACTCTTTCCTCAGCCTACACTACCCAGACCAAGCACTTCATCAATTGTGGATCGAGCAACAGCGTGACCTACACCGGCAGGAGCTTTGTTGGGGACGCGAGTTCTGACTCCATCAACTTCACAAAACAGAGTACCTCCACCCAATCCAGCTACCAATCATCGAGCGTCTCAGCTATCTACGACACAGCAAGAATCTTCAGAAACCCTTCGTCGCGATACGTTCTTGATGGAGTCGATAAAGGTACTCATATCGTGCGACTTCACTTTTTCCCTTTCGCTTCCACAAAAAATCTCTCCGAGGCCGCGTTCGATGTCTCTGTAGAAGGGCTCACACTTCTCAGCAATTTCCAAGTGCCCAGTAGTAACAATTCTCCTGTAGTGGAGGAGTTCTTGCTTAGCATAAATAGTACTAAGTTCGTACTCTATTTTCGCCCTCAAGGGTCATCTTTTGCATTCATCAATGCCCTTGAAGTGTTCCTAGTGCCTGATGGATTCATTCCTGGTTCTGCTCGGAGTGTTGGCACTGGCAGCAGCTATAGCGGAATTTCCTCCCGGGTCTTGCGCCCAGTTTACCGAATAAATGTTGGAGGCGATAAAGTAGCTCAGGCTGACGATCCCTTGTGGAGAAGTTGGGCTTCTGATGATAATTACATTCATGTCCCCAATGCTGCACAAAACACGTCTGGCTATGGGGCTGGTCCTAATTACCAGGTTGATCGAGACAAATACTTAGCAGCAGAACGCGTCTACTTGACTGCTAAAGTGATGGATGTGGATTTTAGCGACGGGCGATTATACCCCAACGCCAACTGGAGTTTCAAGGTGAGTGCAAACGCCTGGCACTTGGTCCGGGCTCATTTCTGTGACATCGTTAGTGTGAGTCTTAACACTGTGCTCTTCGATTTCTTTGTTAATGGGAATTTTGCTGAGCGCATCGACCCATACGGTACAAATGGATTTTTTCAATCTAGAGTTCCTTTTCATTATGATTGTGTGGTTCAACCGGGCAGCTCAGGGCTAGTGAACATCAGCATAGGCCTCCTTAATGCCTCAGACACAATGTATCAGAAGGCCTATCTCAATGGCCTGGAGATAATGGAGATAATTGTAATTGGTTCGTGGGACTCAAATTTTGTGCCAGTGCCTCCACCGGCAAGAAAAGTATCATCGAACCTCAGCAAAGCAGCAAACATTGCCATCGTTGCTGGCGGAGCTTTGGGCTTCACCGTGCTCTCTCTCCTGGGTTTCTTCCTTCACCGGCGACGAAACAGTACGACGAATTCGACCTCGAGCGACGGCACCTCATGGTGGGGCCTGGTGTCCTACGCGACGACCGAGTCAACGAAGACCGAGGGGTCGTCCCTGCCGTCGGATTTGTGCCGCCACTTCTCGCTGGCGGAGATCAGAGCGGCCACGAACAACTTCGACAAGGTGTTTATTGTCGGCGTGGGCGGGTTCGGCAACGTGTACAAGGGCTACGTCGATGGCGGGGCCACCCAAGTGGCGATCAAGCGGCTGAACCAGGGATCGCAGCAGGGCCTCCATGAGTTCAGGACTGAGATCGAGATGCTCTCGCAGCTCCGGCACCGCCACCTAGTCTCCCTGGTCGGGTTCTGCAAGGACGCGGGAGAGATGATCCTCGTGTACGACTACATGGCATGCGGGACCCTCAGAGACCATCTCTACAACACCGATAATCCCCCACTCCCCTGGAAGCGGCGGCTCGAGATCTGCACGGGCGCCGCGTGCGGGCTCCACTACCTCCATACCGGTGTCAAGCACACCATTATACATCGCGACGTGAAGACGACCAACATCCTGCTCAACGAGAAGTGGGTTGCCAAGGTGTCCGACTTTGGGCTCTCGAAGGTCGGACCCACGAGCGTGTCCAAGACGCATGTCAGCACGGTCGTGAAGGGCACCTTCGGGTACCTGGACCCGGAGTACTACAGGCGCCAGCAGCTGACCGACAAGTCCGACGTCTATTCCTTCGGCGTGGTTCTGTTCGAGGTGCTGTGTGCGAGGCCTGCCGTGAAGCGGACGTCCCCGATGGAGCAGATAAGCTTGGCTAAGTGGGCCCAGAGTTGCTGCAAGAGCGGGGCCGTCAATAAGATCGTGGACCCGCACCTGAAGGGGGCGATTGCCCCGGAGTGCCTCAACAAGTTCTGCGAGATCGCCGTGAGCTGCTTGCAGGACGAGGGGGCCAAGCGGCCTTCCATGAACGACGTTGTGTTGGGCCTCGAGTTCGCACTGCAGCTACAGGTGAGCGCAGAGCAGGAGGTGACAGTCCATGTGGGTGCGTCAGTGCACGACAGTGATGATAGCGACCATGACGCGGCTCCGATCAGGGGGAACGGTAGCGATGAGGTGTTCAGTGCTATCGATGACGGACAGTTGGGCAGCTGCGATGACGACCAGAAGCAATGATGTTCATGATAAGAGTACGACTAGGAACCGCTCACGGAAGTTGCAGTCTGGGCCGTCTTCTCTGATATTATGAATTCCAAAGCTCGTTGAGAAAAGGACATTCAAGTTCAACTATTCCTGGTTTTTTCTTGAAGCCGCTAATGGCAAGGTTTGCTAAAAAAAAATCGAGGATAAAATAGGTTTTTTCTTCTTTTTATTTAGTATTCTTCGGGACAAGAATTGTAAATTGCGAAATGCCTCTGCCGCACCGATGAGTTGGCACATTTGCAAAAGAAATCTACTCCTCGGGATGTACGCAAATTTGATCGGCGTTAGATCGATGGGTTTGACATTCTGGGCAAATTGCCGACTTATGATCCAAATATCATGTATTGGTCAAGACAAATTCATTGTTCTTTGTAAAATAGATTCGTTTTATATTTTTAATCAACTATTCGATTCTCAATTTAAATAAATTTCCAAAAACTCATTTTCATTAGGTTTAATATTACGAAAACTCTAAACTAGTACATCTGTGATAAATTTACATCAAATGATCACAAAAAACTTTAAATTAGTACAATTATGACAAATTTATTACTAAAATAATTTTTTATCATTAAAAACCTTTGAATTGCTACATTAGTGACAGATATACTTTTTGTAAAATTGGATTAATACCACAACGAACAAAACTAGAACAACTATGATAAACTGAGAGTAAAATCCCAAATCGGTACACTAAGCAAGTGTCATGTATCATTCAACTTATCGATATGATAATAAAATTTAATGAAAATTAACAGAGCATAAATTTATCACGAGTGTATTAATATGGAGTAAATTTGTCAAATGTGTACCAGTTTATGGTAAATTTATTACAGATGTACCAATTAGTTTTGAAGATTGACAAAACTTGTGTTTAGTGACTTATCGATTTAGATGATAGAATTCCTGGGTGTTATCTAGGAGCATATATGCATTAGATCATTGATTTAGCTTGTAAAGGAGATATTGAAGTAATCTAGAAGATATGCAATTAAACTAGTTTAGAAATATATCCGTGCAATAGCTAGTTGATGGCATGGGTTCTTACCTTACTTATATTAATTTATCTAAAGAAAGGAAGTTCGCAGATCTAATCCATTTTGATAGAAGATTGAGATCATCAAGATCAATCAACCCGTCGAGACAATGAAAATGTCTCAAAATGAAGGACCAGACTTACTGAAACCCAATTTGTCTTATGGGAGTTCTGAGGGAGGGAAGGGGTGGATGGTTCTGTCTGGGGAATAAATGGCACAGTGGGTTAGATTGGATCTCAGAGTTAATTTTCACAATCTGAGGGAGGGAAGGAAGGAAGCGAGGGATGGTTCTATATGGGGAAAAAAACCAGTATTAGCCTTTCTCACGATTGTCATAGAAAAGTTCCCATTTAATTTTCCTTATCTAACTGCAGATTTGAATCTAGCTATGGATTTGAGCCTTCTATTACAGAAGGAGGTCATCTCCATTTTTAAAGGACAAGGTTCAATTTTCTTTTGAAACCATAATAAGTTTAGAATAATCCCATGAAAGCTAAGATGAATTTTGGGCTTAAGACTTGACAAAAGTAGACCTCCATCCAAACTTAATTTTCACGGAACTTCATCTCCCGAACGTGGGCTCTCAAGAAGCTGCCGAGAAATGGTGCAAAAATTTAACCTCAACACTGTACCAAAGTTATGACAAACAGCTTCATACACGCCATTTCCTCTTCGCCTCTCTCCCTCTCAATGACCAGCTTCTCTCACTTTTAGCAAACGCGCTTCTGTCTCGTAAAACACACTCCTGGTCCTAACAGGACGCACGCACGCACCTTCGTCACCTCCAATGAGAACGCAAAGCACAAAAGTTAAAGACTCCTTCAATTTTGCGCTTTTGTTGACGACGACTATGTTGGGTCCTTCTCAATGATTTTCCACGAAGCCAACCCCACTAAAGTCGCCCTCGTAAACGTGAAACATCACGACCAGAAAAAAGATTTTATTATTTTTGAGAAACAAGGGCTTCCTTTTTGTCGTTTTTCTTTTCTTTCTTTTTCCAAAGCCAAAATACATGGATCCCATAACGCGAGAATAAATCAAGAGTTTTTATTTATGATACATCTCCGTCTCTTTTATTCCCTTTTACTCTAGATGCAAAGAGGAGACTAAGGTATGAATCGGGTTGTGAGTTTATTTGTGATGCAATTGGACGAAAAAAAGGAACAAATAAATAAAATAAAAGCGAATGAGCAAGAAAAAAGTGTCTCTTAAGGGTGAGCAAGACGGACCAAGTAAACTAGGAATTACTTAGACTAGATCAAACTAGCTTATTCGGTCCAGTTTTTGGGAGTGTTGGTTTTGGTTCCAATTCCTAAAAGTGGAACTAATGTCCAAGTAGTCTGATTTCTAGCTCTAGACCACCCGGACTAATTGTTTTTAATTAATTTATTATTATTTTTTAAATGTCTCATGCATGCTTTTATTTATCTTTCTATCTTTCCCTTTTGCATCACAATCAATACGACTGGAGTGCCCAAGAATCGATTTGGACCGCAATCCGATCACCTTTAATTTCTCATGGGTTAATCCCATCCATGTAACTTCCTATGAGAACCTGAATTCTTGTACATTTGACCCAAAAAATAAAGTTACAAATAATTTCGACTTATTGTCCTCGGCCGGTGGAGCAATCTTTTACGCCTTAGTGATGAGTTGTTATCTATCTTAGTTCTTTATCCTCGGCTGACGGCTTTTGCCTTTGCGCTTCAATGGTGAACCTCCATATCCTTCGACCTCAACACTACATTATTCCACCCATCTCGACGCACCTCTCCATATACTAAACAAGAAATTCCCATTTCCAAAATTACTTGCCCCATGCATGCATTAGTCATATGGACAAAATGTGCCATATATGCATAAAAAGTTCATAAAAGAAAATGAAAGTACCTTGACGTAAAAAATCTGGCCGGTTTGACGAAGAAGTCAACTCCCACTGATTTGAATTGAAGCAGTAGAGACTTAGTTAGAGAACTCATGCAAATTCAATAACTTGAGTAGCGAAATTAAAATTTAAGTACTTATAAGAAATTTGTGTTAGTTAAGGGATTCGAATTGGAATTATATCTAGATCTTATTTCAGCCCTCGCGTGTCGCGTGTTTCAAAGAAATTTGATCCTATTGCTTTTCTCAGTTATAAAGCGAGTCACTTTTACTGGCCCAACATGCAGTAGCTTTCTACCAAAAGAAGACTCGTTGATTGTCAAGCATGGGAAGGCTTTTGGTGCTCTTTTCCCTTGGCCACTTTATCAATAAATGATTCATAAGAACATGATTCACATCTGAAGTTAATCACACTTGCGGATATAACATCTATTTCTCATCCACTCAGGACGAGGTGGACACACCTGTGCAACAGGAACAAATTATGCTTTTTATTTCAATTTCATATGAAAACAAAAGGATTAGGCAAAAAAACATCTATTGATATTGTTGGAAGATATGTCTGAAGATATCAAGAATATACTAATTGTAATTAAGTCAAGTTAGGATTAGATTTGATATATGTAGAATAGAGTATATAATCTTTCCTTCTTATTGTCTTTTCCTTTCACTATATATTGTTACTTCTGTACATGGTTCAATACATAGAAGAAATATAGAAAATCCTTCTACAATTTTCTTCTCGTGCCAATTCTTCCTTGTCTTCATTGTATTCTTCCCATATTCTTTCAGATATTTTCAGAATAATCTTCAGTTGATAAAAGAGAAATTGAAAAGAAAATTTTTCATTACTTCTCTAATGAAAACATGATAAATTGATAATGAGAACATGGGCTTTGAAAGTGAAAAGTTCGCCTCCAAAAGGCACCATCAAAGACCACAAACCCTAGAGTCAAAAAAATAAAAAGAAATTTAGAAGACGCGTAGTATAAAGGAATTGACTTGGAATGAAATTGTTATTCCACGCGTGGTTCCGTTTATTTTTCTTGTTTCTTAGAAAAAAGGGTGGAATGCTCATTCTAGGAGGGCTTATTCCTAGAATGGTCATTCCATTCCTCAGCAAAATATAAACAACATAATTTGACACAACTTTTTCAAGTGTAATCTTGATTTTTCCTTCACACATTATAATAATTTAAGAAATTTAAGACATTTCAATACTATCCTTTCCATTTTAAATTCTTCTAGACACTAGAAAAGATATTATCAAATTTTCTCCTCCTCATTCCTTCTCAACAAACATACATGAGAATTGTAGTGCCTATTTCATTTCATTCCTTCTTTTATCCCATTCTATTTCATTTCTTCATACTGAATGTAGTTCTATGCTATACAAGATGTATACTTTCTTCCTTTCACACGTGATGCAAAATCTGCCCACTTTGCATATACATGCTTCGATGGAGAACATATTTGTTTAGGAGGTTTTTGTAAGTCAAATCTCAACGGTGCAACGCCAAGTTCATGGGCCATCTCGACCCGTATATCACAGCAAAGTTTTAGTATTGGGATAAAAAAAAGGCAAGAACAATAACCCTCTTTAACGTTTAAAAAAGACCCTTTTTAAAAAAGTAAAGAAGACCTTTTTAAAAGGCGTCCTTTTTAATTTTGAAAAATTATATAATACCCTCTTACGTGACAATCTCACCTGACTGGATCCATTTGGACAATGGTGGAGTTAGCATAAAGCTATAGTGTAGTCAATTGACTAGAGCATAGGAATTTATAAACATGGTTATGTTTTTGTTTCAAGGTAGAATCGATTTGCAAATTTAGATACAACTGGCGCAATATTTCAGTCTTAATAATCCCATGTTTGTGGACAAAAACGATCTCCAAAGACCATTTTGGGCGAAAAATATAATCCACTAATCTTTAACTGACATGTATGTCTTGAAGAAATCAAGAGTAGGGCCATACAAAAGAACCAAAGTGTGCATATTTCCCCTCGACAAAACATATAGATATTTCCTTTTTTCCGAAGGCAGGATGTTCGTCACAGAATAAGGTTCTCCTTCCCCTTAGTGGAGTTTGTAACACAAGACAATAGTGAGATTAGTCAATACCCGTTTTGAGTGTTTTGACCCCATTACCGATTAGTAGGTTATGTTATAAAAAAACTGAAAAAAATCACAGAAATTTAAGTTAGGTATCATAAATGCTTAAGCAAATTCCATAGGTACTCGATAAATCTACATAAAACATCCAAGAAATGAAGAAAAAAAAAGGTACATGAGTAAAGCCATTAATAAATTATGAAGTCATCCTTTAAAATCAACTCGTATCCTACTATCCACAAAAATAGAATTAAATAGTCATCACACCATAAATGCACAATATATACATAAAATATCATGCTAAAAAAATTAAAGTACCTTGAAAATCAAGAGGATTCCACATTCCATATAAAAAATCTTGTCTTTCTGATGAATACATCAACTCCAACTAATCCGATTAGGAGCGGTAGAAACTTTTGATTAAAAAACTAATGCAAATTAAATAATTTGATTAGATAATTAAAAATTCAAGTATTTAATTAGAAATTTGACCCTTTTGCTTTTCCCAAATATAAAGCGAGTCACTTTGCAGTAGTTTTCAACCAAAACAAGACTCACCTGACTGTCAAGTCGACTAAGAATGACTGAACTAGACTCCGCAGGTGGAGTTCTTCTACTGTTCTTCTCTTTTTCTCATGGCCATTTTTTGAGCGAATACTTTGATGGAGCTGATTCACAATAAATTAATTCAATCGCAGTCGTTGATAAAACATTTCTTTCTCATTCACTTAGGAGAGGCTAGGCACAGGTGCGCAATAGGTGGCTACTATTGTTTCTATTTTTCGATTTCATTTGAAAATAAAAGCTTTAGGCAAAAAAAATCTGTCGAGATTTTGAAAATAGTTTTCAAATGATAATTGTTTACCATAATGAAAACACGACAGATCTAGAGTGAGAACATGGGCTATGAAAGCGAAAAGTTTGATCTTGAGGAGAAATATTTTTTCTTTTGATATCCAGGATTCGACCTCGCTCAACCTTACGGGAGCACACGGTCTCCGCGAGCTTGACAGGCCCAACGACGACCACCGACTATACCTGGAAGGGAGCTCAAGAACTCATCATTAGGGCCTTTACTTAAGACGTGTTAGCAACTGTGAAATTTCGACCCTGAGACCTCTCGATGAAATGCCCAAAGCCGAACCAACTCAACTGCTCATCGGTGGGTGAGGAGAAATATTTTGATACCTAAAGAATGTAAGAAAGTTGAAGAAAAGGAACTTTCAGGAGCATAAATAGGTTTTGTTGTAAGTTGCATCTACATACTTCAACGGAGAATATATTTGTTTAGGAGGTCTTTGTAGTCAAAGAAGGGGCCCGGTGTCCTACGCGACGACCGAGTTAACGAAGATCGAGGGGTCGCCCCTGCCATCGGATCTGTGCCGCCACTTCTCGTTGGCGGAGATCAGAGCGGCCACGAACAACTTCGACAAGGTGTTTATTATCGGCGTGGGCGGGTTCGGCAACGTGTACAAGGGCTACGTCGATGGCGGGGCCACCCAAGTGGCGATCAAGCGGCTGAACCAGGGATCGCAACAGGGCCTCCACGAGTTCAGGACCGAGATCGAGATGCTCTCGCAGCTCCGGCATCGCCACCTGGTCTCCCTGATCGGTTCTGCAAGGACGCGGGAGATATGATCCTCGTGTACAACTACATGGCACGCGGCACCCTCAG
>CM026419.1:14747528-15044048 GCA_014858505.1 Corymbia citriodora subsp. variegata | reverse complement strand
ACGCAGGCGATGAACTGGGCGGCCTCGCGCTTGCTCTCGTAGAAGAGCGAGGTCACGCGGGCGTAGCTCGAGGTGTCGGGGTTCCACTTCATGATGAGGAGGGCCGCGGCCTCGATGACCTTGTCGACCTCGACCGGAGCCGGAGCCGGGGCCGCCGCCGGCAGGGCGGGGCGGGGAGGGGCGCCCCGGGAGGGGGAGGCGAAGGAGGCGGTCTTGGGATTGAAGCAGATGCTCCTCATTCCTTTACTCGGCATGGCTGGTCTCGAAGGGATTCGTTCTGGCCGATCTACCTTCGAGGCTGAAGAAAGGAAAGGCAAGGAAGAGGGTCGCTAAAAATTTGGCGTTTGCAAGTTGGAGTGGAAGGGGTTTATATAAAGGGGAGGAGGAGAGACGGAGGGAGGAGAACGGCGTTGCTTGTGAAAAAGGAGGGGATTGACCAAGCGATTGCTGGCTGCACGAGAGCGCGGAACGTGGGGTTTTGACTTTTCGGACTTCGTCGAGAGAGGTTCCAGTCAATCGTTGGAGGGACACGTGGCGCCCTCCCGCTCGATCCGCGTGTGAGCACGGGCTGAAGAAGACGGTTACTCGGGTCTCCCGATCCCCCTCCCCTCGAATTTCGTTTCGTTCCGATGTCCCTTTCGTTTCCCCAACTGGGGCCCGCTTGGCCCCCCGGAAGTATATTTTGTTTTGTTTTATGTTTTGGTCATTCGAAAGATGATGTGCTAGTGTATCAATGGTAGTAATAAATTGATTGGACATAACTCCACTATGCCGGCCCGACCGGGGCCACCCCCGTCTTGACCGTAAAGTTGCCCCTTTGTCATCGCCACAAATGTCTCGTCGTGTTGCTTGGATCATAGGCAAAAGTTAGGCGAAACTGTTTACATACTCTATGATCTTGAACAATTCTTATGTGTTGGTGCCTCTTCTTCTCAGTCGATTATCCAATTCGGGTTTATTTATGTTCAAATCAACCATATGCAAGAGTTTTTAAACTTTGTCGAGATTTGTGATTAGTGATTTATGAATGTAGATATTATAGGTGAATCGAAAGGTTTTTTTCATTTTTCTTTTGGTAGAAGTTGAAGCCATTTATCAATGGCTAGTTGACAAATTTCTTATGGAAATTTGTTGTGTGCCAAACAAGCCTGAATTGAGGTTGGGGAGTGATTTGTATGTAGAGATAAAGCGTAATATTTTCACGATGCCAAATAAGCTGTTCAGGAACAAAACGAAAAACAAAAAGTTCCTTATGATTCCTTGCCTCATTTAGTTGAATGGGTTTCCGATTTCCAATTCCCTAACATCTCCGCATCATCTCCAGCTCGGTTGCTCGTCTGACTTGCGGATTTGCCAAACAATTTGGTGCCATATATTGTGTAAACGGCCGTTGTGACACCATGAGCGTAGACCTAGAGTAGGTATGTCCCTCAGACACCGGACGTTCCTGTTTGTGGAGCCTCCACCACAATTGCTTGGGCGTTCGCCTCTACAATTTCTTCCAATCATTAGGTTGTTGTGTACTCTCATCGTCGAATTGGGCTTCTTGCTGGAGAATTATTGAAAAATTTTGAACAAATTTGCCAAGTGGAGTCTAGATCGAGTTGGATAACGACAAATGGCGGCGGTGATGGTGGTTGTTCTAGTTGTTGTTCACCACTGTAGTATTTAGGAAGCAGTTAAATTGTTATAAGAAGAAGGGAAGAATTATGAAATTCACAAAAGATTTTAAAGAGCAAGAGCGTTAGAAAGTAGTATGAGACTCCTGCCAATTGAAGAATGGAGAAAACAAGAGGGGAGCGGACCAATTGTTAGAGAGATTGTTTAGCCAACGGTCAGTGACCGTTTCTTTTTGGGGCCATTAAAATCGTCCTTGTTCCAACGGTGACAATGCCCGGCAAATAAATGGGTTGTAATCCTAAGTTTTAGTAAGTCTGAAATATCATATATTATTCTATGGAGAGATAACTTCTCATGGTCGGTCAAGTCTCAAGAGAAGCCGTCCTTTAGGAAATTTTAGTGCCTTATGACTCGACTTTGATTGAAATGGGGAGATTTAGTTGAGAGTGGGTAAGTAGCCTAAGGGATCAGCTAACAACAAAATAAGTAAAGAAACAAATGAAAGCAATTGACAAGGAATCGGCGTAAATGGTGGGAGCATTTATAGGGTCAAGTTTCAAATGCACCAAGCCTAAGTGGGGGAGTCCGTTGTTAAGATCACTTAGGAAGATTGACTTGTCGATATGCATGAAAACTGAGCTGACCATCACCTTACCAATGCATCGGAAATTGAATAGATAGAAGTAATCTTGTGATAGGTAATTTAGCTCATATATGATGGTGAAATCAACAAAAGTGAGGTCCACATTTCAATGTGTAAGAAGGCATTAGAGAGTTTAGTTAACTAAGCTTTTATTTTGTCCATATTGGTGTGAAAATACAATTTATTTCAATTTTATGGGCAATATTAATTAGGAGTGAACATTTAGAGATCACTAGCCATATATAATAGGTTTAATACCACAAAAAACCCTGCTTGGTACATCTATGATAAATTTATCCAAAATTAATTTTTTTACTACCAAAAATTTTAAACTAGTAACATTTGTGATAAATTTATCCTCCACTAGTTTTCATTAAATTGGATTAATATCATAAAAAATCATAAACTAGTACACTTATGACAAACAAATGTTAAAATCCCAAACTAATACACTTGTTAACTAGCACGTGTCATCTAACTAAGTAATTTGATGAAAAATTTAACAAAAACTAATGGAATGGTAAATTTGTCATAGGTATACTAATTTGGGGGATTTCTGATTGAGTAGTTCTAGGTTTTTTTACAAATTCCGTCGGAAACTTAAAACTTACCATCAGGTACAAATTCCTCATTTTTTAGAATCTGAAATCTATCTATCAAAACTTGGAAATTGAAACCTACCCACCCTATTATAGGTTCCAAGGTCGATTCCAAGTTCTAATATGTTATTTTTTGTCCCCCATTTTTAGTTAAGCAAAACAAAAATAAATGCAACAATAAAAATAAATAAAGTTTTTATTATCGATTACCTAAAAATGAGTGTTTATATGCACACGTCGAATAGTATCAAAGAAATTTTACGATTTCCAATGCATTGATTGTTCTTGTATTATATATAATCATTATCTTAAAAGAAATAATTGCCCGAACATAACTGCATCAAATATTTTTACTAGTCTCATGGTCTATAAAAATAAAATTTCCAATCATAAAATGAAAGTTTAAACTAATGGTTTTAGATTAGACATTGATCATCAAACTCTATGGAATATCTCAAGATTGCATGAAGACATAAATTAAGAAAAATACAAAAACTTATTCTAAGTTTTAGGTTTTTAAGTTCCAAGTTTCGAGTGTCGGGTTCTACCAATCTAAAACCTAGAGCCTACCAGTCAAAACCCTAAATTTTAGAATCTAGAACTTACCTGCATACTTTAGAACCTACAACTTACAGGTTCCTATCGGTTTCCACTAGTGTGATTCTTAGGTTCTAAATTCTACCTTAGAACAATAATCACCCCTATTTATGGTAATCAAAAATTTAGTTTATGATAAATTTGTAACGTATGCACTAATTTTGGGATTTTTGTAGTAACACTATATAATAAGTTCATTTTAAGCTTTTGCTGTAACAATTAATGTTAATTTTCTTTTTCTTTTTGAAAAAAATTGGATTAGAAAAAGTCTGCGTAATTTTCGGAGACAGCTTGACCAGAAAAAGAAACAGCAATTCTTGTTTGATTTTAATAATTTTTTTTTCCAGACAGAGACATGATATACCTTTTTTTATGCCTACTATTTATCTGACAAAGCTTTAGCTGTTCAATCGGACCTACAACAGCAGGAAACACACTTGCCCCAAAAAGTTTATTAGGTTGGCGATTATCATCCGTTGTTTAACGACCCACTTTAGATCCGACAAAGCTTTACCTAATATTAAAATTGGACCTATCACAATATGGGCAAATCACTTGCACAAAAGTTGAGAGGTTGATTTTAACAGTCTAATATTTAGCTAATCCTGTATTTTTTTTTTATTGATTTCAGGGTGAATAAATTTCAGACAAAAACTTGAAATGTACTCAATTAGAGTAGGTTCTTCATTTTTGTTACTGACGAATGAATCAGTCTCCTTAGCTTAGAGCTGAATTGGTCGGTTTCAAGGTCGACGAGAGAACTAGACATGGCTTTTAATAAAATAACTTCTATTTTTTGAAAAAAAATGTAATGTTAACAATCTTTAGCATAGTGGTTAATGTTAGAGCTAAAATTATCATCTAGAGGAAGGTGAATAGGTGAAAATACGGAATTTAAAACAATTTAATTTAATATTACAAAATGATAACATCTCTTACCAATGTGTAATATTCTATCATAAGAAATAATAAAGAGTTTAAGGGATAAAAAATGCACACAATAGTTATAGTTGTTGGGCTTTGATAAGGTTATGTCCACTCTCTTGCGCTGACAGCCTATCGGTTGGATTCGCTATATGAATTGACAAGAGGTTACAACACTTGAGTACACTCGACTCGAGTAAGTTATCAAAACTCTTGATCTCACACTCTCTTCAACAACCTCTAAAGAATTACAACTTTATCAAAAATCTTGATCTCACACTCTCTTTAACAACCTCTAAAAAATTACAACTTTTAGCTCACAAAGATGAGTGTAAAAGAATGAATTTCTCTTTGAACTTTGGAATTGTAGACTTCAAAAACTCCTAGCCCTTTTAGCGTCATGAACTCCTTTAATACTCCTCAGTGTCCAAATTGACCGTTGGATAGAACCTCTAACGATCATTCGACCAATCTATCTATTGGACTTAGATATAGCTAGAAGATCTTATTGCTTCAAAGTTGTCGAGGATGGAGTTTCCTTTTGATTCTGCTGCCCATACAAAAGATTGGGTTTCCATAAGTTGAATTCTTCATTTGGAAAGAATATTTCATCTCTAGAAGATTGATTGATCCAATAATTTCAAAGCTCCACCTTGTGCGATTGGATTTATCATACTTTTCTTCTTGGATAATCAACTTAAATAAAGTAAGAAATTCATGCCAATCCACTAGCCGTTGTACAATAATTTATCACCAGATCCATATCCTTAACCAATTATTTGAATGTTATGGAAATGATTTTCTTCATGACTCCGAGTTTGATGAGAACATCTGATCATAAATTCCAGAATTTCCACTTGAAAAACCTTTATCATCATAAGCACGAGTTACTCGAGAAAAGTTTTGTCAATCTTCGAAATCATCTAGGAGTGTTCCACAACAGTTAAGACATTGATTGATATCACAACCTTTCTAGGTTTGAAACCCAACTCCATAATATCAATATTTCTTAAACAAGCTAAAAGTCAGTATTCGACTGGTCAGGGCCGGGTCCCCAATTTATTTTCCTAAGAACCAACTGGTACCATGTAAAACGGTTTGGAACCGATCGGGTAAGGCTAGTTCTCTTCAATTTTCAGATTGCGGCCATTTGATTGCTCTTCGCTACTAAGCAGCTTAAGAATATGGAGGGAAAACGATCCAACTTTTAGGATCTCCCACTGTGTCAAGCTTCTTTCTTGTTTTCATCCTTCGTTGCACGGCAGAGTTCATCGCTTTTAAAATGCATTATGAATTGTGCACGGAGAGAGTCGTCCATGGAAAACTCGATAGTCCTGCATGTAATCAAAGGTAGTAGTTCCACGCGCCGAACCTTTCCTAGTCGAGGATAAACCCTAGCAGCACCTAATGAGATGGAACACCAGGCAAGTCTTTCTTGGACAGATCATTTAGAAAAATCATTGGGAGAATCGCATTATCTTTACCGATCATACCATGCCCCATTTGGCTCACACATCCAATTTCTCGAGTGTAACATATAAATCACTTCAGGCCAATAACTGATTTTGGCCCGTTGCAGCCATTTCGGGAGAACATTATCGACTCCCTATGAGTTTATGTACGGATAGTTAAAGCCATTAAATTTACAATCGAGAGGTTTAGGTTTTTCTGTTTGACATGAGTAAATTTATGAAGAAAGATTTTACTTTTTTCTATAGCTTTTTGGATTTATTTTTCCAATCTCTCCACAGTTTTTTAGCAAGAAAAAAAAATCATTCTAAGTAGCAAGCAAATAATAAAATTCTTCATCGACCTAACTTTCTACTGCTGTGCTATTAGTGCCAATTAAGATTTTCATTGTAGCTAAATTGTTTATCGATGTAAACTAGATTCTATACACAATAAGAGGAGAAATGACTCAGAATGAGAAAGTTGTGTTTTTAACTTGATGATTATTAATTTCCCCTTTCTTTTATCTAGTAATTACCAATTGTTGCTGAAAATCGAAATTTTTTGGTGGAATATTTAGATTATCTAAAACATTTGTATTCTCAAGCTCCATTCATTCGTGGAAAATGTGGCATTTGTGAAAAATGTTTTTCAAGAGGCCATTTTTCAAGTAAATGATAATATTTTTCGGTGTTTGGCTAAAACTTGAAAATAAACTAAAAGTTATTTTTCGCTATTTGGTATCTAATTTTATTTTTCTCTATGAACTCTTTTTGATCATTTTTTATTTATATTTATTGGTTCTTGTTTTTTCTTTTTCTTATTTTCCTTTTTTAAAAAATCATATTTGTAATTATTTTTCTTTTTCTTTTTCTTTTTCTTGACTAGTTGCTAGCCACAACAATAGCAGGCAAGTTGAGGGACAAGCTTACCAGTCTCTAGCGACACTTGAGGGTCGTTAATTTGCAAGGCTCGAGCCTCCCGCTCTCTAGTGATGCTTCAACATCACCAATTTAGAGAGCTCAATCCTTACTGCCCTTTGGCGATGCTTGAGCTCACTAGAAGCTGGTGTTATTCGTGGCAAGCAATTGGCGGGAGAACGAAAAGAAGAAAAAAGAAAAAGAAAAGAAAAAAATAATTAAAAATTCAAATTTAAAAGAAAGAAAAAATACATAGAAAAAAGAAAAGAAAAGAAAAGAAAAGAATTAAAATGAATAGTGAAAGAACAAGGAGGGAAAATGATATCTTGAAAAGAGGAAATCATTTTTCCTACTTTTGAATATATTTTTTCAATGGATAAATTTTTTTTTTCTCTACTTATTTATTTTTCAAGAGCCGAATGTCGCAAAATTTATAAAATATTCTCATGAAAGTTATTTTTTTATAAAACGAATGGAGTTTCCATATCTAAATATAGGTTTACAGGACATAAGAAGGCACGATGTGAAAGATGTTGGAGAGAAATCGCCTTCTTCTTGGGTAGAACAATGAAGTCAATGTGTGTTCGAATCAATGGAGCAATCATAACAGACTTTGAGGTGTGTAATCACTTTCTTTAAGGATTTATTTGCTCCACGAAGTTGCTAATGGTCACCGGCAAATTTCCTCCAAGATACAACAAAGTCTCAAAATGAGAATACTAAGATAGCAATTCTAGTATTTTTCCAGGGTCTCTCTAGGAAACAATAGAAAATCTTGATTGCAGTTTTAGGAAGATGACTCAAAATTGTAACTCTTGATTTTTCAAAACTGACATACATATATAGAAACGAAGACACCCCTTCAAAAGAAGTTACACAACGAATGTATGTGACTTTTCAAAAGAAGTTATAAATTGAATCAATACAACTCTTCATGAGAGTTGCAAACTGAACCAGTATAATTTCAAAAGACATCTTGAAAAGACACGTATAAAAATTCGAAATAAAATAAAATAAATAATTTCCAAAAGGCTAAAATGAAAGGCAACCTTTCGAATAACAAAATTACCATATAAAATCAAATTAAAAATTGAAAATATAGGGGATTAATACTAATTAAATCGCGGGCGCGCAAAGTGCTAAGTGCGCCTAATATTCGCGCACCCGCATGCGAGTATAGTGAGGTCTAGCCCACACTCCATCTTTTCTTTTCTTTTTAACAAATTAGAAATGCTCTCATTAATAAAACGACTTTTCTTTTCCAAACTTTCCTATGTGGGATAAGATGAAAAGACACACTTAGTTTGTTTTACAAACAAACATCCAACAAAAGATGCGTTCATGATGGATCCATCAAATCCCCATCAGTGGAAATGCTCGTCCGTGGAACGAAGGGTCGGCATCTAGCGATTTACATGGTTGAATGTGTGGATCGCACGCCACCCTTTACAGAGAAGTCTCGTGCGAGAGAGACGATACATGAGAGAGACGCCCTTCACTCGACCGGTCCAACGAGTGACGTCCGTAGAATTTTCATTCAAGGAAATTGAAGAATGAGTGGTAAAAGTTTCGCCTCTCGCCTCTCGCTTTCGACGAGAGATGTTCGAACGGAGAGAGATTCAACAGAAATTTGTCCTTTGTAAATTAGATTTATTTTATTTTATTTTATTTTGCTCTCCTTTTGTGTTTTCATTCTTTATGAGGCAAGGACGTCAGCAAATAGATCACGGAAGTTAAGAAATAATTAGTTAATTAGCGGCTAAGCGACAACACTCTTTTGCCTTTGCGGGTCTGATTTTCCACGTTTAACATGAACAAAGCAAGCTGATTAGGGAAGAGCATTACCTTGTCTCGCAAGTCGCAACGTGCTTTGAGAATTTTCTTGGCAGTGTTTACACGGATCATGGTTTAGAGAGCAGTCCTTGAGACGGATTTTTCAATTGTGCGCGTGAAGATGAGTTGTTATTTATATTTTAGAAGATGGAACGGCTAAGACTAGTCATCGTCTCTAGGGATTGAAAGCTCCAAAAAAACAGGCAACGAATGTTGTTAAAACCGCGAAGATTTATTAAAGAAATTGTGATTTGATATTTCAATATTATATTGTTCAGGCTCATGTGTGAGTTGGACTTAAATTTAAAACTAAAGCGTGGAACTGCACGTGAAGAGACAAATAAGGATCTGCAAATATTTGAATTCAGGATTTTGTATTTTGATAATATGTGAAAATTTGTGGCGCTATCATCAAATGTTCAGAAATATTAAGCTCTTAGATGTAGGCAAAGTTTAATTTTTAGATGCTCTGAAAATAACACATTTGAAATACTTTTCATTGTGCGTAATTGACCATTACACTTGAAAGATAGAATCTGGACGTGATTACATCCACAGGAAAACGATGAAACATCTTTAGAGTCTAGAGGTGTAGAATTGTCCAAAAGTCTGCAAAATAAGTGAATTGACTCCGCCGCCCGGGGGAAGGATTTAGACTACTCATAGTAATCATTCTATTTTTAATTCTGGAATAAATTTATATTCCATACCTGTTTCTAGAATAGAAATCCATTTGGTAAAATAATTTCATTTTTCTATTTCTGGAAAGATTTATATTCTAGAAATAGGTTTGGAATATAAATCAGAAACAAAAAACTTTTACTTTTCTATTTCTGGAATAGAAATCAGAAATTGTTTCTCTTTTTCTTACTTGTCACCCGAAAGAATTTCTTGCCGTTCGCCACCCACCACCAACCCCACCCACCGCCCACCGCTACCGCCACCGATCGCTATCCCTCCCATTACCGTTATCACTTCGGAAAGTGAAATTTTATTCATTATCAAATGAATTTCTATTCCAAAAATAGAAATTTTGTGTTGTTATCAAACACATTTTTTGGTTTAGAAACTCATCCAAAAACAGAAATAGAAAAATTTATTTCTCTTCTAGAAATCAATTTTTGACCAAAAATATTATCATTTGCGCCCTTACAGGCTGTGGTAATGATTGCCTAACTATATCATTATGTGGCAATCTTGGCTTAGGATGGTAGATAGGTAAGAGCGAATCATGGATGGCAATGTGTTAAGAGGACATAAGCTGATATCAAAATTACATTTGATTGTCTAAATTTCTTACTAGTATAGGATATAATATGATATATTTGCTATATTCTATCTATTATTTGGTGAATTGCAGTAATAAAGTCAAATACTTTTGTCTACTTTATTTTTATTTTCTTTTTTATTTTATTATTTCTCTCTCTTTTTAATTATTTTTTTATTTCTTTTTTCCCCTTCCATTCATTCTCTAGTAAAATTTTATATTTTATATTTAATAGTACTAATATATCTAAAATACTAAAATACCTAAAATACATAATATATTATTTATTGAATTTACATTATAAGATAGAAATAAATTCGAATATATAAATGAAAAATATGATTAAATTAAAAAACTAAATTGTTATATTTTTATTTTGAATTTTTTATATTAGAATTCAAATATTATTTATATTGAAATACAATTTTAATGTTGTTGATCTAATAAGTTTGTTATTTGAGAAAAATAGCTTTTCTATTATGGATTCTAAAAATCATACCCACTTATATCCTACCTACTCCATCAGATAATTCATCCTGCCTATATTCGTCTTATACTCGATTTTATTGATGCGGGAGCATCCCACCTAGCTCCATCAACCAACGCGGAACCAACAATGCCTATTCAAGTCAAGATAGGATTTGGGCATAACGTGCTTTGATGGGTTGAGTTACTGATCAAATGGCACTACCAAGAGTGGCTTTTGACGGAGTTACCGAGCATTACAGAGTTATTGACGAATGAAGAGTTATCGCCATATTAATAGCTGATTTCAAAGTTTGTCAACAACATATCAATGGGCGGCTATTCTAAACAATTTCATGTGTATTTGATGAGCTTTTGAGATGGCTATCTTCTGATCAAGCTTGGTAGACGAATTTTGAAGATCAGACGCTAGATTGAAGAGTCAAGAATACAAGTTCTTGTGTCATTAATTGCATTTCTAAGTTTCTAGAAGTTTTAAATAATCTCAAGAGTTAATTTTATTATGCGTCTAGTTCCCAAGTCTTTTAATGTCTTCGTAGTTTCCTAGATATCTTCTCTCCTAAAAATAGAGGAAGACTCTCCATTGTAAGGCAAACTAGACTTTGATGAATGAAAATAATTGAGATTTCCTTTGTGTGAGTGAATATCTTTAGAGAGTGGATAACTCCTTTATCGATCTTTTTATTCTTGCAGAGTGGATTACTTCTTGGTAATAAGCTAAGAAACCCTTTATCCTCGGCTGGTGGATTTTTCATTAGGCCTTGATGGTGAGCTTTCGTATGCTGAAGTCTTTTATCCTTGGTGGGTGGCATGAGTCTTGGTGGTGAAATTCTTTGATCTTGATTTTCATCCTTGGTTGGTGGCATGTCCTTTACACCTTCATGGCGATCATAATCTAATTTTTATTCTATTTTTTCATCCTTCAATAACCATCCTCATACATAATATTTTCACACACATAACCCTAAATTCCCCGGTTCCCAAAAGCACTCGCCCATGCATGCATCATTTATCCCGTCTTGAACATGCACTAGACTCATAATATGATAAATTTTATCATATCTTGAAATTTATCCATATTGCCAAACGTAGCCCAAGCCTACCATAAAGAGTGAGGTAATATGCCGAAACAACCATACCGAGTCTTGCTCCCAGCACACAAAGTTAAAACTCTCTATACCATCCCAATCGGACAAGAATAACCCAACATCATATCGCCTCTCCTAAGTCATTCTTGCATATAGCAATGCTTATTCAAAGTAAACCTGTAACAAAAATCCATAACAATAACATTATAAAGAAAATTTAGAAAGAAAATTTACATTTACTCTTCTTAAATATAAAAGGACAAAATCATGCATCTACAAGAATTAGATTGATGTAAGAGCATTAGACTCTATTGAACAACTTTCAAGCTCAACTTATATCAACCCAAATCCTCACTCTTGTAAGCAAAGGCTAATTTCGGCTACGAGTTGATTTGATGGGTTCAAGATTGAAAATGTTGATTCAATTGACTAGTTGTCAATTTCATGGTTATCGATCGGTTACCAAGATATCAATTTACAAGTTTGTTATCGATTTCAAGACGCTAATCAACTTCCTAACAACCGGTGGCTATTCTGATCAATTTCTTGTTGATTGATCTTCCAAGGTGGCTATACGGCTTCCAAAGGCTGATGGACGGATTTGGAGAGTCTAATCCTAAACTACTATGCTTTTGGTCTTAGTTGAAGACATTTAGTCCTAGTTATCATGCATTATGGCCTAGTAATTGTATGCTTTAATTGTGTTATCAATTTCAAGTCTTAGTTTTTATGAGTTTTTAGTGTGATAACGGTTTCAAGAGTTAGTCATTATGGTTTCTTAGAAATCCAAGAGTCATTTTTGTTTGCCTCTATAGATAGAGGTGCAATCGCATTTTGCATTCACAAGATTTGAATTTGATGAATACATGAGATTTTCCTCAAGTGAGTGGATATTTATCTTCAGTTCTTTATCCAATTTCATTGATGGTGAACCAAAAGTTATTTCTCCTTGACTTGTGACGTTCCTCTATGAATTGGTGATGAATTTTATTTATTCAGAAGTTCTTTATCTTTGATTAGTGATTTGAATCTTTATGCTTATGTGGTGAACTTCATTTAAGAGTTATTTATCTTGATTGACGGCGTGTTCATTTATGCCTTTGCAATGACCTTCATCTATCCCAACTTCATTTTCCACTCATACACATTCATTGAAAACCTTTCCATCAACCGTTTCCATTAAACACTCCTTTATTCATTTAGCCCAGAAAAAGAATTTTCCCAATCTCTCAATCGCATTAAAAGTACACGTCATGACATCAGTTATAGCATATCCACGGTGACCAGCGACTATACCAAATCAACCCGGACCCTTCTAATTAACGTTAAACCAAAGCCAATGTATCTGGAGTCTCCAAACTGACCGTTTGCCGCTGTGAGCCTGTGACTTCCAATGTGGATGGAAAGACCGGAGTTGATGGCCTTAGTAGACTTTTCGTCTATAGTGCCCAGCCAAGAAGTTACTACGTTCTTGTGGCTCCAAACCATCATGAGAGCAGTGGGCCGTTTACAACATAGTCTTAAGAATTGCGCTATTAAAATTGATAATTGAATTAGAAGTATTAGATATGGAATCGCGAGAGAGCTTGGAATTTTTTATTTATTTTGGTCTACAATCTTTTTTCTTCGTCGTAAGTGATGTGCTTAATCAACGGGCCAAGCTTTACAATATATTTTACTCACTTCAAATCGTCATGTGGTCCTATTCGACGGCTTAATCCCAACGCTGTGACAGCTTACTCGAAAAACGTAGTCTTACCGAATACTGCAATGGTCAGGTCTCCAACACATCACCATTTACTATTGAAAACTACAGGTAATAACTGGTCAGCTTTTATTTTTGAATGCACAATGTTGACTCTTACCTCGCTTCGCCAGTAAAAGGAGAGGCTCCTCTTGCGCTATTCTTTGGTAATTTAGATGCGACAAATTAATTGCATTTTGCCTTTAAGATACAGAATTAATTAATAGTTCCAAATGGACAGGATATGTGAAAATATTTAGATACGACCTAATTAGATGGTAAATCGTTGCTGGAATTCAACCAATAAATTGATCATATTGCCCCACGGGAAGCCTTGCGATCGCTTTAGAAAGATGAGTGCAAGTCGAGGGCAACTTTAACAAGCAAGGCGTTGACATAGAGGGTGAAGGAGCTTATCACTCTCTTTATGATTTTGGGGTGAAACCTGCTTGAAAGCAATTCTAGAGTAAAATCTTGAATACATCAAATTTATGTAGGGAAATATGCCCTTACGATCATTTGAAGAGGTGAACAAATCAAGGTGCACAACGATTGGTTCAAACGCCCCATGATTGCTAAAAAGAAAAATGTAGAGTTCAACTTCACGTGGTTAATATTAGTTATTTTCTCAGCATCATGGATGCATTAGATCTATTTGTCTTTTCTTGCATAACAAGGAACACTCGCCTTAGATAAATACTGGTTTTCTAAGCACTAAACCATCTCATGGGTCATTACGTAAGAAGTGAGTCAGTGATTTGGAGCGTGAGAAAATATGGAAATTATTTGTACTTGTGATGTGAGCAATCGAATCTACACCGAACCCCTGACTCCTCATATACACATGCCCATGTCTTAACCACAAACCTAGCTCAAATGGGTTTTCTCATATATGGAGATGACAAGACAGTCTTCATTTAAGTTACCAATTATATCCGTTGTCTCGTAAAATTGAGAGGGTCCAAACCCTGTAAGAAAAAGAGGGTAAGGACGAATAGAACAGAACATATCACTGCGACCAATCAAAAATGTTTGGAGAAGACGCTCTCTTAAGGTGACTTTGCATCTAGGGGCAAATGTTTGCTTTCACAATGTGGACATGGGCATGTCACGGTTGTCTTTGGTAGAACACGTTGAGGGCTGACTGATGGACCGCCACAACGAGGACTTAGACAACTGGATCGTAATAAGACTCCCCCAGCTGATCCGTCTCTCGAGGCTTATCTTCTTCCTCGTGCTGCGGAAGAAATACTTATTAATACGCATTCGATTACGTATCCGATCATGAAAAATCGGTGCCAAACAGGGAGGAGAACGCCGTCGCTTGTGAAAAGTAGGAATGATTTGGTTGGTGGAAGAGAGCGAGGCACGTTTGACTTTTTGGACTTTGTTGAGTTTTGAGTCAGTCCCCTCCTATTTCGTTTCGTTCCGAGGTCTTTTGGTTTATCCTGTTGGGGCACGGTTGGCCCGCCCCTTGTCATTTTTTTTTTCTTTTTGCATAACTAAGATGGTATGAAATACATTCTGTTGAGAAAACTCCTAGTTTTGATGCTAACAAAACAGCTTATGAATGATATTTATATATCAATCTCTTGAAGGAAAATGACACAGAATGACATAGGCTTTAAAGTCTGCTTGTTGCAGAAGATAAAGCATAAAATGTCTAAGAGTCTGACCGTACCAGACTGAGTTTTAAGTCTGACCGTACTAGACTGAGTTTTAAGTCTGAACATACCAGATCGAGTTTTAAGTCTGAATGAATCAGACTGAGATTTTAAGTCTGAACAAACCAGACTGAAAATCTAGGTAGATTCAGAACTTAAGACCATTAGACTTAAGATGAACCTACACGATAAGATCACCAATGGTAGAGTATTTCACTTACCTTTTTTATGTTAATTCTGTTATACTAATTTGATTGACAGGATCAATTAATGAGCAACTTCCAATGAAGAATAGAGTACTTATGGAAGCCCGGATTCTGGTTGTATGGGCGAACAGAATCTAAGGGGATCTGATCTACCCTCAACGGTCAAAAAGACTTGCCTTATAAAGTCTTCCAAGAAAGGGAAGACTAAACTCTCAAGGAAAGAGCCAACGGTCGTAGTGTGGCTTGGAGAGTATTTAAGGGTAGGATGAGACTTAGGGGAGAGATAGATGAACATTATTCCAAAGCTGATTCAATTCTTCAATTGTTGTTCATAGTGCACATTTGAGTAATCTAGGTGTTTTACAAAAAGAGAGTGACTTAGTGAGACAGATCATCACCGAGTACAAACACTCGAGAGTGTGTAATCACCGTTGATCATATAGTGAAATACAGCCGATTGGCTGGTCGCCCGGAGAGTGGACGTAGGCTTGTCTAAAGCCGAACCACTATAAACTGTGTTTGCAATCTTCTCTACTCTCTCTATTTAATTTCGGTTTATAGATTGCAAAATATTGTTATTGCTTGCGCGTAAAATTCCTATACACCTATTTACCCCCCCTCTAGGTGTTAATACTAGTCACAACAATTGGTATCAGAGCTTCGTGCTCGAGATCTTGAAGTGTTTGTTACTTCTGAGTTAAAGATCCTCTATGGCTAGTGTTCTTGCACTAGGTTTAATTGAGGGGCAGAGAAACACTCGTCCACCATACTTCGACGACAAGGATTACAATATCTGGAAGAATAAAATGAAGGCTTTTCTCAGGTCGAAAGATCCACTGGAATGGGATGTGGTTAATAGGGGAATTGAGCCCACTGATAACGCCAGAAAGACGTCAAAGAGTACCGATGGAAAAGAAACAGAACCATCAGCCACTCTATCTCCAGAAGAGATAACAAAGAGACAAACTATTGATGCAAATGCTATTTACTCTCTATATTGTGCTTTATCACCTAATGAATATAATCGTATATCTTCTTGTGATATAGTAAAGGAAGTATGGGACAGACTACATGTGACATATGAAGGAACTGATCGAGTCAAGGAGACCAAAGTAAACATATTACTTGGTCAATACGAATCTTTTAAGAAGAAGCATGGAGAATCCATAGGAGATATGTTCAGTCATTTTACAGAAATTGTAAACGGATTAGCATATCAAGGACAGCCTGTTCCTGGACCAATGAAGGTCAACAAACTTCTGAGAGGACTGTCAAAAGAATGGAACAATATGAAGACATCTATCAGAGAAACTCTGTAAATTTCACCTCTAACAGTCGATGAGCTTGTTGGTACTCTACAATCCTATGAGACAGAACAAAGGAACGAAGAAGTGGAATCCAGAGGTAAAAAATCCCTTGCTCTTAAGTCTAACACTGATTCTGATGATACAGATTCTGAGGAAGAACTGGACGACGAGGAACTTGCACTGCTGATAAAAAAGGTAAAGAAATTAAACAGAAAAGGCAGGAAGTTGAACAACAAGAAACAAAACAGACAATCTGGACAACACAAAACTGATGACGAGGATGATTATACCAAGGATGTAATTTGCTTTGAGTGTAAGAAAAAGGGACATATTAAACAGAATTGTCCCAAACTCAAAAAGAACAAAGGAAAATTTGAGAAGTACAAGAAGGCTCTCAAAGCTGAAACATGGAGTGACACAGAAGTCGAGGATAGTGAAAACGAATATGGAAACATTTGTCTTATGGCACACTTAGACTCAGACTCTGAAACTGATTCAGGCACAGACTCAGATAGAGAGATCGAGGTAAATCATTTTGAGATCCCTATAGAAGTTTCACATTATATAAATGAGCTTTGTTCTAATCTAAAATCTACTCTGAAAAGGATCTCCAAATTAAAAAAGGAAAATTACAAGTTGAATCAACAGAACGTTTCTTTGAAAGGAAAAATGAATGATTTCAAAAAGGAATTTTGGAAATAAAGGAAAATCGAGAGTTACTATTAAATGAGAATGAATCTATTAAAAAGGAACTTTTGGAAACAAAGGAAAATCGAAATTCTTTATAAAAGGAGAATGATTCTTTCAAAAAGGAATTCTTAGATATTACCACAAAATTTTCTAAAGGGTCAAAAACTCTACAGCATATACTTTCCATTTAAATTCCTTATTATGATAAGTCTGGACTTGGTTTTTATAAGGAAAATGATTCCTTGATTGATTTTCCTAAAGTCAAGGAAAGAATAAGACAAATACCTCCTCGACAAGCTTATAGAAATCATTTCAAAAACAATTTTGTAAGACCTATTGGTAGAAACAATCTCAAATGTTCTAACTGTGGAGAAAGAGAACATTTTGAAAACAAATGTCCTAAAGTCTGGAGACCTATTCAAAAGAAATGGATAGAAAAAGCTTATACTACTAACTTCAATGGACCCAAGAAAATTTGGGTACCAAAGAAAAAATTAGTATTTGTAAACATTGCAGGTAAGCTTCAAAAGTAAGAAAAAATGGTATTTGGACAGTGGATGTTCAAGACATATGACAGGAAATTCAAAGATGTTCATTAGATACGACAGAATCAAGGGAGGAACAGTTTCGTTTGGAGGAAACACCAAAGGAAACATTATAGGACTGGGAACTGTCAAGATCGGTAGCTTAATCATCAACAACGTTTCTCTAGTCAAAGGATTAAACTTTAATCTTCTGAGCATCAGCCAGTTATGTGATGCCGGCTTCAGAATAAACTTCAAAGAGAACCTATGTTCTGGAACAAGCAATGACTCTTCACAGACTTTTATTGGACGAAGACATGGGAACATTTATCTTCTGGACATAAATGAAGATACTGCGAACTGTCTATTATCAGTCCAAGACGAAGCAGATATGTGGCACCGCAAAGTTGGGCATGTCAGCATGAAACAAATCTCCAAGCTTGCTAGCAAAAAGCTTGTTCGTGGCTTGCCGTCACTAAGTTACAAGAAAACAGAGCTTTGCTTTGCATGTACACTGGGAAAACAAGTAAGAAGCTCTTTCAAATCTATAAAACAAATTTCTACTAATTGTGTATTACATCTTCTTCACATGGACTTATTTGGACCAACTAGAACCCAAAGCATTGGAGGTAAGAAATACTGTCTTGTGATAGTAGATGATTACTCTTGATTCACATGGGTATATTTTCTAGCAAATAAAGGAGATACCTTCTCATATTTCTCAACATTTGCTAAGAGAATCCAAAATGAAAAAGGTTACTCTATTTCAAGTATCAAAATAGATCATGGGGGAGAATTTGAGAATCAAGACTTCTCAAACTTTTGTGACAAAAATGGCATACAGCATACATTTTCATCTCCTTACACTCCAGAACAAAATGGAGTTGTGGAAAGAAAGAATAGGTCTTTGCAGGAAATGGCCAGAACATTGCTTATAGAAAGCAAGGTGGCAACTCGGTTCTGGGCAGAAGCAGTTTCTACTTCTTGCCATATTATTAACAGAGTATTTCTTAGACCAATTCTTGAGAAAACCCCTTATGAGATTTTCAAAGAAAGAAAACCTATTGTTTCCTATTTTCGAATCTTTGGTTGTCCATGCTATATCCTTAAAAATGTTAATCATCAACCTAGTAAGTTTGAAGAAAGGTCAGATGAAGGTATGTTTCTGGGCTATTCAAACTCTAGTAAAGCATACAGAGTGTTCAACAAGAACACTCAGATAGTGGAAGAATCCATGAACGTAAAGTTTTTGGAGAAAGAAGTTTCAAAACAGAGCAGTTCAATAAATGAAGAATCAGAATCAAATGCAGCTACTGAAAGATCTGGCCTCAACAAAGAAGCAGAATCTTCCCAGGAAACAGTCAAAGAAGCAACTCATGAAGAACGACTAACTCAGCTTGATACTCCTGCATCAGCAGAAGATTCTGATAATAATGAAGTTCCAAACAGAAACTGGAAGCATAAGTCCAGTCATCCCAGGGAGCTTGTGATTGGAAACATCAACGAAGGGATTCAAACCAGATCAAGAAACAAAAAGGACACAGGTATTGTTGCACTGATCTCTGAAATTGAACTCAAAGGAATTGATGAAGCACTGGAAAATGAAAGCTGGATAGAAGCAATGCAAGAAGAGCTTCAACAGTTCAAGAGAAATGATGTATGGGAATTGGTACCCAAACCAAAAGAACGAACAATCATTGGAACTAAATGGATTTTCAGAAACAAAGTTAATGAACTTGGAAAAGTCACCATAAACAAGGCAAGGCTCGTGGCAAAAGGTTATTCTCAATCTGAAAGAATAGATTATGATGAAACCTATGCCCCAGTTGCAAGACTAGAAGCAATCAGACTATTACTTGCTTATGTTTGCTATCAAAATTTCAAGCTATATCAAATGGACATGAAAAATGCTTTTCTGAATGGGTTTATCAAAAAAGAAGTGTTTGTAGAACAACCTCCTGGATTCGAGGAATCAAGAAAGCCTGACCACGTATACAAATTAAAAAAGGCACTTTATGGTCTGAAACAAGCTCCTCGAGCTTGGTATGAACGATTGAGCAAGTTTCTACTAGATAACAAATTCAGAAAAGGAATGGTAGATACAACGTTGTTCATTAAGAAGGAAGGTAAAGATATTCTGCTGGTACAAATCTATGTAGATGATATTATTTTTGGTTCATCTAATAAGCACTTGTGCAAGATCTTCTCAAAGTCTATGCAGGAAGAATTTGAAATAAGCATGATGGGAGAACTGACATTCTTCCTAGGACTTCAAGTTAATCAAAAGAAATGTGGAACTTTTATCAATCAAGAGAAGTACGCCAAAGACTTGATTAAAAAATTTGGAATGGAGAACTGTAAGAGGACAGAAACTCCAATGGCAACCACCATCAAACTTGATCAGGATGAAAAGGGGAAGAAGGTTGATCAGAAGAATTATAGAAGCATGATCGGTTCTCTTCTCTACCTTACTGCATCTAGACCAGATATTCTATATAGTGTTTGTCTTTGTGCGAGGTTTCAAGTAGATCATAGAGATTCACATCTTTCTGCTGTTAAACGTATAATTAAGTATATAGCCACTTATCCAAACTTAGGGCTATGGTATCCAAAGGAAACATATTTTACTCTTCTTGGCTACTCAGATGCAGATTTAGCAGGATGCAAAGTAGACAGGAAGAGTACTTCAGGAACATGCCAATTTCTGGGAAAAATGCTAGTTTCATGGTTTTCCAAAAAGCAGAATACTGTGGCTCTATCAACAGCAGAAGCAGAATATGTAGCACTTGGAAACTGTTGTTCACAGATTCTGTGGATGAGACAGTAACTAAGAGACTATGGGAAGGAAGAATGCTGCACAGAAATAAGATGTGATAATACGAGTGCCATAAACCTCACCAAGAATCCAATTTTACATTCCAGGGCAAAGCACATTGAGATCAAACATCACTTTATTAGAGACCATGTGCAAAAGGGAGATATATATGTGGAATTCATTGATTCTAAGAATCAATTAGCAGATATCTTCACAAAGCCGCTGGACAAAGGTACATTCGATTCAATATATGGGTGTTTAAACATTATTAACCATTTCTTATAGATTCTATGAGAACAGGACAAAGTCTGACAGTAGAAATCGTCGGGTCATTGAAAAAGGAAATAATGATATGGTGTGTTATTTCCTTATTGAAATCTGGTAATTATTTTAGTAAGTTTTTGATCTGAATAATTGATTTGCATATCTTCTGGCATATGTCTATGATGATTGAATATTCTTGTTAAATTTAGAATAACTGCCATTTTAATTTGTTTTGGGTTGCGACTATTCACTTGTTCTCCTAACAAGGGTATAAAAACATCCAAAAGTCAAGTCTTTTCCTCACCACTCTCCAGAACGTTTGTTTACAAACCTTAACTGAGAAAAACGCTTTCTAAATCAATCTTCGTCCAAAACCAACCTTCTCCGAACATGGCCTCGAGATCCTCCATATCCAGATCAAGATCTCCATCTCCTAGAAAAAGATCAAACAGGGTTGCTGGAAGAGGAAGAAGGAGAATCGACGGAGGGCAGACGCATTTCGACCTAACATAGACTTCGGAAGATACTCAAGGACAATCTCCAAGAGTTTCTCCTCAAAGAAATCAAGATGATTATGAGGAATCTCCAAGAACTCTCCGCTCACAATCTGAAGAAAGGAATGTCTCACGTAGAGGTACGTCTGGATTAACTCTACCGACACCCACTGAAAATCCTCATGTAATTATGAGGAGATATGAGAAGTTAGTCCGAAGAAATGTCAGGGAAGATGTCAAACTGTTTTTCTTGAGACATAATGGGTTTGCGAATGAACTCCGTCTCATTCAAGCAGTACAAGCTGCAGAATCGTCATCTACTCGTAGAGAATGAGTTAGTGATACAGGGAGAAGCAAAGATAAGGTGAAGGAAGATGATGAGACAATCTACAGAAATTTTGAAGTAAGAATGGGAATAGCTGCTGTAGTCCGGAACACAACTGGGAAATTATTTCGATCCAAAGAACACAAGACTTTCTTTAACAATCTGTTGGATCGAGGAGTCATGAACCATAGGATTGTTGATTTTGATTATTTGGATGCTGCTGACGTAAATCTGCTAGAATGCTTTGAAAAATTGCAGATGGACAAATTTTGCACTGATTCTGCTGCTGTTTATCCTGAATTAACAGCATATTTTTACTCGAATCTGATATTTCTATCTCCAAACAGAATGCAATTCAGTGTGAATGACAAGTTCTATGATGTTAGTTTAGATACTCTTGCTGACATTATAAATGTTGAA
Source organism: Corymbia citriodora subsp. variegata (assembly GCA_014858505.1). NCBI lineage: Eukaryota > Viridiplantae > Streptophyta > Magnoliopsida > Myrtales > Myrtaceae > Corymbia > Corymbia citriodora. The sequence continues at coordinate 15,022,169 of CM026419.1, read as the reverse complement.
AGAGGAGTATTCAGGCCAATAGATGTCCCTTATGAAACAGTCTGTAAGGGCCACTATAACTTATCCTCTTCTAACGTCTGCAAGAACTATTTTGCACAAGATCATTATCAGCTGCATTCGTCCAAAAGCATCATCCAAGATTGATGTATCCAAATTTGAGGCCAAACTGATGTGGGCAATTGAAAGAGGAGTACTGTTCTCACTGCGCTCACACAATCATATTGCATATGTATCGAACAGTCTCAAAGGACAAAGGACAGCTACCTATGGAGCTTTAGTCACAAGAATCTTTGATCATCTTAAGATAGATATACCCAGAAGATTCAGTACTAAAACTCTTCCAACAATGATTATTGATATGAAAATGATCAATAAGATTGAGACTGAAGGATGTTGCAGAGACATGGAGAAGAAAAAGAAAAGGAATTGGCTATAGCAGAGGCAGCAAAAAGAAAAGGCAAAGAATCAGCTGCTGCTAAGCCAAGTTCTAAAAGGAGAAGACAACTCTACTAATAGATGAAGAAGATGAAGAAGAAAGCATCTCCGCAATTCTGGCAAATATTCGTCAAAATTCTCAGAGAATGTTTGAACCAGAGGCAGAAACACATGCAGAACACATTCTCCGCACAAAAAATGAGAAGAATGCAGAATATGAATAATGGATGAGCCAGAAGAAGCAGAAGAAACAGAAGCAGAAGAAGAACAAGAAGAAGGAGATAAGATAGAGAAAAAGAGGGGCAAGCAAGGACAGAATGAAGCATCAACTCAGGGGGAGCATCATTATGAAAATATTGACATTCAAGTTCCTGAGCTTCATCTGGGAATGCTGATTATCAGAAGATCTTAGAACTTTTAACAGGAAATCAGGATCGGCAGGTAATATGGAAACCTCCTTCAATAACAAACTAGAAATTCTCGAGAGACAGTTAATCAGTGTATTGACAGGATTGAGAAGTCTGCATCAGAATATGGAGGATTTCACCCTTGTTCGAACCCAAACAAGAAAACCACTTAAAAAGATCTTTTTGAACTGACTAACTTTTTGAAGTTGATAAAAGGGGGAGTAGATATGGCTTTTTGATTGAATTTTGATGGATTTATCATTGTGTTGATGTTATCATTGTGTTGATGCATGACAGTTGGTGCATGACAGTTGGATGACAAGTTGGATTTATCATTGTGTTAATGCATGATAAATGACTGATGATATTTTCTTATTGGCTGATCACACAGTACTGATAAAGTCTGAATCTTGTTGAGCTATAATATGAAATTATGTTATGCAGGGTTGATATGAGCTATACTTATGAGTTGGACAGAATAGTTGGAAACAGGTTCTATTTAACCATATTTTGCATGGACATTAAGCCATACGTATAAGATGTTTTGTCACTATAAAAAATGGGGAGATTGTTGAGAAAACTCCTAGTTTTGATGCTAACAAAACAGCTTATGAATTATATTTATATATCAATCTCTTGAAGGAAAAAGACACAGAATGACATAGGCTTTAAAGTTTGCTTGTTGTAGAAGATAAAGCATAAGATGTCTAAGAGTCTGACCGTACCAGACTGAGTTTTAAGTCTGACCATATCAGATCGAGTTTTAAGTCTGAATGAATCAGACTGAGATTTTAAATCTGAACAAACCAGATTGAAAATCTAGGCAGATTCAAAACTTAAGACTATCAGACTTAAGATGAACCTACACGACAAGATCACCAACGGTAGAGTATTTCACTTACCTTTTTTATGTTGATTCTGTTATACTAATCTGATTGACAGGATCAATTAATGAGCAACTTCCAATGAAGAATAGAGTACTTATGGAAGCCCGGATTCTGGTTGTATGGGCGAACAGAATCTAAGGGGATCTGATCTACCCTCAACGGTCAAAAAGACTTGCCTTATAAAGTCTGTCCAAGAAAGGGAAGACTAAACTCTCAAGGAAAGAGCCAATGGTCGTAGTATGGCTTGGAGAGTATTTAAGGGTAGGTTGAGACTTAGGGGAGAGATAGATGAACATTATTCCAAAGCTGATTCAATTCTTCAATTGTTGTTCATAGTGCACATTTGAGTGATCTAGGTGTTTTACAAAAAGAGAGTGACTTAGTGAGATAGATCATCACCGAGTACAAACACTCGAGAGTGTGTAATCACCATTGATCATATAGTGAAATACAGCCGATTGGCTGGTCGCCCGGAGAGTGGACGTAGGCTTATCAAAAGCCGAACCACTATAAACATGTTTGCAATCTTCTCCACTCTCTCTATTTAATTTCAGTTTATAGATTGTAAAAGATTGTTATTGCTTACGCATAAAATTCCTCTACACCTATTCACCCCCCCCTCTCGGTGTTAATACTAGTTCCAACATAGTCAAGCATCATTGCAACTTTGGGCAACACGCCTTTATTTTCGAGTCGGGCCATGACAAAAGAAGAGAGAGGGAGCAAGTTGCGGACGAGGCTGGGGGCTAAGTTGGGGAGGACGTCGTTGGTGTCGATCGGGTGATGGTGACATTAATTGTCAGTGCTGGAGAATAGGAGAGATTGGAGCCATTTTTTTTTTTTCAAAACTCCATTGTTGCACCTGAAAAGTTTGTCCAAGCTCTATTTTGCTTCCCTGTAAGTTCTTCTGGCTTCATTTGACACCCTTGGTTCTTCTTATTTTTATTTTTCTGGGTTTGAGTCATTGTTGACCTCGGTAGACAGGAACATGTGTGAAGGCTCCTTCGCAAAAAGACGACTTGGCGGTCGTACTGAAGTTACGGATCTATGGAAGTATCTCAAATTTCTTTAATCTGTTGTCGTGCATCAGCAAAAGAATATATTGACAAAGCAATATAGTTTCTTAGTTACATTTTTACCTTTATAAATATTTCAATGGAATGATTTACAAAATTTTGGAAAAATAGCATTTCCAACAGAGGGGGCATTTCCAACAAAGATTGGCGAGGATTGCTTGAACAATTGACGACAGCTGGCTGAGAAGGGAAAATGAGACCGGATCCCATCTAATAAATGGTGATTTTATTTGATATTCATATATTACCTACTAATTTTAACGCAATAAGTTACCACATACGTATCGATTTCATGACTTTTCTTCGTAGTAGTTGCGTTAAGCCCGAGTATTTCAAATAAAGGAAAGAGCCAAAGCAAATCAAATAGTGGAATGCATCAGTTCATTGTAGGGCGTTCTTACATGGTGCTTGTTGCATCAATTCTTTTTTTGGGTTAGCTCGTAATCTTCTAGAGAAGAGGAAAACGAGTGGGAGCGATACTTATGCAGAAAATAAGAGCACTGACGGAGCATCTACATATTTGTTCATCTATCCAACACCAACATGTGCGGGAAAGTGATTCCTATGATGTACTCTTGAACTTTCGAGGCTCAGGCACTCACAAGATCTTTTCTTCATGTCTTCCATCCATTTCCAAATCTGTTATACACAATATGATTTATGAAATTCTGATCTTCAATAACCAAATAACAACCGAATTTATGCTTATATTGTTAAACGAATGGAATATGTTTGAAAACAGATTCCAATTCTTTTATAGCCCAATTTAGAAATTAACGTACACGTTAATTGGGAATAGACCAACCCAACAAGTTTGACTCCGACTAGAGGGTGAGGTTTCAAAGAACATAAAGGGGAGGACTAAAAGCATCTGCAACTGCTCCTTGTCACTCAATTACTAATTAATTAAATCCCATCACAACAAAGGGCAGCTGTTGCGTGATTTGTATGATTGCATAAAGGGGTGAGCATATCGGACCGTCTGAAATGGGAATCGCTAGATCAGACCAAATTGACCGGTTTGGTCCGATTCTCGAGGGCGTCAGTCCAGTTCCTGGTTCTCAATCCGGTAGGAGGAATCGAACCGGACCGGACCGACTATTTTTTATTTCTAAAAAATGCAAGAAATCCTAAAATAATAATAATTCTAATATTTTTTTAATTTTTATATTTTTTGCTAAGTGGTTGGTTCCATTAGGATGGACTGGACCAGTCGAAACTAGACTAGACTGGGAGCAATCACCTCTAATTGCATAAGACCTTTTTGAAAAGGAAAAACCCATTACTCTTGACTTGAGTGGAACGTGACTTTGGGTTTGTTCATTTCCTTTTTGTGTGTTTATAACGATATCTGACAATTGCAGTTGAAATCTGTCATTAGTTGTGAATAACAACAATATCCCTCCAATCTTTCACTAATCTAATTTGGTTAAACTTCTACTTTCAATCAATTTTAAAGATTAAATTAAAATGCTCTATCGTAGACTGTTCTAACCATGAGATGGTCCCCAATGTACTGCTTCATTTCTAGAACCCCTCATGAGCATCATGGGAGGATGGTGACCTTCTTTCATTCTAAAATAATTTAATGTGCAGGAAATTTCTCAGAGGACCTTATCTTTGCAGATTGGATTAGGGAAACTCATTGTTAAATGTGGTTTTTGTGTGATTTAATGGGGGAAATTATTAAAAAGTTCTAAACCTGTTGTACTGATGAAAATTCAGTCCAAACCATTTAAATTGGTCAATTTAGTCCAACACTTTTTGATAATTTATCAATGTATTCCATCCAACTAATTTTGATTAAAAATTGCTAACATAGATAACGAGAGTCCTATATGGTATGGCTGGCGATTCGCTGCCCTAACCTAATGGCTAAGGAGGGCTCTTGGCTCCCACTTGCCACAACTTGAGGGTAGTGACCCCACACTATTCATTAGGCGACTTGCAACTCTCGCCTAATGATTGATGAGGACTCACGGCCTTCGTGTGCTGTGTGAGGACAACGAGTCTTTGTTAGCCACTGGTGGAGGGCTCATGGCGCTCGTTCATAGTTGGCCGAGGGTCGTGACCCTTGCAGCCTCTTTGTCCACTCCGCAAGGGCTACGACTCTCGCTAACCGCTAACAAGGGCTTGTGAGCTCTTGCTTTTTGGTAGCCCGCCCACCCAAAACAAAAGGCCGTTAACAAAGAAAAAATAATTTAATTTAATTTTCAAAAATTTTATATGTCAATGTCGGCAACATGATGCCTAGCATTTACGTCAACAATTTCCAATTAACTAGGAAGAAGTGCCTTGAAAGCAAATGGTGAAATCATTACTCTTCTCTTTTTCCATTAACATAAATTTCATATAAATATGGTTCAAACTCATTAAAATATTTATTACATTAAATTTTTTTCTTTAAATTAGTAATAAGTAGTTTGATAAATTTTAGCTAATCCATATATGATCTTAGTCACTAAATATGAGCTAAAAATATTTTTTTATCATTTCAATGCCTCTAGCAGTGAGATGCTTTCATTTCAACAGGAAGGGAAAGCAAAATGTCGTCTATCTTCACTTTGATTTGCTTGGCCATGTGATCCCATTAGAAAGAAAACTAACAAAATGTGAGGGTTAGTCAGTTAAAGAAGTAAATTCCCTTTCCGAAGAAGTGCAAATCCATAGTAGGGTTGTGTGTATCCCAAGCGCATCTGGCTGATCCTTTGAAGCAAGAGAGGAAGTAATTTCCAATATGTTGCAAGAGTTGCCAAGTAAAGGAGATGATTGCGGGGACTCTTTTGAAATAGCATCATGTGAAAACTAATTTCTCCTATGAACACCTTGACTCCAGCATAAAATATCGACTCTTTCGGTCAATGGAGCAGGTAAAGCGAAAGGTGAGGATAAAGCAAAAGTATCGCCCATCTTCGATTTGATTTGAGTGGCCACGCGGTCCAATTACAATCTAATTGCTACGTCAATCAGCAATGGGGTTGACAGTCAATCAATAATTTGAGTGGCCACGCGGAGCCATTGTCAAAAGGTCAGGATAAAGTATCACCCATCTTCAAAAAGTTAATTTCCACCGTGATTTGATAGGCCGCGGGATCGAATAACAAAAAGAACTACCAAGTCTACAGGGGTCGTCTTGCCAATTTCGAGGAAGGGATTGTTTTGGTGATCTTCGTAAAAAAAAGGTTCGAATCAAAAGAGGGACAATTGGCCCGTCTAAGAAACCGTCTAAGAAACGCCATCCACCACAAGATTGCGCGCCTCCTTTGGGATAATTGAATGCATCGTATATTCTCGTGTTCCTTTGGACAGTTGAAATTGACATTTGAAAGCAACCGATAGCTTTGATAAATCCATTTCAATCCTCTTCAAACGCTTCACGAGGCTGATAATTGAATACATCGCATATTCTCGTGTTCACATTCAATCGTTCATGTATCATGACCAATATTAGGCCATTACCTTTCATTTCAAGGAAAAAGAAGAAGGTATAGTTACAGAGCAATAACCATTGTAATAAGAGTTATTTAGAGTCAATAAATAAAATTAAAAGTTCAGTGTATGTCAAATTTACAACAAACGGTGAGATTTCTTAAATATCTACGAAAAACTATGAGAACCCTATATCGAGTCTCATGAAAAAACACGAGTTGCCGCACTTTTATTAAAAAACTCCAAAGTGGATTAGTATTGTTTGTCGTGTCAGTTTTAAATTAATTCTATTCAATATTTCTACAATAAAGATCGATCTCTTATCTCACCGCAAACATTAGAGATGTATAACTGGATTGAGTTTACTCGAGAACTTGAACAGACCACCCAAAAAATAGGTCTGAGAACCGGTCGGGGAATCGGTTCTAATTTTTGGGAACTTGGAATAGGTTTCAAGTGAAGACTTGCTTGGAATTAAACTGGTTTTGGAACTGGTTTTTATTCTATTAAAAAAACAGATTCTCTTTATAGTGTCTTTGAGTCTCTCTATCTTCGAAGCATTGTTAAAAAAAAGAAAGCCTCTTTCTCTCTCTCTGAAATCTTAATTGCAAGAGCCCTAATTTTTCTCTCTCAATGTAAATTCATGTAAAATTTGAAGCTGTATAAGATATTGAGCGGTTGCAAAATAGATTCCAATGAAAATGAGGTAAGTACACTAGGAGTGCCATAACTTTTGTACGGCACTCACTTTGATGCCAAAACTTTTTTTCGCTCACTTGAGTGCTAAATCAGAGTGAAAACGTTCACTTAAGTGCCACTCCGTCGAAAAAGCTAACATGGCACCGGAAAACAATATTTTAATATTTTAATTAATTTTTTTATTTTTTTTTGCTTCGTTTTTTTTCAGGGTTGGCGAGGGCCAATCGTTGACCCTCGTCGGCCACCGAACTCTTGCCCAGATTGGGTGAGGGCCCTTCACCATTGGCGTCGAAGGCCCTAAGTGAGGTCGGCGAGGCTGTCGACGGTGAAGGCCAGGCGGCCCTTGCCCAGATTTGGCCCTAGGCAAGGCCACAATGGCCCTCGACAACCATGGGGAGGCCATGACGGCCTCACCCAAGGCCTTCGTGGCCGACAACGAGGGTTCCGCGGCCAGCGAGGGTCAACGGTGGCCCTAGCCGACCCTTAAAAAAAAGCAAAATAAAATCAAAAAAATTAATAAAAATATTAAAATATAGTTCACCGGTGGCTACGTCAGCTTTTCCGATGAAGTGGCACTCAAGTGAATATTTTTAAAAATTTGTGGCACTTAAGTGAGCGAAAAAAAAGTTTTGGCACTAAAGTGAGCGCTGTATGAAAGTATTGACACTCTTAGTGTCTAACTCCAATGAAAATAGAGCAGACCCTATTCTCGGACCAAAAAAATAGGGTCGAATCCAAAAAATGATCCAATGCAAATACAATAGGATTCGTGATCCAAAAAAGGGAACCTATTATAATAGGATCGGATACAAGAATCAAGTTTGAATCATACCTATTTTGGACTCGATCACCCTTAGCAACCATGGTTTAAGTGTTTGTAGCTACCATCTCCCGTCGAGATAGGTGTACGCGATTACGTCACATTCACGCACCTTCGACGAAATTAACGGAAAGAACAAGAAGCACTCCAATGTTGAACGTTGACCAGAGTCTTCTATTTATTTATTTAGATTTTTGAGTATGTTTTCTCCGCGTTCGCCTTGTCCCCTTCTTTGGTTAAAAGAGAGAGCTGGAAAATCCAAAGAAGCAAACAAGATGGTGGATGGACTTGCTTTCCCTCGTCTCCCGCTACCAAGTATGATTAGCTAACAATCATGATTTGGAAGTTGTGCACCTTCCACACAAATAACCAATCGAGATTGATTTAAATGAGAGTATTCATCACCTCCTTCATTACCTTCTTTGAAATATAATTTAAGCAAACCGCAAATTAAAATATGAAATGAATTATATCGAGCTGCTTCGATGTAGAAAATCTAAAGAAGCAAACAAGATGGTGTATGACTTTGACTTGCGTTCCCTCGCCTCACGCTATAAATAATGAATAGCTAATAATCGTGATTTGGAAGTTGTGCACTTTCCACATAAATAACCAATTGAGATTGATTTAAATATGAGTATTCATCACCTCCTTCGTTGCCTTCTTTGAAATATAATTTAAGCCAGCCGCAAATTAAAAATATGGAATGAAATATATCAAGCTGCTCTAATTACATTATCGTTATATTTAAAATTAAGAGATAAGTGTATTAGAAGTCTAAATTTATTATGAAAGTGCGATCAAATTAGAAAATTTTCAAAATTTGCAATTTAGCCTTAAATTTTACACGAATGTGTAATTTAGTTTTAAAATTTTCAAAAAGTGCAATCGAGTCTTAAAACTCGGTTCGTAGAAAAATCGATATAGAGATAGAATCTTTGAAAAAATCTTTTTCACAATAAAGATTTCTTTTGCAAAATGTAGATCTAGCATGAGCGTGCTAGAGAAATATCCCATTGACCTAATTTGGCATCGCGCTTGACTATTGCAATGATATATTGTTCTTGAGTTATGAGTCCTCGATGATGGCCCACAGTGGTGTTGGGCTCGACATTAGATCTAATGAGATCCGATGCCGCATTTAGCTCGATGCCTGTCAAATTACTCAAATGCAATGCTAGATCTAGTCAAGTGTCATTCAACTTTAAGTAACACGACTCGATTTTTGAGTTGGGCCATGACAAGGGGGGGGGGGGGGGGTGGGGGGGATAAAGATGGGGGCTAGTTGTGGAGGGCGTCGTCGGTGTTTGGTCGGGGGAGTGACCATAGGATCGTGACATTAATTGGCAAAGGGTGGCGAAGAGAGAGAGAGAGAGAAATGATGTGGTAGATAAAAAGGAGCTCACGCGACATTAGCATGGAGGAGGTTTGGTTGAATAGCCTTAATTGATGTCGTTGTGAGAAAGATCATGTTGGAGAACTAAAAAAGATGGGACCCATAATAGCTTATTTTTAAAATTTTAGCTAATTCATGTATGATCTGAATCACTAAATATGAGTTAAAAAGCAGATTTTCATCATTTTAAGGACTCTAGCGGTGAGAGGCTTTCATTTTAACGGGAAGGGAAAGCAAAATGTTGTCCATCAGCACTTTGATTTGCACGGTCATGTGATCCCATTACAAAGAGAGCTAAGAAAATGTGAGGGTTAGCCGGTCAAAGAAGTAGATTTCCACATCAAAGACGCGCAAATCCACGATAGGATTGTGTGTATCCCAATCACATCTGGCTCATCTTTTGAGGCAAGAGAGGGAGTAATTTCTAATTGGAAGGGAGAAAGTAATTTCCAACGTAAACACTCTGCAAAAGTTGCCAAGTAAAGGAGATGATTGCGGGGCTCTTTTGAAATGGCATCATGTGAAAACTAATTTCCAATGTGAACAGCTTGACTCCGACATAAAAGTATAGATTCCATCGTTTAATGGGGCAGGTAAAGCAAAAAGCACCGCCCATGTTCAATTTAATTTGAGTGGCCACGCGGTCCAGTTACGAAGAAAGGTGACTAAATATCCTTGGGGTCTACAGTGAGGTTGTCTCGCCCATTTAGAAACCCTAATGGAGGTGATTGTTCTGGTGGTCTTGGTCAAAAAGTGAGGGTTAGAAAGATGTACAACTGCCTCGTCGAAGAAACGCAATCCACCACAAGATCGCGCGTCTCCTTTGGGGCAAGAGAAAGAAGGAAGGCTTTATTTAAAGCCCCAAGTGCTTGTGCTCGAAGAGGAGAAACGCCAATCACCATAAATCATTGAGAGCTTCGTTTTTGTTCTGAGAGATCTGATTTTGATAGCTCCAGCTTGAGGCGTGAAGTTAATCCTCGAATTGCACTGCCTTTCGGGAGTTAGACACAGCTTGATTTGCTTCAAGGCAACTTCTTCTCAAACACTGAAATCCATCACAGTGATTTCATCTCTAAATTACTCATCGAGGCAAGCCCAGCGTTCAATCTCCAGTCTATTACATTTCATTGGACTAAAATATATTTTATTATTACTCATCTCATAACACCTAACACCCTTTAAGGCATACAAAATATTACTTGTGATATTCCCTTGACTTTTTAAAATCATCATCACATATATTGCTAAATTTTCTTACCACAATCTTCTTGTTTAGACTAATCGATTATGAATGGTTAGACCGTTTGAATTTGGTGGAATCGCATGTTGGCCCTTATGCCGATATTGTTTGCAAAGCATTAATGGTTGATTGAACTCCCTTGAGACAAAAAGCTCATCTTAAATTACGAAAAAAACCCTTCTAGACCCTATTTTAGGTCCATCGGCCCTATACATATCTCAATTGTCCAAAATTACTTAAAGGCTGAAACATCCAAAATACTTAGTTTTTGCAGAAATAAATATTTTTTATGAAAACAGTTAAAAACTAGATTTTTCCAAATATCAATCATGCTAGTTTATTCTCTTCAATAATCTCACAAAAACTTTCAAAGGCTATTGATCATAATTGTCAACAAATTTTTTTTTTTATCTAAATAGATCAGTTCAACTAGAGAATTTTTGGATGTCCCAAAAACCATTTTCCATTATATTGGCAATTTGCGTAATTTCTGGAAAATGATAGAAAATTCAAATGTTTCCCAGAAATTATGAAAAATTAACAATTGTACTATTTTTTTGTGCTGTTATTACAATGGAAAGCTTGAAAGTGATCAAAGCTGCTGGTTTCAATGTAACTTACACATATTTTCTATGTAGACAATTTTTAGGTGGACTTTATCTTTACTGATTGAATTAGAGAAACTTGTTATAAAGTGTGGTTTTTACGCGATTTAACTGCTTACAACAAAGACGTGACTTTTACGTATAAATAGCTTAGAAATAGCTTAAAAAGTTATTGATCCACGATAGATTTGACAATATAAATTACAAGTGGATATGAACAGAATTGGTCATTCCGTACTTTGGTCAATCGATAATAATTCGAGACTATTGTCTACTTCTGATCGGTCCTCTCTCTCTCTCTCTCTCTCTCTTCTACTTCTGATTGGTCCTCTCTCTCTTTTCTCACTTTTATGTTTCACGTTTGGCCTCTCTTGTAGAACAATTTGAGACTATCGTCTACTGATTAGTCCTCGCCGCTTTTTGTGTTGTTTTCCCTCTTGAAAGTTCTTGCCCAAGCTTGTTTACGGTCTCCTTTCTCCGATCTCACGCCTCTTGTCGCATCTCAGTGGGGAGGTAATCGCTTTTTCATGTCTCATTAGCATGTGATTTCTATTGATTTGTCGCCTTGTCGTTGGAATAATCAACTGAACTATGTGTGTTATAGGCCCTTCTTGTCTATTGGGGATATGGGGTTTTATTCTCTCTTTGGAGTCGTTGTAACCTGTTAACGAGATATGTCCCCACTCAGATTTGACTTTGGTGAAAAAAAAAGTCTTTGTTTTTGAGTTTAGATGGGGCCAGTCCTATGATGGCCTTGCTGTCTCATTATTAGTTGCATCGTGATTCAATATTTGATCTTTTGTTGAACTAGAATGAGTAGGTCTACAAGCACGCTAGACTCTATCGCGCACAAAATTGCCGTATTTCGCTTGATTCCAAAGCCCTAATTTTTAATCCATGTGAGGTTCTCAGTATTTGAAGCCCCTAGATCAATTTATAGAAAAAAAATTATCAAAATAATAAAAGTAGGCCAGTTCCAAGGTCAACTAGTTACTTCTCGGTTACAAAAATGGAAGTCTTTTCTTAAGGAGATTTCATTCCACAATTTTGCCTCCCTAATAGAACATTCCAAATGAGTTATATTCTGTTTTCCTAGAATAGTTGGACCATTAATCCTAGAAAATATATTCCCTTTCACCTCCAACTCATTTCTCCCTCCTTTAGCAAGGAAAAGAAAGAAAGAAAAATTGACCAAGTCTTTACTTGAAAAAAAGAAAGAAAAGTAAATGTGGAATAAAAAGGTGCAGGGAAAGTTTGAGCATTTTAACTATATCACAACTTTTTGCCTACTCTCAACTCATGATAGTTTTCTGACCAAAAAAAAAAAAAAACTCATGATAGTTTCAATCATCACGATACAAAACATACCAAAATCTATAGTATGATACTTCTTAAGATCTTTTACATGATATCCAATTGTTAAAAAAAAAAAAAACCCTAGTTGATCTTATGACACACAAATGCCACCAACCAAATGAATCGAGCCATACATGCATATTAGGAGATTCACCTTGCTTCATATCACTCATTTGTTACACTTGTTTTGTTGCAAATAATAAATTCTTTCTTCAAAATGTGATTAATCAATTTAACCTGACTGATCACAAATTTAGCCAATAATCCTATTCTACTTACATTTAAAGGGATAAAAAAATCTTCCCGGTGATATTCTCAAAGTGGCCCTCCAACAAAAATGGGAACAAGCACTCGACGCATTGTTTCAAACCTTGGTCGTCTCTGAATTTTCCTCAGCGGCTTCCTTTCACTTCCTTTTCTTATCTTCTTCTCCTTCTTCCATCGAATCAGTAGCTAATTTCTAATCGTTCAAACTAACATGGGTAAAGAAAAGAGTGCATTAAAAGAGAGTGGAGCATCCGCTCCTCCGTTTGATGTCATCTAAAAAATTAAAGGTCTATTTCATGGACAAGATATCAATCAACTTTTTAGATATGAAAATTCGAAATGAAAGGCTTGGTGATAACATACCAGTTCAAAATAAATTCATCTTACATGGAATTGGAGCATGTGGTGCTGGCGTGGAATAGATAAAAGATAAATAACCACAGGCGTTTGTTTATCTCTACCTCAAATTTCCAACTTCGTTAAGAATATGACAATTTTAAATAAAATTAAAATATAAAATCGCTTCCACAACTATTAGCTTTGTCCTTTCTTGACATCTTTCTCGCATTTCTAATTCCATTTCAACTCAATTGTTATCTTTTAAATTATTTATGAAACTCCAATTTTCGGTGACCAAATAAAAACTGAGCGTATGCTTATATTTTTAATACACTGCAATGTACACAGATTCTAGTTCTTTACAGCCCAATTGAAAAATTAATGTACAAGTTACTCGTGAGTGATCAAGCCAACAAGTTTGACTTGACTAGTGGGTCACGTCCGAAAGAAGACAAATCAAGGACTAAAAGCATTAGCTACTGATCCTAGTGAATCAATTACTAAAGATTTCTTATTCATTTTCTCTTGCGTGGTAACAGATTCATGTTCATACTTGTTCATAGAGATTTTAATTTTCATGGATCCTTTTATGTAGGAGAAAAGTATCTTTCATTCCAACTTTCACTCTCAGATTGCCATGCATCTTTCATTCCCTTTGTTACTTTTAATTCGTGTTCATGAAGGTTTCTATGAGTCACCAATGCATAATTCAAAGGCCATTTGGACGTTACCTCTAAATATTGCTACTTCCTTCTAAAAGGAAGCCCAGACACTTGATACCCTTCTTTTCTACGCTTTTACTCCAATTATCTTTGAATTTTTGAATACTTCACGTACTTTTTTTTTTTCATTTGTTTACTGACTTTTCAAGAGCTGAATGATTTCCAACAAAATTGTATAAAAAAAAAAATGACCTCGAAAAGAACTCAAGTAGAGTGTACAAGTATTTCAATATATCATTAGTAACTTAATACTAACGAATTATGCTCATTTGGTGTCATTTAACAGATTATAGCTCTATTACAGACAATATATCAATCAATAATTTAAATTTGAAAGTTTGAGGTGAATAGGTTGGTGGGTAACATCAAATCATAAATTTGTCTTATATAAATTATTGGCATGTGGGCCAGCATTAAATAAATAAAAGAGAAATGATAACGATCATTTGCTCATCTCTACCTCGCATTTCCAACTTCATTAAGGATATGACAATTTTAAATTTAATTAAAATATGAAATCACCGAATTTGAACCAAAGCATAAAAGAAGTGGAGCAATTAACCTGAAACGAATAGAGAAGCAAAATTCACACAAAAAGAGAAACGAACCCGGGGGCCCGGTTTGGGGGGGGGGGGGGGGGCGGGCGCGCGGATGGCGTTGGAGGGGAGAAGCAAGAATAAAGATGGTCTAAGATTGATCGAACTTAAGCAAAAGGGAGAGTTCTTGTTCCGAGCCATTGGAAGAGAGAGGACATATCAGCTTGTCAGGGAAGCTCGAGTTTTCTTGGAGAACAAAGGTTGAGAGACTTGTTCACTTTTAGCATTTGGAAAAAAAAATAAGTAAAAGTTTCGCCCTTAGACTTTCAACATCCTTTTTTCATTGTTTTTTGTGAGTGATCATTTTACTAAAGATACAGCTGACGATTTCATGTCGTGTCAGATTAATTGTGTCATGTTAAAGTTAGGATATAACATGAATATGGCAAAACCCAAACAAGACGTGTTTCGTGAACACGTTGAGTTGTCACAATACGAACACGTCGCTTTTAATAAAGTAGGTCGGACGACACGATAAAACAAATATGATATTAAATGTGTCACCATATGAAATATCGACACAACATCATGCAATATGCTAACCTATATACATGCAAGAAGAAGCAACACATTGCATTACATCTAAAGCAAAGAACAAAATTGCTTGCTGTGATATTCTAATTACAAGTGACGCAGCCTTTTGTATTAATATCAATCCTATTTACAGGCCATGAATTTCAAAATGTAAAAATTAAAAACAAAAAAAAACAAGAAGTCCATGAAATAAGAGAGGAAAAGTCAAAATTCGTCGAAATATGTTTGGATACATGGGTGGAAATGATGTAAATGGAATTAATTTCGTCGATCGGCTTAATTATCCTTTATTCGATTCATCCTTAGAAAGGAAGTAAGGCCATTTTTGGAAGAAAGGCGCAATTTGTGCATTTCCTCCCATTTATATGCACTTTTAGAAAGAAATAAAACGTGGGCCCAAAGAAGGTATTTCCCTTTCATTTAGAATCATTTTCATCGACTTCCTCTGTAATTTAAACAGCTGACCAATTGAAAATTTATCCTCAATTAATATTTTAGCTTTAGTTAATCTTACATATGAGTGATACTAAAACTTGAAACCCGCCAAATTAAAAACGTGATTGATGGAAATTTTCTCCTATTAGAAAAGTGCACGCATCTAGAGCATGAGGTTTATTGGGCAACAATTACATGACACCACATTAGTTTGGCCAATGGAAATGGGATTAGACAGGAGGGGTTGTGAAAATGAGATGGTGGAGATAGGGTTGTTCATATATTGGGCTAAAAATAATAAGAGGCGAGCTTATACTTAGAGGAAGATGCTTCCATGGGCTTTCCTAATAATTTCAATATCTTAGGTTTGAACTGAAAGAATCCATCTTCAAATATCATAGATGCACGTGAAGTCATTTTGTTGTTCAAACATGTTTTAAGGAAATCGATTAATTACACTTCAAAATGTTTAAATATGGTTTTTTTATATTTAAATGTGTTTCAAATATGCGTTTCTGAAAAATGAAATGTTGTGGGCTTTTCAGGGGCCTCTTTAGGGCCACCGAATCTTCTGCAGTGAAACAACGTCAGCTTAATTAGCTGAAGGTCGTGTCTTCAGAACTTACCTCTTTCTCAAGAACACGAACCTTCTTCAGCATTGCCTCGGGGAGAAATTAATGTACGCGTTATTCGGAGTGGGCCAAGCCAGCAAGCATTTGCAGAAAAGCATCCTAAAAGTCTTTTGTTGTTCACCAATCATTTTAAGCAGCAGGAAAAGCATCTTTCTTTTCAACTTTCTCCCTCAGATCCTCGTGGGGCAGAGTCGGGGAAAGAGAGAGAGAGCCGAGGGAGAGAGCACCGAGGGAGAGAGCACCGAGGAAGTACCCACTTCTTCATTCATCTCTCCGGAAGGCACAGGTGTAGGTAGCGGTCAATATGATATGTTCTTGAGCTTTAGAGGCTCAAATACCCACAAGACATTCGCCGATGACCTCTACCACAGTTTGATCAAGGCAGGGAGAGACGAGGGAGAGAGCACCGAGGAAGTACCCACTTCTTCATTCATCTCTCCGGAAGCCACAGATGTAGGTAGTGGTCAATACGACGTGTTCTTGAGCTTTAGAGGCTCAGATACCCGCAAGGCATTCACCGATCACCTTTACCACAATTTGATCAAGGCAGGGGTCATACGGATTTGTGTGTTCAAGGACGATAATAGTATACCAGTTGGTGAGGAATTTGGTTCTGAGATTCTTGATGCCATCGAACAATCTAAGATTTCTATCCCCATCATCTCCGAAAATTATGCTTCGAGCAAATGGTGCCTCCGCGAGCTCATTCATATCATGGATCGGAAGAAGAGCATTTCACACATAGTGTTGCCCATTTTTTACAAAGTTGCCCCGTCGGATGTGCGGCATCTAAAAAGAAAATTTGGAGATGCCTTTCGTTCCAGTCAAAAGCATTTTGAGGAGAAGGATATCCAAGAAGGGCAACGGGCACTTAATGAAGTCAGTTACTTAAATGGATGGGAATCTGACAAATTTGCTAACGGGTACTTTACTGAACTTTTCCTTTTTCAATAAGTAATTTTTCTTCTTCTCGTAGAACTAATGATCCGCGGATAAATTTTCACTGCAATCTCAGAAAATATCCCCAAAATGTTAAAATGAACAACCATAATGCCTCGAAGACAACAAGCACCAGTACTCCCCAAGGTGTCCCTGAAAACTAAACCAACGACAACTAAAACCAAAGCATCCCAAAGTGCCCAAGAATTTCACATTTTCCTCCTGTACAGACCAAAAAACAAAGAAACGACAACACCTCCAGCCAATTGCATCAATCACTAAATAATAGGCCTACGAAGGACTCTAATGCTGGGTCTTCCGAAGCTTAATCACCACCAAGATAAAATCGACCTCCTATAGCTCAGTTAATAAGGATCGAATACTTCACATAGACCATGTCTAGGTTCATAACCTCTCATTGTTTTTTTTTTTTTTTGACAGGTATGAGGGAAAAGTAATAGAACAAGTGGTTGAAACTGTTATAAGCAAGTTACAGGAAGATTTTCAGTTGGATGTGCCTAAGCGACTAGTTGGACTTGACAATCGTATGAAGGAAATTATGAATTGGATCGGCAATCCTTCCACCAATGCTCGAATGCTTGGAATTTATGGCATGGGTGGGATAGGCAAGACAACTCTTGCCAAGTGCATCTACAATCAACTCTCGAATAAATTTATGCACAACAGCTTCCTTCCAAATGTTCGAGAAACCACTAGGCTCTCCGGTATTACATATCTACAGAGTCAACTTATATTGGATATACTCAATGAAGAAAAGAAAGTATCTAGAATTGATGATGGAATTAATATACTCAAATCTAGATTTGGACGAAAAAAGGTTCTCATTCTTCTGGATGATATAGATGACAAGAGTCAACTAGATGCGTTGGTTAGGGAACGTAATTGGTTCATGGCAGGAAGTTTGATCATTGTGACAACTAGAAATAAAGCCGTTCTTGATCAATCTGAATTTGAGGTAGACTACAAGTATGAATTGATGGAATTGGATAAGGTGCAAGCTTTGCTTTTGTTTAACAGACATGCATTTCGTACAAATCATTCTCCAGGGGACTTTAAGGCTATATCTCATGATATCATATCCACCATGGGTGGGCTTCCCTTGGCCCTTCAGGTCGTAGGTTCATACTTGTATAAAAAACTAGATCGAAAAGTATGGGAAGATGTACGGAAGCAATTAAAAAATCAACCACATAGAGATGTCCAAAAGATATTGCGAATAAGTTATGATGCATTAGAAGATGGACATAAGAAAATTTTTCTCGATATTGCTTGTTACTTTATTGGCTATTTCTCTAAAAGCAAAGATAGCGAATTCGCACCGCACATGTGGGAGGATTGTGGGTTTTATCCAAGTCAAGGTATTGAAGAGTTGAAATTGAGGTGCTTAATTAAAATTAGAGATAATGGTATGTTTGAGGTGCATGATCAACTAAGACATCTTGGAAGGAGCATTTTTTGCGAAGGACAACCGCCTGAGAAATGTAGCAGACCGTGGGCCTACAATTATGAGGGAGTCTCAAGAGTAATAAGACTACGGCAGGTAAAATATGGTACTCCTTTCTTTTTCTCTCCCTCTTATTTTAATATATTTAATTTCGTGTAGCATGAACAGGTGCTCTTACTTTCTAGGAAAAAAGAATCAATTTAAACATCCACTTATGTCCATCGTAGATTAATTGTGACAGGTAAACGGATTATAAATATCTAAAGGATGAAAAAAATTATATCATTTGATTCAATTTCATCGATATGAATTACATCTATAGAAATTTGACCAACAATCGATTTAAGATCCTTTAACTACAATTTCACACTATAAAACTCTTTTACTAAAAGCATGCAATTGCCATATCTAGTTGAAAATATTGATAATATGAAGGACTACAAGAATGAATGAAGATGAAGAATAAACATCATAGACATGATAAATGAAGATTTTTTGGTTAAAAAAAATAATAGTATGTGCCAATTATTAATAACAGATAATTAATTCAAAATGATAAGATTGGAAAAAATATCACGCTTATGGCATGTGCTTGCTTTCTAGTAATGTATTGTGGTGCTCCTTTGATTTAGGAATCCCATGTTTGATATTTTTTTTCTCCATTTTGATTTTGAAGATATCGGTCCCTCAACTAGTTATAGTTATCTCTTTCTTCTAATTTCCTCTTAATAGATAAGATAGCAAAAATCTCCTTAAAAATATCTTTTGGAAATTCTTACTATTTTTTAAGGTTTTATCCCGTTGACCTTGCTCATTTCATGGATTTGGATAGGTGTATGATAAAGAGTGGATTTTTTTTTATGACAAACATTTCTATCCACTATAAGTTGTTTTATATTATTTACATTTTTGGGGACAATGCCTCTTTTGTGCTAGAAACCGCTAGATTGACTTAACTATTTATTTTTTAAAAAAAAAATCACTAATTAGAGGAAATGTCGTGCTTATTATTAAATATCCATACTCTTGTATTCATTATATATAATTTTCAGCAAGAAGCCAATTTTTTCAACTATGTTTTATCTTTTACTTAAATTATCAATGTTTATGTCATTTTATTATTATATATTGTCCATTTTGGATGCCTCAAAAGCTCATGGTTGATCGATGGCAAGGAATTAACCCTAGCAATTAAAAAAGAGATGTTGGGCAAACAAAACAGCTTTATATTCTTGATATAATTTGAAATAGTTTGTTCCTATGATTCCATATCACCCTCTCTCATTGATCCAATGACTTCTTATCATTAGCAAAAAAAAGCACACCGTACGGGTGTTTAAAAAAAAAAGATGTCAAATCTGTTTTGAATAGACAAAAGTGCTAAAAGATGATAATTGGTGTGGGGAAAAAATTGAATGGTTGTACGATTTGAGAGATTTTGATTTAACTTTGGAAAATGAAAATATCAACTATCTTGACTATTTCAAATATTATTACGTCTGTCCTATTATATCCAATTTCTTCACTTCATTTTGGTGAAATATATGCACATTGCGTGCAAACTTTTGACGAAAATTTGAGGTTCAAAATCCCCTTTCCGTATAATATATTTTTTAATGTAATATACAGAATAGATCAATCTACAAGCAAAAATTATGAAAGATAGTGTGGGATGATGATCGCAACAATTTAGTGACTTTTCTGACAAATAGAGTTAAGAGAAATTATACCGTAAAAGTGACAACGACAAGCATGTCAACCATAAAAGTGAATTTCTAACCAATTGAACTTTTGGAGGAAAATACAGGTATTATTATAAAAGTCAATCAAAGCCATAAGGGAATTTTGTTCGCCATCTTCAACTAATTATTTTAGCAGGAAAGTTAAACAGTATGTTTTGTTTTATAAAATGCAAAAAGAAACATTCCATTTTTGTGGAAACGGATTTACGATTAAACAATGTCGCCATGCCACTTTTTAGTTAAAAAGTTCATTTTCTAGTTATTCTGAAAAAGAATTTTTTTTATTGAATCCCTGTCAAAATTGCTAGCCAATATCACCATGTCACTATTTAAACATACTTTACAAAAAAAAAGAGAAACGTTTCAATTTTCAAAGAAATGATTAAACACTTCACACTAATAGTTAATGATGTTGAAGATATCTAAATATCTCCTGCAGATATTTATGTTAATATATTCTGATTTTCTATATTTATTTTGATTATGCATATTTGTTTTGATTTGATTTCCTTAGATAATCTTGTAATAAAGTCTATACATAACTCTCCATTTAATCTTTTCTATAAATCGAAATATATTGAAAAATCCCCATTTTTCCTCTTCAGCATTATTACATTTAACTAATGAAATGAAAAACCTGGTACTTCCTTAGCTACTTACAAGTGGCCCACCGGCACTCTTTAACGAATTCTTTTGAAAAGTTATACAGAAGTCATATGAAAATTTAAAAGTTGAAATAGCTACATGTATTTCGTCTTAAATAAAAGTCAAAGTGCACGCGCTAGAGAATTTTGAAAAAAACGAAGAAGCAAAAGATAAAACATTAAGGTGCATTTGCCTTAGTTGTTTTAAAGGAATAACTATTTTTTCTTTCCATGTCATTTGTTTAATTTTCGAAAGGTCATAAAAGATAAAACTAAATGTGGGGTTCACGTGTCCATATCTGTATACGGGAAGGAAGGGATAGAAAGGCAATGAATCTTGCAAATCTAAGATTTAGAAAAAGCAAAGACTAAAAAAGGTTAAAAAGGTCTGAGAGGTTCGGTCTTTTCTCTCGTCCAATTCTTTCTGCGTATCCAGACAAAGATGAACAGTTAAGGAAACTTGCAGCTATGGGGAATCTCCGCCTCCTGGTTCCACAACTTGATGCAGACAGCTTCAAGTGGAACCTCCAACGACGACGAACTCCTTTCTGAAGTGAGATGGCTTGAGTGGTGGGTCGAGGAAAGCGATTTGTCTCTTCCGACTACCAACTTGCATCTACCGAATTTATCGGTGCTGACCTTACGATCCAACGTATTCAGAGAGGATTGGAAAGGATGGAGTTGGTTCGCGGTAAGATTGGGAAGAAAAAGACATCCTCTCAGCGATTTTAGGGTTTTTGTGTTTTGTTTAGCCGATCAAACTCCTTCTTTGACAGCTTATTCTCCTTTCTGTGTTAGGCGTCAAAGCGGCTTAAAGTTCTTGACCTTCGACGATGTGAGAGTTTAAGATGTACTCCTGATCTCTCGGCTTTCACACAGTTGAAGATTCTCGACTTGTCTTTTTGTTCGAAATTGAAGCATCTCCACCCTTCTATTGGCAAACTCACGAGCCTCGTTACCTTAAATTTGACTTTCTGTGAAAGTCTCGAGAGCTACCAAAGGAGGTGGGTGAATTAAAAGATTTAGAATATCTTAAATTAAGTTGGACTGGTATTACAAAGATTCCTATGTCTATTGGTTCTCTGAGGAAGCTGAAGAATCTGTCCGCCAAGTTTGTCGTCACTGAGAGAAATCCCTAGCTCAATTGGGTATTTACAGAATTGCAACATCTTGACTTGACTGAGTCTGCTATTGTAAAGTTGAATTTAATTGATTTGAATATTTCTGGTTGCGACTCATTGGAAGCAATACCGAGATTATCCGAATCACGGTTTTGAAGGAATTTGTGGCTGTTGGGTGCAAAATCTAGTTGAAATTCAAGGTCTAGACAGTGCGAAGTTCTTAGAAAAGTTGGATTTAAGTGATGCATATCAATGGAGACTTTGCCAAATTTGACGGATGTGAGAAGTTACAATCTCTAAGAGTTCAAGACTGCAAGAAACTTACTCAGCTCAGGACTTGAAAAGTTGAATTTAATTGATTTGGATATTTCTGGTTGCGACTCATGAAAGCAATACCGAGATATCCGAATCACAGTGTTTGAAGGAATTTGTGGCTGTTGGGTGCAAAATCTAGTCGAAATTCAAGTCTAGACGGTGCGAAGTTCTTAGAAAGTTGGATTAAGTGATGCATATCAATGGAGACTTTGCCAAATTTGACGGGATGTGAGAAGTTACAATCTCTAAGAGTTCAAGACTGCAAGAAACTTACTCAGCTTCAGGGACTTGAAAAGTTGAATTTAATTGATTTGGATATTTCTGGTTGCGACTCATTGGAAGCAATACCGAGATTATCCGAATCACGGTGTTTGAAGGATTCATGATCTAGATGGTGCGAAGTTTTTAGAAAAAGTTGGATTTAAGCGGATGCATATCAATGGAGACTTTGCCAAATTTGACGGGATGTGAGAAGTTACAATCTCTAAGAGTTCAAGATTGCAAGAAACTTACTCAGCTTCAGGGACTTGAAAAGTTGAATTTAATTGATTTGGATATTTCTGGTTGCGACTCATTGGAAGCAATACCGAGATTATCTGGAACGCGTGTCGTTAGAAATTAAGAATGACATCAATTCTGAGTTCTATATGGAAATATTATCTTGCAGTGATAATGATGTGAGAAATCTTATACCCATATTACAACGGTGAGACTAGTCATGTTTCTTCAGCAGAGGTAAATAAGCAGTGAACAATCATTTTTCTTCTAAATCTCATGACCTACTTTTCATCGCAATCTTCTTTTGACAAGAAGGTTTTCCATGACAGGGTTATGCACTTCCCTAAATTGCTAGTCTTACATAATTGAAGGAGCAAGGGTAATTGGTCATAGAAGCCGACGTGATGCTTCAGCCAAGATGAAAATATAGACCCAAATGTCAATAGAAGGCATAGTAAGATTCTCCATTCTTGAACGACCAGCATGAGTGAATAGAGCAATACTTTTCTTGAAGCTGCATTTTTTTAGAATGATTTGCTCTACACCGTGTATTTATTTGATTGATTTTGAAACTCCTGATTTACCTCTGTAAAATGCTATTGATTATGTCATAGCAATGTTTTTCATTTATCCTTCCATTGGCAGCTTCTGTAGACTGCAAATAGATATCAGCTTGTTAGGCAAGAATGAAAATATCAACAAAGGTAAACAAGAATTACCTAGTGATGAACAATGCCCCTATCAGGTAAACTCAGGATTTGAAATTTTCATCGAGAGGCTGATGAACTTCTACAACTCATTATTGTATTCTACGCCCATAATTTCCCAATGTCCAAAGTTCATATTTTCTTTGAGAAGATCCTTGGCCATTTTGAGTACCTTTGTAAGTTCTTTTGTATGTCAAATTTGACTAATGGCAGATGTCATGTTTGGGACAAATGCCTATCAAGTTTCTTATTGTTCCCTTGATGTCCCTCATTAACCTTCTAAGGAGATCATCACTTCTCCGAGTATGATGAACTAAGCTAAAATAAAATTCAAGGTCCAAGTGCTTATGTTTGGTGACAAAAAAAATGTTATAGTTTTGGCTAGTCTGTCATATATGAATGTAGACCACCTTAACAAGTCAAATTGTTGTTTTGAAAGATTATCAAGAAAGGTAAACAGGTGCTGCTTCTATGACAAGTTTGGTTGGTCTATGTAATGATCAATGCTTACTTTGGGACTTCAATTCAGTCAACCGTGTCGATGACCTTTTGCATAATTAGACAATTTTTTGCTCGTCTGTGAAACAATTTGGGATAAGGAGCTCAAGAATTTGCTAATTAGTTTGCATCGCATTTGATCCTATTGTTTCCATGGAACTATACTATCACAATTGATCTAGGCGTGGCTAACTTGGTTGAGGAACTTCAAATTCCATACTTGAGACCAATCCGAAGAAAAGGGATTTTGCAGATGAAGCATCAACACAACTGAGGACCATCTTGTATGCCAACCTTGAAGATGCTCTGAGGCCAACTAGAGTGTCTGAAGGAAGTTTTGATTCATGTGTATGTTCAAACATTTGATCTTGTCTCAACAACACATACCTGAACGATAGTAAATGTACTTTTTCCAATTAAATAGGCTTTCTATATGCTCATTAGGTTCTACCTTTCCATTAATCAAGCACATAGTTGCTGACTTTTTATATGTTATCTTGATGCAGAGTTTTTTGATATGGTCGCATTCTAATGATATCACTCCTGAACTCAGCAAGGCTCTGAAGGGGTGGGTACACATTGCTAGTCGTACCATGAAAGACTAACTTGTGTGCTTATACTATATGTAATTGTGGAATTTCACCTGAAATTAGTACGTGAGTATGCATGATGACAATCTCCTCCATTTCTATCAGTTTATTAATGTGATAATATCCTATAAATGTTCTCATATAGGTTTATGATTCGATAGGCCTAGCTCTCATGTATGCAACATTGGATTAGTCAAGTTGAAATTGACCTCCTCGCCAACTATCCCATATTGCTGATTTTGCTTATTGGATCTTGCAAAATAACCAACTAGCGAATACATTTTTTTGTTCTATAGTTTAGGCACTCTGCCTTTTTAGCATAATTTTATTAACTTCAATTCTGTTCCTAAACACAAATAGGGAAAGTGTTGCTAATTTCTTACTTCTTTTGAGCCTGTTGGTTTCTTTTTCATGAGCTAGCTGATAAATTCCCTATTCATTGTCGCCCAACTGTGATTGGTCTCAATGATTTTTGCACAATTGTACCTTATCTCTCATTTAGTAAATAGCATCTCGGATATCTTCATTTATTGATAATTAGTTAGTGCTAACTTCCTTGTGTAGATTGAAGCTGCATTTCATGAAACTCAGAGAAAGTCCCGAAACACTACAAGAATGAGCTATGTCATTATGGAAAGGCATTCCAAAGTTCCTTGCTAAAGGTGCTTATCATGAGCTCCGTGTTTGTTAATACTCATCACAGGATTCTTGATATAAAGCGACCCCTTCTCATGTGGCGTTTTAGTCCTTTGCAAGCTTTGATATCATCCTATTCTTTAGCAAAGGCTGAATCACGAATGGCTTGGAGGAAGACTGCATGTGCAGGTGGTTTTATATGTGAAGTCAAGCATAAAATGAGATTTATTAAAATGATTACTGGTTCTAACTTGGCTGAGGAACTTCAAATTCCATACCTGTCTACCTGAGACCAATCAAAATGAAGAAAAGAGATTTTACGGAGGAAGCGCTGACAACAGCTGAGGACCATCTTGTGTGCCAACCTTGAAGATGCACTGGGACCAACTGGAGTGTCTTGAGGAAGTTTTGATGCGTGTGAGTATTCAAACACTTGATCTTGTCTCTACAGCACACACCTAAACGATCTTAAATGTAATTTTTTCAATTAAATATGCTTTCTGTATGCTCATTAGGTCCTACCACTACATCAATCTAATATGTAGCTGCTGAACTTTTGTATGTTGCCCTAATGCAGAGTTGTTTGATATGGTCGCATTCTAATGATATCTAATATGTAGCTGCTGAACTTTTGTATGTTGCCCTAATGCAGAGTTGTTTGATATGGTCGCATTCTAATGATATCACTCATGAACTTGATGAGGCTGGGGCGGGGGGGGGGGGGGGATGGAGGGAGGGGTTATGCACTGCTAGTTATACCATGAAAAACTAACTTGTGTGCTTATACTACATGAATTGTGGAATTTCACCTGAAATTAGTATGCAAGTATGCACTGCTAGTCGTACCATGAAAAACTAATGAACTGTGGAATTTCACCTGAAATTAGTATGCAAGTATGCACTGCTAGTCGTACCATGAAAAACTAATGAACTGTGGAATTTCACCTGAAATTAGTATGCAAGTATGCATGATGACAATCTCCTCCATTTCTATCAGTTTATTAGTGTGATAATATCCTGTAAATGTTCTCATAGAGGTTTCTGATTCGATAGGTTCAGCTCTCATGTATGCAAGCATTGGATTAGTAAAGTTGAAATCGACCTCCTCGCCAACTATCCCGTATTGCTAATTTTGCTAAATGGATCTTGCAAAATAACCAAGTAGTAATCTGTTGTGTAGTTTAGGAACTTCACCTTTTCGACATAATTTTATTAAAATTCAATTCTGTTCCTAAACAAAACAGGGGAAGTGTTGCTAACTGCTTACTTCTTTTGAGCATGTTGGTTTCCTTTTCATCGGCCAGCTAAGAAGTCTCTGTTCATTGTAGTCCAACTGCTATTGGTCTCAATGATTTTTGCACAATTGTACCTTATCTTTCATGCGGTAAATAGCTTCTCGGATATCTTCATTTAGTGATAATTAGTCAGTGCTATTTTCCTTTTGTAGATTGAAGCTGCATTTCATGAAACTTGGAGAAAGTCCCCAAACACCACGAGATGGAGATGCAGGCAGGAATGAGCTGTCATTATGGAAAGGCATGCTGAAGGTCTTTCCTGATGGCGTTTATCATGTGCTCCATGTTTTGTCAATACTCTTCAAAGGATTCTGGATGTGAAGCGACCTCTGCTCATGTGGTGTATTAGGTCTTTGCGAGCTTTGACATCATGCTATTCTTTAGCAAAGGGCGAATCACAAACCACTTGACGGAAGACCGCATGTGTAGGTGGTTCTACATGTATAAGTTAAGCACAAAATGAGATTTGTTAACAAAATTACTGGTTAGATGTCCACTTCAAGCTACAATTTTGTGACTGGGAGACTCTTTTCATGGAAAAGCGAACACCATTGAATCGGCAAATAATCTGTCAATTGCAGGCAAGAGTTTCAATGATTTTGTTTCCAAGAAGACAGTAGTTTCTCATTTGAAAGAATTTTGAACACAATATAAAGTGCTCATCAGTATAAAATGATCTCTCTAGTCTGGTTACGTGGGCAAATTCATATATCTGCATTTTGCAAGTGCTTCGATCGTATAATCTCAAACTTCATTTATTTAAGCATGAATCTGAAAGCAGAAGAGCCACATCCGTGTACATTTTCATACCGGAAACCTATTTTTCTCTGGCGTTGGCTGTTGCTGAAGACAACTGGAAAATGTGAACAAAATTTGGAAGGGTGAAAAAGAGCCATTACTATAAGTTACTCAATTGGCTTGAACAAATTCTTTAAGAGGGTCATCTTATTGGTTAATAATCAGACTCTACTACACACCAAATTGTGTTCACCGGTCACCTATTCAAGTCTCAACGAAGCAATTTCTTTGAGGCCACTCTTTGATATTCCTGTATCCTGTACTCGATGACAGTGGTGGAATTTTAATAGTTGAAAGGCCGAAAGCTTCTCGCAAGGTCCTCAGTCTGATTCGCTGCTTGTCTATTTGAACTTATACTCATTTTTTCAGAGCTTTGTTGAAATACTTGTTGAACGTACTTAACATGAAATAATTTACTTTTCAGAATATTTGTTGAACATCCCACAGGAAAAATCACAAGTAAAGTCGATGTATCGAGTCTACACTTAATTTTACCTAGTTGCTCAACCAGTGTCTAAGCTATTATTCCAAAGGGCAATAGCTTTGTGTTTGACTACTTATAGAATATTAGTCATAACTTTATCGGCTAAATTGATTTGTAGTTGGAAAATCGTGAATTGACTGGATAACTAGATTAACATGTTAAAACCTGGTGAACCGATTCAGTTCTGTTTTTGGGTTTTCATACTTTCTTTTCTTCTCCTTCAATTTCATGCCGACGATTTGCTTCGAGCTTGTTTTTGAAAGTTCAACCACATTTTACATCAAAATCCTATCAATTACAACATTTGAACAATAACTACACAAGTTTTGCTAGGATTAAAGAGGGTGGTTCGTTTTGGGCTTTTCAGTTTTCAATATTTTTGTAACTCCGGGCTCAATGGGACGGTACTTGACATATGAAAACTGTCCTCAAATCAAAATGGAACTTTGGAAAGCCTTTCGTTTTATTTAGCACTAGTGCACGGCATTTTAGGATTTCTACCTTCGGTAGTATATTTTGCCATATGATGAATTGTACAACAAAGAGGAATCAAACTAGACAAATTGAGGAAATTAGGGGGCTAAGAACCCTAGAAACGAGGCGTAAACAGCAATTGGCCAAAACAAAGTCGTACCAACAAAATCGACCAATGAAATAGATGGAAATGTCAATCCTACAAATAATAAGTATTCATCTGGCTTTGCAATCAACATCAAATTTATTAGGAAAAGAGCTTACTGAAAAGAGGAGAGATGAACAAATCAGACAATTTTACTTTGCATGGGCATGGATGCAGAATCCCGTTACAAATGAATCAGAAGGTTAGAAACTTCAAAAAGAAAAAAGAAAATTGGCAAATATAAATATATAGGATTATCACATAGGAGTCGTCTCATTTTCCTATGTTTTGAATGCTGGAGATTGATGAATGAAACAACGAGTTGGACGAACATAATACTAGAAAGATCGAACATTGTAGTACACTTCTGGATATTTGATTACCATTAGATACATAAAAAGATGAACAGCCAAAGAACACAGCAAACCTCTCTGTTTCTTCTTTTTCACCCTTTTTCTCTCTTGATGACGATGAGCACGGTATTCCGTAATTTCTACTAATTAGAATCGACGGGCAAAGGTGGAGCATTTGCGCTTCAACCATCGGAATCCCTGTTTGAAAGAAGCCTTGAACTTGCCTTCGACAGAATAAAACTTGTATCTGGCCACCCTCCTCTTCCTCTTCTTCTCTGAGTTGTTCCACCACGACGCTTTTATCGCCGACTCCTTCACCTCGTCTAGTCTGTGCGGGGGCAAAGCGTGTTCGAGCATGCGAGGTCGGAATTTGGCTACGCATACATTGCTTTTGGTTAACAGTTTGGATCGTCGTGATATCTGGACTCTGGCCAACTCCATGGGATAGGTAGCTCGACGACCATGGGTCCATCTCCCCTCTCCCTCCCTCTCTCTCTCCTGGCCTCTCCCCTTTCTCGGATGAGAAGGATTTTTTTCACAGAGAAAGAAAGGAGGACCATCTCAGATTCCTAAACAAGAACAATTAAGTTCGAGTTCTTCAATAATATTCAAGGGCTGGGATGGTCAATTCACATCGTTTATCCCTGAACGTTACTATAGAATTTCACAGGGAGAATTGCCAAAAAAGTCCTAAACCTATTGGGGTTGTGCCAATTTAGTTCTAAACCTTTTTTTTTTACCGATTCAGTCCTAAACCTTTTGTGATTGTGCCAATTGAGTCCATCCGGCCAAATTTGGCCGGCCGGAGCTGACGTGGACGTCGGCCGGCGCCGGCGACAATTTTTTAATAATTTTTTATTATTTTCTGAATTTTTTTAATTTTTTCCGAATTTTTTATTTTTATTTTTTAATTTTTCTGTTTTTTTCTTCTTCTTTTTTCTCCCCCTCCCCTCCCCTCCCCTCCACCACCGGCGGCAGTGGCTGGCCAGCTCCAACGAGGCTGCCGGCCACTGCACGAGGGCCGCGATGCCCTCGTCGGCAGCCAGCGAGGGTCGCAGCCCCCGTCAGACTGGCCACCCTCGCCGGCGGCCTCGCCCAGACCAGGGTGAGGCCTGGGGGCCGCGACGAGGCGGCCTCGCCATGGCCTGGCTGCGGGCGAAGGTGGCCTCGCCCGCGGCCGGCGAGGCCATGGCCGGCTCCGCCCAGATCTGGGCGAAGCCGCCTTGCCGAGGCCGGCCTCGCCCAGATCTGGGCGAAGCCGGGGCTGCGACCCTCGCCGGCGGCCCCCAGGTCTGGGCGAGGTCGCCGGCGAGGGCTTCGCGGCCCTCGCGCAGTGGCCGGCGGCCTCGTCGGCGCTGGGGGAGGGGAGAAAAAAGAAAAGAAAAGAAACAGAAAAATTAAAAAAACAATAAAAAATTCGGAAAATAATAAAAAAATAATAAAAATATTTAAAAATAATAAAATAATAATAAAAAATTGTCGCCGGCGCCGGCCGGCGTCCATGTCAGCTCCGGCCGGCCAAATTTGGCCGGATGGACTCAATTGGCACAATCACAAAAGGTTTAAGACTGAATCGGTCAAAAAAAAAGGTTTAGAACTAAATTGGCACAACCCTAATAGGTTTAGGACTTTTTTGGCAATTCTCCCGAATTTCACATTGATTATTAAATGTTTGATTTGAATTATGATCATCAAATATCACCCATAATTTATGTTACGACGATGGCAAACATATCACCATAACTAAACAAAAATGTCAGTAATTCATTACTCACTAGAACCAAAGAGTACAAATCAATCGCTTTCAATCATGGCACAACTCAAACTTGTAATTCAAACACGTGACCACAGATCTAGCCAAGCTCGATGATAATCGAGTTGGCAGTTCCGTAAAACAGGAGATTACCATCGGTTGATATTGGGATCTACAGGATTATTTGTTTATTTCTCATTTACCTATTTTGGTCCATGTAATAGCGACTCTTTCTCTAAAATCCCTTGCAATCTGAGCTACAGTTCCTACCCTCTTACAAGCTTCCAAAATTTATATGCTCTCACTTGGAGATTTTCCACGGTACAGGCTCTCCTCTGTGGTTTTCAGAGGATAATGTGTATACCCCAAATTCTCATCTTATTTTTCTTAGGCCGAAGAGAATCCCCCTAGTCCAATATATTTCCAAAACAATCTTTTTCAAATGAGTCATGCACGTACTAACATTCAGAGGAACAATTTTGTCCTCACTTCAAACGGCAATAAATGAAAGACCTTCCAAGCCAATACTGTCAATTTCCCTCACCTTGTGCGATGCTGTGCCGTCATCAAAAGTGTGCTGATCCCAACTATCCTTCCTGAGTGCAAGGCGTTGGCTGCAATTCTTGAATATATATGCAATCGTTACCGTGAGTAGTTATGCAAATACAACAAAAAAACAACTGATAAGTGCCACGTAAGAGCATTATTGGGCAGTTGACACGTCCAAGTCGAAATGAATCTAACGTTGTGCCTGACCCAGGAATAATAAAACCTTGTTAAACCCCCAGGTATCGAATTAAAGATGCCCATGTGCTCTCTGTGAAAACTATTGCATAATGGGGATCTAAGATCCCAGTCCACTAATGACTTGAATAATCCAGTCCACCGATGCAATGCTTGCTGACCAGAAATCCGGCAGTGTTCAATAATTGGATAACTGATGATTGTACCGTAATGAAGGTCTTCAACCAATCGATTGTATCTTAAGATATACTACTTGAAAAAATTGAATCTGCAAGTAAACTAACTTCAGATGCGGTCATGATATGGATTCATCACTAATTCAAAATGGGAAAGAAGAAGAAAGGCAACATGTTCTTGTATAATTGGATTTCATTGTTAATCTTCGCTGAACTGAAACAAGTAACTTTTTCTTCTGCAGTCAAGACCGGAGGGCGTGCCTCTCCGGTTTATATGTCGACCAACCTTTTCTTTCCCATCATGAAAATAATTAGTTCCAGAGAAGCAACGTGGCATCAGATGAAAGGAAAAGACAAGCATGAGATGACAAGACCATCACAACTGTAAGAATTCTGTGACCAAAATTAAGGACCTTTGCCCCGCCATTACCATGAGGTCTTCCAATAATTGCGGATGATGGAATCAGAAGAACTGTGCGGCTGAAGATCACGCATAAGTCGGTACCTGTCGCCCATCAAGAGAGTTGACACCTGAAAGGTTTACCTTTATGAAGAGGCTTTGAGACAATTGTTGCAAGGATGAGAACCGTATTTGCAGTCTTTCTGATTCAAAGACTCGCCGAAGTGTGCAAGTAAAATTTACCGCCGACACTAGTCCTGAAAATTTTGCAAATTATAGAGGAAACACATTTATCAATAGACTTTGCTCTATTTAGGTGTGCGGAATATGAGTTTAGCCCAAAAGTTCCATTATTATTTGAATATGTTGCCAACAGACTCATCTAATGATCCAGCACCCAGATGGGTTAATGCCAGACTAACACCGACAACAACAATAGAACAAAGTGGAAAGTGTAAACACAAAATAGAAGCATCACTTAGTTAAGATCACCAGAGAGAAGTTGAGAACACAAACTGGATTACCTTGAGTTCACAATATTGCTGCATTTTCCTAGCTTGAGCCATTGCACTTTTAAAGATTTCGGTTTTACATCCTTGACCACTCCTTAACATGCACAAAACCTGGCTGAAATCCTTTATGGCATATAGAGCAATGCACACTGCTGGTGGATTATCTCTTCCTGCCCTCCCTGATTCTTGGTAATAGCTTTCTATTGACTTGGACATTGTGTTGTGGATGACAAAACGCTGACCACATGCCATAAAGAAAATTATTACTGACCAACAAAAATAAGTTGAAATATGTCCAAAACATTATAACAGAAGGTCAAGTTAGATTATATTCATTTGCCACGTATACACTAGAGAAAATAACTTTATCCTAGTTTAACTTATTTTCAGCACACCAAAGTTCCATACATGGAAGAAAGAATTTCGCTTGAAAAAAAAACACAAAATTCGCTAGTTCCTGCAATCAATAGCCAAGAATGACAATTTAGCAGGCCACTGGACCATGGAGACAGCAAAGTTTACTTCCAAGCATGTTAACAAACCGATCAGTAAAATTAAAACATTAGAAAAAAAAAAAAGCGAATTAGTCGAGTATTGGCCAGCATGTCAGCTTGATTCTAACACTAAAAATAGGCAAAGGCTTAGAGTCCAATTCAACTTACAACATCAGGTTTGTCTATTCCCATCCCAAAAGCCATGGTTGCACAAACAACTTGAACCTCTCCAGTATGCCATATCCTTTTGAACAGCTACTCTTTGACAGGCTGCTAATCCAGCATGATAGTACACTGTCTTTATACTGCACTTATCATTCAAGTATTTTGCAACATCAACACACTCACTTTTCGAGAGGCAATACACTATGCCACACAAATTAGCAAAACGATTCTTCAGCAGCTCTCCAAGCTGCATCAGTGGTTCCTTGGTCTTAGCTATGAACTCATGTTTTAGGTTTGGTCTGTCAAAGCTTGTCTCAAGAACAAGAGCATGGAGGATCCTGAGAGCTTTTAGGATATATTGCAATGGATGTAAATTTCGATAAGACCCAAATGATTTTTTCATCATAATCTGGAGGATAATGTGCAAGTAGCGTACCTCACGAACTGGCTGAGTGGCAGTTGCAGTTAAGGCCATCACTGGGATGCATGGAAAGTTTTGCTTGAGACATCCCAGTCCCCTATAATCTGGACGAAAATCACGTCCCCATTGACTGCAGTAAAGACAACCAAGTAAGCAATGATCAATAAGCTCATTTATGATCATTCAAATATTCAAGAAAAGCTCGAAACAGCAATGCAATCCTTTCATGAGATTGCACTGGCAGAGCAAATCCAATAAAGACCTTGTAAGACACACAATCAATGATCGCATGCGTGAACTTTTAACCAGCTCCGGTCCATTCAATTCCAACTTAGAACATTTCACAGCCATCATCAGAACACTGACTAACCGAACAAGTCTCCCCATCTAGGAATGCACAATCAATCAATTCACAAATTATCCACGCAAACACAATCAATTGCGTCATTCCCTAATCACCAGATATCACCCAATTTGGCCAATAATCAAGAGTACACCACCACCCAAAGTAAACTAAACACATCGAACTGGAACAGCACCGGACATTTTGCTCGTCAATAGGACTCCTTCACTAAACCCGCTCGCTATCTATTCACAACTAGAGCAGACTATTCCACAGCCATCTTCATCATCGTGGAGACGGGAAATACCCACACAACCTCTACAAGTGCTAATATCGGAATCGAAATCGATGGCGATGGCGGGACTGATGCTTGTTTTTCCCTTTCCATTTGGATGCGTAGGAGTATGGGAGAGATTGGGGCAGCATTTTTTAAATTTCCTTTTTTTTTCTTTCTAAATTTCCGCTTTCGCCCCTGAAAGTTTTTTCTGGCTTCATTTGACACCCTTGGGTTCGAATCATCGTTGACCTCGGCAAACGGAACACTTGCAAATCGTACTTAAGTGCGTCTGTGAAAGACAGACATCGACAAAGTAATTCTGTTTCTTGATTTACATTTTTACCTTTCTATATATTAAATATTAATATTGCAGAGGAATGATTTTCAAAACTTTAGAAAAAAAATAGCATTTCCGACACTACTTCACTGTTTGGTATATAATAATTAAAACCTCCCGAAGGGGACAGAAATTTCACAAGTCAAAACTCTCTTTTATGGGATCGGTCCAGCATTTTACATGGAGCGATGGATAGAATGGGGAAAAAGGTGATCTGTCAAGTTTGCTTTGCAAAATCGAATTTTTGTTATCACTTTCAGACATTAAAGGAAAGTTATGAATGTGATCAAATTATCATTTAATCAGGAAAAGTTACGATGAATAAGGAAATTTACCATATCAAATTACCATTTATAATGGTCATCATTTTATTAATTATCAATTAATTTATAATGATTTCTAACAATTCTCTCTTTCATTTGAACATAAGATTAAATTTCAAACCACAATCCTCTAAGATACATTGAATATCTTTCCCTTTTTTTTTATTGGGCTATACACATAACATGTTCTCGTTTTCTTTTTTTTTTAAATCATTTGTGGATTTGTATTTTGGGAGGATAGCCGCTAGAGCCTACTATATCGAGTGCCATATTTGGATTATCTTATTTTTAAATTTTTAAATTTTTTTTCCTCAAATCATGCGGCTCTTGTAATTTAATCCTTATTCTATGTTCGATAAACCAACGTCTTCAAAAATATGTCAATACCGACATATAGAGTCGAACTTCAATCCATAAGTAAAATCTAAGGTTATCAATAAACAAAGGATAATCCTTGGATTCTTGGTGTTTACATGTACGCACTATATTAGTAAGCTCAACAATCTTCTAAACTCCGCCGGATGAAAGAGATATGTCTTCTTCCGACCAAAAAATAGAAAAAGAGATATGTCTTCTGACAAAATAAATCTTCTGAAATCCAAACAAAAAACGAAGCTTCGAGAGCTGCAAAAACAATGCGTACGGCTTAGAGCGAAGCTCGGGAGATCCTGTCTCGAAGCCCCGGTGCGTTTTTTGGCTTTCTCTAGTTCGAAGGTTGCCACGGCCCGACGCTTTGACCGCCGTCGTCATTCGTCAGCCATGCCTTCGCTCTCCCTCGATGCTTGCTAGGCTCAAGCTGGCGACACCTCTCCGACTCGCTTCATCGCTGCTTTGGTCTTCAAGGGTTAGTTGTTTGGCGCGGGGTTGCATTTTCTTTAATTCGAAGCATTTGGTGTGGATTTTGTGGATGCCGAGATATGAATAGCCCAGAGTTCTGTCTCTTGATTTTTTCTGGGTTCAGGGATTTCGTTGTCAAGATGGAGTTTTTGGATACCCTGTTTTGGAATGATCGGTGACTAGTACTCGTTTGTGGGAGTTGACAGAAATAGTGATGATTTTTGCTTGGATTTGACTTGCAAGTTGTGAAAGTCGATATGGACCATATCCTTATTTGAGTGGCAGCGATACCGGTACGTTTTCACTTGGGTTTGTTGTTATGTTGTGGAAATTGATTCATTGTGAAAACTTTCTGACATTAGGGATTGTCTCGTTGCTTTGATCATCGGAGCTTCTGATCCCATGTGATTGCTCTCTGTCGAAATGAGAGCTTTAGCTAGACTTCATTCACTTGTTTACCTTGAGAATGCAGCCCGCCTTACGATGAAAACTTTAAGCTCATACTGTTGAATACAACTGTAGTGGGCATGCTGACAGTTTTATCTTGAGCATATTAAATTGAAATAGTAATCAGGCCTTACGTTTAGTGAAATGTCGACCTGGCTCTGAATCGGTATTTATGGTTTTTTTGGGTCTACTGGCACCGTGTGCTTTACAAGGGGCTGCTTTTGATTGTATGGCACATGTTCAATTACGTGAGGAGTTCATTGGCCTCGATGATGCAACGAAGCATTTTCATGTTACCTGTTGCGGTGTAAGATTCTCAAATTCCCTCTTTATATACATGAAGTCATAAAGCACGTGTGGTTTTGATCTCAATCAACTAATATGATTCTGCTTCCTTATGCAGGCGTGTAGAGTAAGCACAAGCCATGCTTCAGTTCAATGCTTGGTGAAGAGATCAAGATATAGAAGACCGAAGAAAAGTGTTGATCTTGATCTGCAAGTTGACTGGAGTTCATCCAAGACAAATGTTGCGGATAGATCTTCTTCGACAGTTGAAAATGCTCCTAGTGTTGATGTTTCCGCCAACAGTTCTTTTGCTAATTCTACCACATCCATTTCCTCCAGGTGTACTGTCCTTCAGGCATGTACAGTCACTTTTGGCTTAATGGTTGCTCTTGGTGCTCTAATTAGAGAGGTCGGTCATCATATTGTTTGCTTATTGTGAACTTATGTTCTAGTGTCAGGGTAACGTCCGAGGTCTCACTGGATGTTATGAAAGGACCATTTTCATCATGATGCCAAGACAAAATTTTACCTGCTTTTCTCCTCTTTACATTTTTTACTGAAATTGTTTTCTTGAATTGGTGATCTTTTATCCTTACAGGTAGGAATTTTTACCTATTTGTCTTTTCACTTTACACCTGTCATACTCTAAATCTCGACCCAAAATTGCAGGCATTTCACATTGCCTTCATGGAAGGCAGCTAGTGATTGACTGCATAAAGGAAATATCATGT
The DNA here is from genome assembly GCA_014858505.1 of Corymbia citriodora subsp. variegata. Taxonomy (NCBI): domain Eukaryota; kingdom Viridiplantae; phylum Streptophyta; class Magnoliopsida; order Myrtales; family Myrtaceae; genus Corymbia; species Corymbia citriodora. The sequence goes on along the minus strand of CM026419.1, from coordinate 14,985,345 downwards.
ATGGATTCGCAACTAAAAATGGTGGTGGTTGCTGGGCAATACATTTTTGAAATCTTTCCCGCATATTAATGCTGGGACAACATACTTAGAATAAGGAGAGCTGAACTGAGGAGATCCATATGAATGGCCCGTTTTCAATAACATAAATCGATTTCTGAAAGTTACTTATAAATGGTTGGCTAGGTGTATGGCTGGTTATATAATATAAGACAATGAAGCCAGAAATTTGATTATAGCTCTCTTTTGTTGGATACATTTTCTAAACCGTACTTGCGGACTGACATCTAAAAAGAGTAGACATCTAGGGGGGGTGCACAATTTAAGTGATTTTTATCCTACATGCTTGCATTGACAGCTTTTTCTGGTGTTATGTTAATAATATACGTAAGTCTCTTTCGTTTATGGACGTGTTCTAATTATCATTTATGATAGTCATCATTTTATTAATTATCAATTAATTTATAACAATTTCTTAACATTTCTCTCTTTCATTTGAATATAAAATTAAATTTCAAACCACAATCCTTTAAGATAAGTTGTATTCACATAATTAATCTATCCAGATAACATGTTCTCGCTTTTTTTATTTATTTATGCAAAGTTGTATTTTGGAAGGATAGTTATTAAAGCCTATTATATCGAGTATCAACACTAGTGATGGCGGTAGTGTTTAGTGCTTGGGCGCCCTAGGTTAGAGGCATGGCCGTGTTGGCCACCCGTGCTCGTGGCGGTGCTGGCCTTGAAGCTCTCGGCCTTGTCGATCGCCAGACTGGCGAGGGTCCCAATCCCTCTCCCATGGTAATCGCACCTCGTCATGTGGCTCGAGTCTCCCTACATCTACCTCATCATCGTCACCATTGCCGCTTCCTCTAGGCTCCACGACAACCGCACTTCCTCTAGGCTCCACGACAACCGCAATGAGGCGGAGGAGGGGGTGGCACGGGTGGTCTCCGCACGGGTGGTCTCCGCAGCGGTGGTGGTGGAGTCGTCCAGCAGCATTTTCGTTTTGCCTCCTGACGGAATGGTCTGCTTCTCGCCGCAGAAGGACGTCGCTTATGAGGAGAGCGGGGTGGCCGGGGTTTCCAAGACGGAGGGCGCGGAGGGCTCGGTGGCTGAAGGTGGAGATGGACGTGGAAACTGCGTGGAGGAGGAAGAGGAGGAGTTCGTGATTTCGAGGTCTGCATGGATGCTGGCGGCAAGGAGGACAAGCTTGCCGGAGGTCTCGGCAGAGCGTCTACCCGCGCCAGAGAAATTGCTGTTTTCTTCGAGGTTCGTTCACCGGAGGCCATCCAAAGCCAATCCTGAAAGGTACGCTTTTTGCTCATTTCAACTTAAATTCGAAATAAATAAATAAATAATCACTCGATGAGATCACATCATTTTGAATTTATTGAATTCAGATGAAATCATTAGCATGTGGATCTAGCATGGAATAAATACAACACCAATTAAGGCCCATTTGTTTATCTTCTTCAGGTGTCCATAATTGCTTCACTGAACGGCCAACCCTGTACAATACTGAGACATTCTTCAAGCTGCATCTTTGGTCCAAGCAATTACACAGGCCGATCCCAAGCCAAATTTAGGTCCATGAATCAAAAACTAGAGCCACAAACTTAACAACTATCAACCAAATTAGTTTCGGTTATAGGAAAAAACATGCCAAGCCACCCTGCTTTTCTTTCCTTTTCTTAATCCCTTCAAACTGGTGGGAGCAGAAAGAAGTGAGACAACTTCATAGTTTTCAGAAGCATAACATGGATTCTAAAGATCATCTAGCCAGAAGTTGAGCGGATGAATTGCTCGGAGTACTGCTTTGATCAGGAATATAGCATGTGGGTTCCTGCCCATTTTACTGCCAAATATATCATCTTCGTCTTCACCGTCAGTAGAGGAATCCACCTCAAGAAAAGTTCGATTTTTCTCAGTTTGTGGAGAATCTTCTAGAATATTAACACCGTGCACAACATTGTATTCGCCCTTATCAGGGACATCTTGGCGAAATATGTCAGTCAAAACTCCACAAGCTTCTGATTCCGCAGCTTGCAAAATCATCCAGTCCTTAATATCTTGCATAATTTCAGCAAGTTCTGACAGGAAGTCATTGCCACAGTGCTCCCCAGTGATAAACTCTCGACCTTAAGAAAACCAAAAGAAGAAAGAGATGATTTTGCAAGTTCCATGGCAAACAAGAGATCAAATAAACACAATCTACAATATATATATTCGCGGTTATTTCAGAAATAAATCAGACATTTCGCTAGTCAATAAGACTGCTCCGCAAAACCCACAGAGAAATAGGGACGGGATTAACGCTCAAAGAACAAGATATAACCAGATCCTCCGCTCCATTCAGATCCAAAAGGTAGACCATTCCCCAGCCATCGTCGGAATGACGACTAATTGCAACAAATCTCTGTATTCAGGAATGCACAATAAATCGATTCACCAATTATCCCCACAACACAAGCGATTACGCCATTCCCTAATCACCAGATACCACGCGATTTGGCTAACAACCAAGAAAAGCCACCATCCGAAGCAACCTCAACACATCAAACTGGAACCGTGCCAGACGATTCGCTCGTTGGCAAGACTACTTCGCTAAACCAGCTCCGATCTATTCAAACCTAGAGCAGGCTACTCCACGGCCATCCTCATCGCGGGGGCGATAAAATACCTACATAACCTCCGGAAGCGCTAATCGGCATGAAGAAAATTGGGCGACGAAGTGACGGTCCCAAGAACTTGGTGGCGGACTGTTCGTCAAAGCCGAACTCGAGAGCCAAGCTCAGCCATCCCGATCCTCCATTGAGTCTCCAACCTGTTCGACGCGATTCGGATCCATCGATCGATGATGCGCGATCAGGAATCGAATCGAATCGAATCGAAGTTTGTTTAAGCTCCATTCCCCTCCCCCCAAAAAATAATAATAATAATAAGTATTTCTGGTTTCATTTGACACCCTTGGGTCTGTATTTTTTTTTTTGGCTGGGTAAAAGAAGTTGTGAACTTCATTCCGAGCGTGTGATGTCGATCTTTTTCGAATCGATGCACGAGTCCAGTTCAAACGTTACCAGCCTCTCTCTTCCATTGATCGGAGTATTAAAGCTCACGGTTGTGAATTCGAGTCCAAGATTGGACCTTTTCAAATTGGCATAGGCAATTCATCAGAATGCTGAGACTAAAAACGTTGGGAGTCGTTCCCTTCGAATTCGTCCGACTGATCGTGTCAATGGCGGGCGTGCAATGCTTCTTCATCTTCTCCACAATCGCCCAAGAGTTGGGTGAAACAGGAAGGTAAAGGCCAAGGGTTTCATCCTAATCATCCTCTTTGAGTAGGATATAGCACTGTCGCCCTTCTAGGAATCCGCCATTTTTGCATTTATTTATCGCAAAAGGCCAAAGGCTCGGAGCGATTCGTGGAATCGGTCACTCCAGCAGTGGATGGGCAAGTGCCAGAGCGATGTGAAAGAAAATGATTCGATGCAAAGATGGGAAGATAAGTGAGAGGCTCAGCAAGATTAACAGATTCTCGAACGAGACCATCAAATCAAAGGGCAGAAGCACAGATCGACCCATGTATTCCCTTCATTTGGGCCAATTTTGTCGTTCCGGGAATCCACGCATTCATGAGATATTGTTTGGAGAGGATGAAGGTAAGTAGTTCAACGAGTTCCTTGATGGTGTGCAAGTACAAGCTCTACTCAGGTCATCCTAAAGTCATCAGAATTTCAGGAAGAGCTCCAATCACCGAAAACTTCCGTAATTAAGTGTTTCTACAAAATTTTCGTTAGTCTTTCTACATTCCGGAGTTGGTGGAGAAATCAAAATGTTCTTTTTGTCAAAATAAACTTCTTTCGTTACTTCAAATAGCTCTACGATTACAAATTAAATGGCCCTACGAAGAAATTAGATCCCATGATTTTTTTGGGGATAAGAAACACAGTTGGTGGGTGGCGATTTTTACCGATGGGCCTTAGAGATTCAATCAGCTACCTGGTTCGCTTCTCTCCTATAGTGGGCTAATCGGATCCTCTCGTGTAAGGCCAACGGGTTTTTGCCTTCAAAGATAAGAGGCTGGATGCTCCACGTTGGCTGTTCTTGATTTGCAAGTGCGCTTTTCGTCGACCAGTTATGTAACTCTAGAGAGTACTCAAGTTCATAAGTAGAAGAGAAGGAGCGTAGGGCTCATGTGCATATGCTTAGAGCTTTCACTTGCTCCGTCGAGTTCGCCCGCACTTCCTTCGTAATTCCAGCCACGATGTTCCCAGACTTGTCTCTACAAATGCCGGCAATGCTTCCTGTTCTCTGTCCCTTCACATACAGGCCATCCACATTGATCTTTCGAGTGCCTTTCTCAGGTGGAATCCATTTTGCTGGGGAGATAATGTTAAGCTAAAAACTAAAGTATGTGCGTCCTTATGATGCAATTGATTGCAAATAATGGGGAAAATATGTAGGAATTAGATAATTGATGGATATATTAAGAAACTGGCAGATGCAGAACACAAATACAAAAACAATAAGGCAAAACACTCAACACCAAGCGGTATATAAGAATCATCAAATGCCTAGTTTTTAGGCACATACGGGGGGTATGGACAATAGACAATGATTGTCTTCCGAGGAATGGTGTTTAACAGTGAATGACACGATTACCTGAGTGTAATCATTAGTAGAGCACATCTTAAGTGTAGTTTTCTTTTATTCAAATTATTTGAAGACGTACTTGTGTTTCTATTTGGTTTAACTGGATGCGTGTTTTATTTATTAATTTTAATAAAATAATTTATCCTTATTTTTATTATTTGAAAAAAAAATATGTCACGCCCTAACTCTCGAGTTCGCGGCAACCCCATTTCACTTGAGGTCTAACTGTATGACGTCCCAGATACTGTCGTCGACCAATTTATTTTATCTTGTAATTAAGCACATGCGAAAACGAACAACTCCCAATCCAAATAATAAAAATAGCAACAACAGCAGCAGAGGAAAGACAAACAGTATTTTATATATCTGAAGGTTAGCCAGCGCTCCAGCAAATACATACACGCCTTACTACAGGTGACAAGCTAAGACCTACTCAAAAAGGGACTGGCCTAGCTAACCTAACATTGTATAAGTTCCTACTCGCTGGCCTCAGAGGGATCGCTCTCTTCGATCCTCGGGTATTGCATCATCTAGGGCCTAAAAAGGTTAACCACGAAAGGTTGAGATCAACTCAGCAAGTTAAAGTCCTAAGCCTCGATTAGGAACTTCGCTTGCTTCGGGAGTTTAACGTACAACCTAATTCATCAAATCATTCAATGCCACCTCTAAGCAATAAAAGCAAAAGATAGTTTAATAATCAAGTACAACCACAGGCAACCTTACCTAGCCTCGGCACACACAACCTGCAGAAACTGTCAGTTAAATTGTCACGACATTAAGAGCATGCAAATAATCATAGCATTGTACATAGCTTTCTCATGTCTCACACTCATACATGCTCCGATTATTACGACCCCTCCTCCTAGATCATGGCACAACCTTATGGTTGGCGGTTCCTGGCCAAGCCAGCTTCGTCCTCTTTACCTCGAGGCATGGCGACGACAAGGGCTTACTCCCAAGACGGCATTCCCGAATGAGCATAGGACCCGCCCACTACTGCAACCCCACAACTAACAGAGGCTCAGGACCCACCCCCTATCGCAGTCCCACATAGAACCCCTCCCTGTTAAGCAACCGACCGACGTTAGGCGACCAACTGGCCACGGCACAACCCCATAGGGATTGGCAGTCTTCCAGCAATGTCGGGATCTTCTCTTAATGTGACCATGCAACACATCATCAAACAATTCATTCTTTTCTTTGCTCTGTCGTGAATGTACATACAATTTGTGCTCACGCAATATGCTATTGCAGTTGACACACGTATAATGTCATGCAGTACAATCCAATCACTTGTGAAAATTACGACAAACTGAAATTCAATTCCAACTAATCAACAATCACGTACATTTCCTAATTCTTGGGAGTAATCAACAATTTGCATTTCAACAAGCCTTAATAATAAAAAACACAACAATTTGAAACCAAAATTTCCTTCTATATGAATAGTGCCAGGAATAGTAATCGTAAACAGTAATCATGAACAGTAAATTTGTCCGAAATTAAATAAATAAATAAATAAAAATAAATAAACTTAACCATGGTTAACAAATTAACTCAACCCTAGTTAATCTAACCTAACCATGATTAACTTTTAACCTTAGTTACTTTTAAAACTAATCATGGTTACTTTAATTAATTAACCTTAGTTACTTTCTTACTAACTATGGTCAATTAACTAACCCTAGTCAGCCTTAATTAACCAGCTTAATTAACCAATCAACCTTAATTAATCACAAATACACAAATACACTAATCAACCCCTAAGCAAAATTAACCCATAAACAAGGATTAGGAAGTTAACTTACTTGGATCAGAAATCCGGCGACATCGGCGCGTAGGGGGGAACAAGGGCTACGAGGGGTAAGCTAGGGGATGACAACGAGCGACAAACGGTGGCCGAAATGGGCCAAAAACAATTATGGTTACCGTTCACGCGGAACTGACCAACGGTGCAAAAAAGGTCGAAACGGGCAGTCTGGGGCGACTAGGGGTGATCGGGGGTGTGCGGCTGGCTTCCTAACTTCCATGAATACACTTTGGGTAGTGGTGGCGGCTCTGGTGACGGTGGCAAGGTTGTTTTCCAGTTGGAAAACAGTAAGGATAGCAAGAAAAAGCAGAAATGGAAGAGAAAAGGAAGGGAAAAAGGGAAAGAGAGAGGGGTTGCTATGCTGAATGAATTTGGGGAGAAAGGAGGAGAGAAAAAGCTACTAGAAACTTGAAGGAGAAGCCAAGGCTTCAAGAACCAATCAAAAACGACCAAAATTAAGCATAAACTAAGCCCACTTGGGCACAAAAACAAAAGGTCAAAAGAGAGAAGCCCATGGGCTGGAAAGAGAAGGGAACTTGGGCCAGCTTGGGCCCCCTTTGGGCTGGGCTGAATGGGCGCAAGGCCCATTGGGCCGCCGGTCTTGGACCGGCCCACCCACGGGCCCGAAACCCAATCCGATTTTTCCTTTTTTCCGACACTTCTATGTCCAACAGAAAATCCTAAAATGATGTCGATTCTCAGGATGTTACAAAATATTACAGTTGTTTTGAATTTAATTTTACTTAAATTAATTTTTTAAAATATCTAGGCCCATGTCTATTGTGCCCAAGTCATGCTAGCCCAAGCATGCCTCGATGCTCAGTTTATTAGAATAGGTTCCTCATTTCTGGAACTTGAAACCTACCTTGCATACCTTGAAATCTAGAACTTATAAGTTCTAAGGTCTACTTAGATTCCACTTTATTATTAATTAAATGATTGTAATGAATAATTACAATTTGCTACTACAATTCACTAACTATAACTTATATTTAGACGACAAATATGAAACATTAATAAAGTAAAAGTTTTAGTCATAAAATAAAAGCTCGGACTAGTAGTTCCTAATTATACACTTATTATTGAATATCATGGAATATTGTAGAATTGCGTGAAGATATAGATTAAGAAAAACACAAAAACATATCCTAGGTTTTAGGTTCAAAACTCTATCAACGTAGAACCTATCAAAAAATAAGTTCCTTACATACCTTAGAACCTAAAATTGAATAGGTACCCATCGGTCCGGTTATCAGGTTCCAATTTTAACCTTGGAACCATGTCCATCCATAGTTGGCTGCATTCATAAAGATACACGTGAAACATCAGGAAACATAGAATCAGCTAAGCAAGATTACAACTAAAAATAATAATCTAATGATGATATTGCGTAAGTAACTCCGTAAATAAAAGTAGTCTTCCTATCTAATTCTGTTTTTTAAATTGAAATATTATTATAATTGCTGTGCTTTTGCCCTACAATAATTAGTTTTATATCAGTATATTTCTCTATCTACCCACGACCAACTATTAAAAGGCAATTATTGATTCTTAACACGAGAATGTTACTCCCATCCACGTTAGCCAGCTGGAAGAGATAAGACCAAGACTCTTTCTAGCGAACAAATAGAAAATCAAAGACGAAGACTCAAACAATTATAGAAGACCAAGACAAATAATCAGTAACTAGTGGGGCAGATCTATTATTTTTTTCTTTTTTGGCCAAATCAGACTTATTAGTTCGTCACTGCCTAGATCAATATAAAATGAAAGAGTGACAAAATTTGATTATCATTGGCTATCATAAAAATATTCCCCATTTCTGGTTCTTTCGACTGAATAATCTAGTTGGCTTTAATAACTCGTCTTGGATTATCTTTGAAAAGTCAATGATTGCGGGCTAATAAAATATTATCTGAGATACAAATCTTTTAATAATGGATAGTAAATAGTGTTCCATTTTTTTGGCATATCTTCTAATAATAGACCATAATTTCCTGAACAATTTCTTAAATCGTGTGCCTTCTATTCAAAATCTTCTTATTGTTTCTTTGCGACTGACGATGGAGATTATTTCTTTGTTTCCACATTCAATAAACAAATCCTGTTACCAAGAAATGCTCCAGAAGACGAAGACCATTTTTTCTGATTTTCACGCGTTCAACAACCCATAAATATTTAACCAGAAATTCTTCTTGCTATGAAATAAATTAAAACGCCATCTTAGAAAATCTGTCTCTGAGTTTTAAAAAATTAAGATGTTAACATTAAATCAAAACCTGATTTCAAATTCTAAAAAGTTAAGAGTAAAAATTGTACGAGACTCCTATTTATGTAACAAAATTATGAGCTGAAAACCTCTCTTCAAATTAGCACCCAAAATCTGTTCAATTGCAACATCGGATAAAAACCATTAATTTATGAAAGAACTTGTCAGATATGACTGTGGTGAACGTCATCTGCCAGATTTGAATCTCTTATGTACTCATAATATCGCGTGTATCTTGCACATGATCATATTATGTCTTCATACATGATATTGTGTATCTCTTTATTAGTTTGGGGTCTACGTAATTCATCGTCAGTTCTGGTATTTGACATTCCGATTATGGGAAAAATGTTATTTTCGTTAAGCTCCAATCAAAATGTTCTTTTTGTCAAATTAAACTTCTTTCGTTACTTCAAATAGCTCTACGATTAAATAGCTCTACGATTACAAATTAAATGGGCCTACGAAGAAATTAGATCCCATGATATTTTTGGGGATAAGAAACTCAGTTGGTGGGCGGCGATTTTTATCGGTGGGAATTAGAAATTCAATCAGCTACCTGTTTCGCTTCTCTCCTATAGTGGGCTAATCGGATCCTCTTGTATAAGGCCGACGGGTTTTTGCCTTCAAAGATAAGAGGCTGGATGCTCCACGTTGGCTGTTCTTGATCTGCAAGTGCGCTTTTCGTTAACCAGTTACCTAACTCTAGAGAGTACTCAAGTTCATAAGTAGAAGAGAAGGCGCGTAGGGCTCATGTGCATATGCTAGAGCTTCCACTTGCTCCGTTGAGTTCGCCCACACTTCCTTCTTAATTCCAGCCACGATGTTTTCCAGACTCCTCTCTACAAATGCCGGCAATGCTTCCTGTTCTCTCTCCCCTTACATTCGAGCCATCCACATTGATCTTTAGAGTGCCTTTCTCAGGTGGAATCCATTTTGCTGGGGAGATAATGTTAATCTGAAAACTAAAGTATGTGCGTCCTTATGATGCAATTAATTGCAAATAATAGGAAAAATAGGTAGGAATTTCGATAATTAATGGCTATATAAAAGAATTGGCAGATGAAGAATACAAGTACAAAAACAATAAGGCAAAATGCTCAACACCAAGTGGTATATAAGAATCATCAAATGCCTAATTTTTAGGCACGTACAGGGTGTCTGGACGATAGATAACAATTGTCTTTCGAAGAGTGGTGCCTAATGGTGAATGATACATTGCTTGAGTGTAATCATTGGTAGACCACCGCTAAGTGTAATTTTTTTCAAATTATTTGAAGATGTACTTGTGTTTCGATTTGGTTTAACTGGATGAGTGTTTTATTTATTAATTTCCCTCAAATAATTTCTCATTATTACAAATGTTTTGAATTTTTATTTTTGTTAAATTAATTTTTTTAAATATCTACACTCATGCCAACAATGTCCAGGTCATGCTAGCCCAGGCATGCCCCAATGCTCTGCCCTAGTCATGCTCACCAAGTGAGAAGGCTCGAAAACTACATTGATTTTAGTTAAGCTCGGAATTGTGATTAAGCCCAAAGCCAAATTGGCCTATGATCATGTACCATATCTCAAGACATAGATCAACCATGAGCACCAATCTAATTTCCATATATCATAATCCAACATGTTGATATGCGATATGCTAGAAATATTTCGCCCATATAAACATTTTTGATGCATGTCCCATATAACAATTTAACTCTAGTCCATTAAATTACAAATAAGATGCCATGAAATGGTTTCATTTTTCCCTTAATTCTCAAAGTGCGTGGGTTGAGGAAATGTGTGATTTAGTATGTGGTTTGTTTAGTGCATTGCGTGGTTTATCGAAAGAGAAATACTATGTTATGCATTTTATAACTGGTCTGAAAAGTAACGTTTGTCAAACTATATAACATTCCCAAGATCCAAACATTTAATTATTGTCTTAATTGCCATTTTGTCACAATTGCGAGAAGTTTCCATGGTCTTTCAAGTGTTGGTTGCATTTACAAAGATACATGTGAAACGTCAAGAAACATTGAATTGGCCCGGTAAGATTGAGATTACAACTAATAACAACAATAATCTAACAATGATATTGCGTAAGTACATCCATAAGCAAAAGTAGTCTTCCTACCTAATTCTGTTTCTTAAATTGAAATAATATTATAGTTGTTTGCTTTTACAATACATGAATTAATCTAATCATAGTATATTTCGCTATCATTGTTCACAACTAATTTTTAAATGCAATTATTGATTCTCAGTCCTAGGGAGAATGTCACTATCTAAGGCTCCATCCACGCCACCTAGCTGGAGGTTGTACCAAAGACCAAGCCACGTTCTAGCCAAAAATAAAAATAAAAAACAATGACCAAGACTCACACATAATAAAAGACCAAGACAAATAATCTGTAACTAGCGAGGCAGACATATTAATTTTTCCTTTTCTGCCAAATCAGACTTATTAATTGTCTTTGTCATGATCAATATAAAATAAAAGTGTGACAAAATGTGATAATGATCGGCAAGCAAAAAAAAAAAAAAATCCCATATATGGTCCTTTAGAATTCAATGAAGGAATAATCTAGTTGGCTTCAATAATACTTCCCGCGACTATTTTTAAAAAGTCGATGATTGTTGACCAATAAAACATTGTCCAAGATGCTAATCTTTTAATAATGGACATAAATCGCATTCTATTTTTTGACATATCTTCTAATAATGGACCAAAATTCTCGAACGATTTTTAAAACCGCGTGCCTTCTATTCAAATTTTCTTCTTCTGTTATTATTATTATTATTATTATTATTATTATTATTATTATTGTTGTTGTTGTTGTTTTTTAGCGAGGGAGGATTGACATTATTTCTTTGTTTCCATATTTAACAACCAAATCTAATTAATAAGCAATACTACAAAAGATGAAGACCCTGTTTTCTCATTTTCACAAGGAGTGAGCAAAAGAAACCATTTGGACTAAACCAAACCGGCAAATTTTGGGTGGTTCTTAAGGTCACCAGTCTGGTTGCTGATTTCATAAAATTAGAATCGGTTAATTTTGGTCCAATTTTCAATTCTAATGGTGAAACCACCCAATTGGACCAGACCAGTTTTTTTAATTTTTTTAATTTCTTACAAATCAATAAAATAATAAAAACTAAACCTAATAGTTCATATGCTTACAAACCTCACCGCGGTCCCTCACCAGTAGAACTGCAATCAGCCAGCCGAAAAGAAGACGAAAAAGATGATTAAAGTATACGCATCCTTATGATAAAATGAATTGCAAATGATGAGAAAAATAGGCAGGAATTTCGGAAATTAATGGCTAAATAAAGGATTTGGTAAATGCAGAACAGAAATACAAAAACGACAAGGCAAAACACTCAACACCCAGTGGTATATAGGAATCAAGTTTGAGGCACGTACGAGGCACACGGGTGATAGACAATGATTCATTTTGAGGAACGGTGCCTAATGGTGAAAGACGCGGTTGCTTGAGTGCAATCATTGGGAGAGCACCGCTAAGTGTAATTGTTTTTTTTTTCAACTTATTTGAAGATGTGCTTGTGTTTCAATTAGGTTTAACTGAATGAGCGTTTTATTTATTAATTTTCCTCAAACAATTTCTCATCATTTTTCTTATTTTAAAAAATATTACAATTATTTTAAATTTAATTTTGCTTAAATTAATTTTTTAAAATATCTAGGTTCACGCCAACCGTGCCCAGGCCGTGCTGGCCTAGGCATGCCTCAATACCCTGTTCTAGTCACGTTTTGCCAAGTGATAAGGCCCGAAAACTACATTAGTTGTTGTTAACTCAGAAATCACATTAATTGTAATTAAGACCAAAATGAAACTGGCATGTGCACATACATCATATCTCAAGATGTAGTTTGACCATGAGTAATAATCCAATTTCCATATATCGTAATCCAACATGCCGATCTAAGATATACCAGAAATAATTCATCCATATTATTTTCAATGCATGTCCAAAATAAAAATCTGACTCGAATCCATTCAATGCTTGATCTAATCTTATTAAATAAGATGCCATGAAATGGTTTAATTTTTCCCTTAATTCTCAAAGTGCGTGGATTGAGGAAATATGTGGTCAGGCTATGTAATATATTTTGTGCATTGCATGGTTTATTAAAAGAAAAATACTATGTAATACACCTTATTATAACTAGTCTGAAATATATTCGCACGTTCGATGAATTGGTGAATAGAACTTAGAAGGAGATGCACAAGAATCATTTAACAAATTCAAGGGATTAGCATCTATTTATTGTTTTCTTCCCGTGACCAAGTTGAAACGCAACGTTTGTCAAACAATACAGCATTTCCAGCATTTAATTATTTTTTTGTTTTCCCTTTAGTCACAATTGCAAGAAATTTCCATGATCTTTCAAGCGTTGATTGTATTCACAAAGGTGCAAATGAATTGTCGTGAAACATTGAATTGGCTCAGCAAGATTACAGCTAATGATAATAATAATAATCTAATGATGAGGTTGCGTATATACATCCATATATAAAATAGTCTTCTTATCTAATTCTGTTTTTTAAATTGAAATGATATTATAATTGCTGTGCTTTTACCCTAAAATAATTAATTTAGTAATAGTATATTTCTCTATCACTGCCCACGACCATCCTTTAAAAGGCAATCATTGATTCTTAACCTTGCGGAGATTGTCGCAATCTAAGGTCCCATCATGTTAGCCATCTGGAAGATGTAACGAAGACCAAGACTTTTTCTAGCGAAAATAATAAAAAACAAAAACCAAGACTTAAACAATCATAAAAGACCAAGACAAATTATCAGTAACTAGTGAGGCAGATTTATTAATTTTTATTTTTTCGGCCAAATTAGACTTATTAGTTCTCCTCGGCCTAGATCAATATGAAATGAAAGTGTGACAAAATTTGATCATGATAGGCCATCAAAAAAATAATACCTATTTATGGTCCTTTAGACAAAATAATCTAGTTGGTTTCAATAACTCGTCTTGCGACTATCTTAGAAAATTCTATGGTCGGGGACCAATAAAACATTATCTAAGATGCAAATCTTCTTCTTTTCTTTTCTTTTTGATTTAAAATGTAAGTATTATAGAACATATGAAGTACAATAACTTAGGGGCACCTGGGCATTAAAAATAGAGTTAATAATTCAAAAAGATGAAGGTAGGAAGTCTAGTCTCTACATAATAGTCAATACAACACTTGATTGAGAATGTTTAATTTTTTGATAAAATGAAGCTCTACATCCTACATTTTTACGTACCTTAGCCAAAATAATATGGATGTCAGTTGATTTGTTTTAAAACCATTTATGATTGTGCTCCATCCAAATGCGATATATGATTTCTAGGAAAGATACTTTGAGGAGTCTCACCATAAATCTTGCCTTTTGTTTCCCTAATTATCCATTGAAGTTCCTCATTCTATTCTCCTAAAGAATGCCTAATCCCATGTTCCACAAGGATACTATGCCAAATGCTGCCTGTCTAGTCGCACTAGAAAAATAGATGAGTTCAGTTTTCTATGTCGGCCCCTGCAGAAGTTACTCTGGATATCCACTAAGGTCATCCTTCATGCTATGATCTATGCTGTAAATAGTCTGTCTTTGCATATTAGCTAGTCAATAAAATTGTGTTTGCTAATGCCGCTACTCCAAATTAGGTTATACCACTCCACAACCAGACCCCTATTTCTATGTTTGTCATATATATCACGATGACTATATCTTGGACTAGAAATAGCTGAGGTTAGGACATGTCATAATTTAGGAGATATCATCAACTCCAAGCCAAACTACCCCTGATATCAAGTTGCATTTTGTTAAGATGCAAATCTTTTAATAATGGACGGTAAATAGTGTTCCATTTTTGGACATATCTTCTATAAATAGATCTTAATTTCTTGAATAATTTCTTAAACCGTGTGCCTTCTTTTCATAATCTTATTATTTTTTTTCTTTTTTTGAGATGAGGATGGAGATTATTTCTTTATTTTCACGTTCAACAACCAAATCCTGTTACCAAACAAATAATCCAGAGGACGAAGACCATGTTTTCTCATTTTCACACATTCAAACAACCTATAAATATTTAACAAGAAATTCTTCTTGCCATGAACCAAATTAAAACGTCAGCTTTGAAAATCTGTCTCCGAGTTTCAAAAAATTGAGATGTTAACATCAAATCAAAACCTGTCTTCAAACTCTAAAAGTTTTTTATATATATAACTAACTTTAAGAGTAAATATCGTATGAGACTCCTATTCATCTGACAAAATTATGAGCTAAAAACCTCCATTCAAATTAACATCGAAAATCTGTTTAACCATAACATTGGATAAAAATCATCAATTTATGAAACAATGTTACAACTTGTTAGATATGATCATGGTGAACATCATTCGTAAAATTATCCAATCTCTCACGTATTCATAATATTGCCTGTATCTTGCATATGGTCATATTATATCTAGATTCATGATATTATGTATTCTATGTTAGTTTGGGGTCTACATAATTGATTGCCAATACTTGTATTAGACATTCCGCTTATGTAAAAAAGGCCTTCAGTTCATTCATCTCTCGCAAGACTTTCGAAAGTCGCATCGCCGTCGAGATAGCCTCCGCAGCCGTCTACTACAAA
This sequence comes from Corymbia citriodora subsp. variegata, assembly GCA_014858505.1. NCBI lineage: Eukaryota > Viridiplantae > Streptophyta > Magnoliopsida > Myrtales > Myrtaceae > Corymbia > Corymbia citriodora. The sequence goes on along the minus strand of CM026419.1, from coordinate 14,969,946 downwards.
AGACTTTGAATCCTAGAATCACGTTGGTGAACCGAGGCCCACCGCGACCCAACTCCACCATGTACGAAAGCATCACGGACAGGGGCAAAACAAACTCCTCCAATCTGTGCCATCATACGCCACCGCCCTTCAACACTCATTTGTCAACGAACCACTCATCAGACAATCTAGCGCCACTCACCGTCGAGTTAGTGCCACTGCCCGACCTTGCATCATATTTAAGAAGATAATGACGGCATCAAGTAACCATCATATCACCGCCAAGATAGTGCCGCTCAACCCTCCATGTTATCGCAACATTATTGCTGTGAGAGCTGGCAATTTTTGTTCACATGTAATAATTGGGTCTTGCAATCGTGTCAAGCAAAGTTTCCATACTAGGACCGGTCAAAGAACCGTTTTGGTTTCTAGTTTAAAGATCAATTTGGTTGAATCGTCCGATTGAACCATTGGGCTGACGAAGTTGGAAAATGTACGAAGAAACTTATAATAGTTATTGAGTATTGCCCGCAAAAAAGGAGGGGTCACTCTGGTGGATAAGGCGCTCTTTAATGTGAAATAGGTCTGGTCAATCCTTGCCCTCCACAAAGTCTTTAGATTCTTTCAACAAGTCGACAATTTGGTCAAATCAATCTAGTCTGGTGTCCTCTATTTTTGAATTGGACCATGAGAGAGAGATATAAAAACAAAGGTGGGGATAACTTGTGGAAGGGGCTGGTGGTGCCAGTCAGAGGAGTCGTGTCCTTCAGGGACAAAGATATGACGTCAGTAAGAAAGAAGGTATTTCATGTGAGAGTTATACCACGTGATGTGACAAGTCAATGAAGAAGCCAGATAAAATGACATGCATGTTATGCGGGTGATGGGAATAAACTGCTAACATCACAAAAATTGTGGGATCTGCACAAAGTACAATTCTGTGCATTTGTTTATCACAAAAGGCCAAGAATTCAGAGCGATTCGTGAAATCAATCACTCCAGTAGCGGATGGGCAAGTGATGGAAAATGATTTGATGCAAAGACGGTATGATAAGTGAGAGGTTTAGTACATTACGATTCTACAAAATCTTTGTAAGTTCTTCTAAATTTTAGAGATAGTGAGGAAATCTAAATGTTAATGTTAAGCTAAAGACTAAAGTATGTGCATCCCTATGATACAATTACTTGCAAATAATAGGAAAATAGGTAAAAATTTAGGAGATTAATGGCTATCTATACAGAGGAATTGGTAGATGCATAACACAAATACTAAAAAAGATAAAGTAAAACACTCTACACCCATTGGCATATAAGAACCATGAAGTGCCTAGCTTTGAGGCACGTGCAAGGGGTAGGGACAATGGACGATGATTGACTTCCAAGGAAAGGTGCCTAATAGGGACATGATAAAAATTACGGTATTGTATTAACCGAATCATGATGAAAGACATGGTTGTTTGAATATAATCATTATTGGAACACTGCTAAATGTAATTTAAAAAAATATATATTTGAAGATGTACTTGTGTTTCAATTTGGTTTAACTGAATGAGTTTTTTTTCTTATCAATTTCCCTCAAATAATTTCTCATATTTTCATTATAAAAAAAAAAGATATTGCAGTTGTTTTGAATTTAATTTTGCTTGAATAAAATCTTAAAAATATCTAGGCCCATGCCAATCATGTATAGGTTGCGACACCCAAGCATGCTTTCTTTATTTGTCTTAGTCACAATTTGCTGGGTGATAAGGCCCAAAAACTAATTGGAATTAAGCTTGGAAATCACATCAATTATGATTAAGCCCAAAACAAAACTGACCTATGAACATATATAATATTTCAACTCGATCATGAGCACTAATTCAATTTCCATATATCGAAATACAACATGTTGATATGAGATATACTAAAAAATAATTCATCCATATAAACATTTTCGATGCATGTCTTAAATAGCAATCTAACTCGAATCCATTCAATACTTGATCCAATTTTATTAAATAAGATTCCATGAAAAGGTTTAACTTTTTCCTTAATTCTCAAAGTGCGTGGGTTAAGGAAATATATGGTTAGGCTATGGTGTCATCTAAAAAATTAAAGCTCTATTTCATGGACAAGATATCAATCAACCTTTTAGATATAAAAATTCAAAATGAAAGGCTTGGTGATAACATACCAGTTCAAAATAAATTCATTTTACATGGAATTGAAGCATGTGGTGCTGCCGTGAAATAGATAAAAGATAAATAACCATGGGCATTTGTTTATCTCTACCTCAAATTTCCAACTTCATCAAGAATATGACAATTTTAAATAAAATTAAAATATAAAATCGCTTCCACAACTACTAGCTTGGTCCTTTCTCGACTTCTTTCTCACATTTCTAATTCCGTTTCAACTCAATTGTTTTTATTTAAATTATTTATGAAATTCCAATTTTCGATGACCAAATAAAAACCGAGCGTGTGCTTATATTTTTAATACACTGCAATGTACACAGATTCTAGTTCTTTACAGCCCAATTGAAAAATTTATGTACACGTTACTCGTGAGTGACCAAGCCAACAAGTTTGACTTGACTAGTGGGTCACGTCCGAAAGAAGATAAAGCAAGGACTAAAACCATTTGCTACAGATCCTAGTGAATCAATTACTAAAGATTTCTTATTCATTTTCTCTTGCGCGGTAACAGATTCATGTTCATACTTGTTCATAGAGATTAGTTCATGGATCCTTTTTTAGGTAGTAGAAAAGTATCTTTCGTTCCAACTTTCACTCTCAAATTGCCATGCATCTTCATTCCCTTTGTTACTTTTAATTCATGTTCATGAAGGTTCCTATGTGTCACCAATTCATAATTCAAAGACCATTTGGACGTTATCTCTAAATATCGCTACTTCCTTCTCAAAGGAAGCCTAGACACTTGATCCCCTTCTTTTCTACGCTTTTACTCCAATTATCTTTGATTTTTTGAATACTTCACGTTCTTCTTTTTTTTCATTTGTTTATTGACTTTTCAAGAGCTGAATGATATCCAACAAAATTGTAATAAAAAAAAAGACCTCGAAAAGAACTCAAGGAGAGTGTACAAGTATTTCATATATCATTAGTAACTTAATACTAACGAATTATGCTCATTTGGTGTCATTTAACAGATTATAGCTCTATTACAGACAATACGTCAATCAACAATTTAAATTTGAAAGTTTGAGGTGAATAGGTCGGTTACATCAAATCATAAATTGGTCTTATATAAAATTATTGGCATGTGGGCCAGCATTAAATAAATAAAAGAGAAATGATAACGATCATCTGCTCATCTCTATCTCGCATTTCCAACTTCATTAAGGATATGACAATTTTAAATATAATTAAAATAATAATTCACCGAATTTGAACCAAATCATAAAAGAAGTGGAGCAACCAACCTGAAACGAATAGAGAAGCGAAATTCACGCAAAAAGAGAAACGAACCCCGGGGGGGTGGGGGGAGGTGGGGGTTGAGGGGAGGAAGCAAGAACAAAGATGGCCTAAGATTGATCGAACTTAAGCAAGAGGAAGAGTTCCTTGTTCCGAGCCATTGGAAGAGAGAGGGACATATCAGCTTGTCAGGGAAGCTCGAGTTTTCTTGGAGAGCAAAGGCTGAGAGACTTGTTCACTTTTAGCTTTAGAAAAAAAATAAGTGAAAGTTTCGTCGAACGGTCCTTTAAGACCGCGAAAATTCAGAGACTTTCAACATCCTTTTTTTCATTGTTTTGTTGAGCGATCGTTTTACTAAAGATACAGCTGATGATTCATGTTGTGTCAGACTAATTGTGTCATGTTAGAGTTAGGATATAACATGAATATGGCAAAACCCAAACAAGACGTGTTTAGTGAACATATTGAGCTGCCACAATATGAACATGACACTTTTAATAAAGTAGGTCAGACGACACGATGAGACAAATATGATTATTAAATGTGTCACCATATGAAATATCGACACAACATCATGCAATATGCTAACCTATATACATGCAAGAAGAAGCAACACATTGCATTACATCTAAAGCAAAGAACAAAATTGCTTGCTGTGATATTCTAATAACAAGTGACACGCAGCCTTTTGTATTAATATCAATCCATTACAGGCCATAAAATTTTATCACACAAAGTGCCCCATTCTTTTGTATTAATATCAATCCTATTTACAGGCCATAAAATTTTATCACACAAAATGCCCCAAATTTTGAACATACTAAAGCCATAAATTTCAAAATGTAAAAATTAAAAACAAAAAAACAAGAAGACCATGAAACAAGAGAGGAAAAGTCAAAATTCGTCGAAATATGTTTGGATACATGTTGGGTGGAAATGATGTAAATGGAATTAATTTCGTCGATTGACTTAATTATCCTTCATTCTAATCATCCTTAGAAAGGAAGTAAGGCCATTTTTGGAAGAAAAGTGCAATTTGTGCATTTCCTCTCATTTATATGGACTTTTAGAAAGAAATAAAACGCGGGCCCAAAAGGAGATATTTCCCTTTCATATAGAATCATTTTCATCGACTTCCTTTGTGATTTAAACAGCTGAGCAATTGAAAATTTATCCTCAATTAATATTTTAGCTTCAGTTAATCTTACATATGAGTGATACTAAAACTTGAAACCCGCCAAATGAAAAACACGATTGATGGAAATTTTCTCCAATTAGAAAAGTGCACGCATCTAGAGCATGAGGTTTATTGGGCAACGATTACATGACACCACATTAGTTTGGCCAATGGAAATGGGATTAGACAAGAGGGGTTGTGAAAACGAGGTAGTGGAGATAGGGTTGTTCATATATTGGGCTAAAAATAGTAAGACTAAGGCCCAAGATTATCATGAGGATTAGGCATCATGTGAGCTTATACTCAAAGGAAGATGCTTCCATGGGCTTTCCTAATAATTTCAATATCTTAGGTGTGAACTGAAAGAATTCATCTTCAAATATCATAGATGCGCGTGAAGGCAGTTTGTTGTTCAAACATGTTTTAAGGAAGTCGATTAATTACACTTAAGTATGTTTAAATATGTGTTTTAATATACAAATGTGTTTCAAATATGTGTTTCTGAAAAAAAAATGCTGTGGGCTTTTTAGGGGCCTCTTTAGGGCCACCGAATCTTCTGCAATGAAACAACGTCAACTTAATTAGCTGAAGGCCGTGTCTTCAGAACTTACCTCTTTCTCAAGAACATGAACCTTCTTCAGCATTGCCTTGGGGAAAACTAATGTTCGTGTTATTGGGAGTGGACCAACCCAGCAAGCATTTGTAGAAAAGCATCCTAAAAGAGTCTTTTGGTGTTCATCAATCCTTTTAAGCAGCAGGAAAAGCATCTTTCTTTTCAACTTTTCACCCTCAAATGGTCATGGACAGAGAGCAGAGTCAGGGAAAAAGAAAGAGAGCCGAGGAAGAGAGCACTGAGGAAGTATCCACTTATTTATTCATCTCTCCAAAAGCCACAGGTGTAGGTAGCGGTCAATACGACGTGTTCTTGAGCTTTAGAGGCTCAGATACCCGCAAGACATTCACCGATCACCTCTACCACAATCTGATCAAGGCAAGGACCGTACCAATTTGTGTGTTCAAGGATGATAATAGTATACCAATAGGTGAGAAATTTGGTTCAGAAATTCTTGATGCCATTGGACGATCTAAGATTTTCATCCCCATCATCTCCGAAAATTATGCTTCGAGCAAATGGTGCCTCTGCGAGCTCATTCGTATCATGGATCGGAAGAAGAGCATTTCACACATAGTGTTGCCCATTTTTTACAAAGTTACCCCATCAGATGTGCGGCATCTAAAAGGAAATTTTGGAAATGCCTTCCGTAGGCAAAAGCATTTTGAGGAGAAGGATATCCAGGAAGGGCAACGAGCACTTAATGAAGTCAGTTACTTAAATGGATGGGAATCTGAGAAATTTGCTAATGGGTACTTTACTGAACTTTTCCTTTTTTGATAAGTAAGTTTTCTTCTTCACGCATAACTAATGATACGCGGAGGAATTACTTTCACTGCAATCTTAGAAAATATCCCCAAAATGTTAAAATGAACAACCATAATGCCTCGAATACAATGAACACCAGTACTCCCGAAGTTGTCCCTGAAAACTAAACCAACGACAACTAAAACCAAAGCATCCCATAGTGCCCAAGAATTTTACATTTTCCTGCGGCACAGACCAAAAAATAAAGAAACGACAATACCTCCAGCCAATAGCATCAATCACTAAATAATAGGCTTACAAAGGGCTCTAATCCTGGATCTTCCAAAGCTTGATCACCACCAAGATAAAATCGATCTCCTATAGCTTAGTTAATAAGGATTGAATATTTCGCATAGACCATGTCTAGGTTCACAACCTCTCATTGTTTTTTTTCATTTTTTTTTTACAGGCATGAGGGAAAATTAATAGAACAAGTGGTCGAAACTGTTATAAGCAAGTTACAAGAAGACTTTAGCTAGATGTGCCTAAGCAACTAGTTGGACTTGATGGTTGTATGAAGGAAATTATGAATTGGATCAACAATCCTTCCATCAAAGCTCAAATGATTGGAATTTATGGCATGGGTGGGATAGGCAAGACAACTCTTGCCAAGTGCATCTACAATCAACTCTTGAATAAATTTATGCACATTAGCTTCCTTCCAGATGTTCGAGAAACCACTAGGCTCTCTGGTATTATGTATCTACAGAGTCAACTTATATCGGATATACTCAATGAAAAAAAGAAAGTGTCTAGAATTGATGATGGAATTAATATAATCAAATCTAGATTTGGACAAAAAAAGGTTCTCATTCTTCTAGATGATATAGATGCCAAGAATCAACTAGATGCGTTGGTTAGGGAACGTAATTGGTTCATGGCAGGAAGTTTGATCATTGTGACAACTAGAAATAAAGCCGTTCTTGATCAATCTGAATTTGAGGTAGACTACGAGTATGAATTGAAGGAATTGGATAAGGAGCAAGCTTTGCTTTTGTTTAACATACATGCATTGCGTACAAACCATTCTCCAAGGGACTTTGAGGCTATATCTCATGATATCATATCCACCACGGGTGGGCTTCCCTTGGCACTTCAAGTCGTAGGTTCATACTTGTATAAAAAAACTAGATCGAAAAGTATGGGAAGATGTGCGGAAGCAATTAAAAAATTGACCACATAGAGATGTCCAAAAGATATTACGAATAAGTTATGATGCATTAGAAGATGGACATAAGAAGATTTTTCTCGATATTGTTTGTTACTTTATTGACCGAGGGAGCGAATTCGCCATGTACATGTGGGAGGATTGTGGGTTTTATCCAAGTCAAGGTATTGAAGAGTTGAAATTGAGGTGCTTAATTAAAATTAGAGATAATGGTACATTTGAGGTACATGATCAACTAAGAGATCTTGGAAGAAGCATTTTTTGCCAAGGACAACCGCTTGAGAAATGTAGCGGACCATGGGACTACGACTATGAGGGAGTTCTAAGAGTACTAAGACTATATCAGGTAAAATTCGGCACTCTTTTATTTTTCTCTCCCTCTGCTAAAAAAAGTTAAATCATTTGATTCAATTTCATTGATATGAACTACATCTGTAGAAATTTGACCGACAATCGATTTAAGATCCTTTAACTACAATTTCACATTTAAAACTCTTTTACTAAAAGCATGCAATTGTCATATCTAGTTGAAAATATTGATAATCTAAAGGACTACAAGAATGAATAAGATGAAGAATAAACATCATAGATCTGATAAATGAAGATTTTTTGGTTAAAAAAAATAGTAGTATGTGCTAATTATAATAACAAATAATTAATTCAAAACGATAAGATTGGAAGAAATTCCACGCTTATGGCATGTGTTTGCTTTCTGGTAATGTATTGTGGTGCTCCTTTGATTTAGGAATCCAATGTTTGATATTTTTTTTCTCCATTTTGATTTTGAAGATATTGATCCCTCAACTAGTTATAGTTATCTCTTTCTTCTTATTTCCTCTTAATAGATAACATAGCAAAAATCTCCTTAAAAATATCTTTTGGAAAATCTTACTATTTTTTAAGGTTTTATCCCGTTGACCTTGCTCATTTCATGGATTTGGATCGGTGTATGATAAAGAGTGGATTTTTTTATGACAAACATTTCTATCCACTATGAGTTGTTCTATATTATTTATATTTTGGGGGACAATGCGCCTTTTGTGCTAGAAACTGCTAGACTGACTTAACTATTTCTTTAAAAGAAAAAACTTCAGTAATTAGAGGAAATGTCGTGCTTATTATTAAATATCCATATCCTTGTATTCATTATATATGATTTTCAGCATGAAGCCAATTTTTTCAACTATGTTTTATCTTTTACTTAAATTATCAATGTTTATGTCATTTTATTATTATATATTGTCCATTTGGGATGCCTCAAAAGCTCATGGTTGATCAATGGCAAGGAATTAACCCTAGCAATTAACAAATAGATGTTGGGCAAACAAAACAGCTTTATATTCTTGATATAATTTGAAATAGTTTGTTCCTATAATTCCATATCACGCTCTTTCGTTGATCCAATAACTTCTTATCATCAGCAAAAAAATCGCACCATATGGGTGCTTAAAAAAAGAAAAAAAGAAAAAGATGTCAAATCTATTTTGAATAGACAAAACTGCTAAAAGATGATAATTAGTGTGGGGAAAAAAATTGAATGGTTGTACAATTTGAGAGATTTTGATTTAACTTTGGAAAATGAAAATACTTATGAGATTGATTTCTCTCTATCTTGACTATTTCAAATATTATTACGTCTATCATGTTATATCCAATTTCTTCACTTCATTTTGGTGAAATATATGCAAATTGCTTGCAAACTTTCGACGGAAATTTGAGGTTCGAAATCCCCTTTCCATATAATAGATTTTTTAATGTAATATAGAGAATAGACCAATGTACAAGCAAAAATTATGAAAGATAGTATGGGATGATGATCACAACAATTTAGCAACTTTTCCGATGAATAGAGTTAAGAGAAATTATACCGTAAAAGTGACACGACGACAAGCATGTCCACCGTAAAAGTGAATCTCCAACCAATTGAACTTTTGAAGGAAAATAAAGGTATTATTATAAAAGTCAATCAAAGCCATAAGGGAATTTTTTCACCATCTTCAACAATTTATTTTAGCAGGAAAGTTAAATAGTGTGTTTTGTTTTATAAGACGCAAAAAGAAACGATGCCATTTTTGTGGAAATGGATGCACGATTAAACAATGTCACCATGCCACTTTTTAGTTTAAAAGTTCATTTTCCAGTTATTCTGAAAGCGATTTTTTTTATTGAATCCCTATCAAAATTGCTAGCCAATATCACCATGTCACTATTTAAACATACTTTACAAAACAAAAAAACGTTTCAATTTTCAAAGAAATGATCAAACACTTCACACAAATAGTTAATGATATTTAAATATCTTCTGCAAATATTTATGTTATATATTCTTATTTTCTATATTTATTTTGATTATGCATATTTGTTTTGATTTGATTTCCTTAGATAATCTTGTAATAAAGTCTATACATAACTCTCCATGTAGTCTTTTCTATTGATATATATATATATATATATATATATATATATAGAAAAATCCCCACTTTTACTCTTTCACATTATTACATTTAACTAATGACATGAAAAACCTAGTACTTCCTTAGCTACTTACAAGTGGCCCACCGGCGCTCTTTAACAAATTCTTTTGAAAAGTTATACAGAAGTCATATGAAAATTTACAAATAAAAATTTGTGCGCGTCGAAATGGTTACATGTATTTCGTCTTAAATAAAAGTCAAAGTGCACGTGCTAGAGAATTTCAAAAAAGAAGAAGAAGCATAAGATAAAACATTAAGGTGCATTTGCCTTAGTTGTTTTAAAGCAATAACTATTTTTTCTTTATCTCCATGTTATTTGTTTAATTTTCGAAAGGTCATCAAAAATAAAACTAAATGTGGGGTTCACGTGTCCATATTTGTACACAGGAAGGAAGGGATGGAAAGGTAATGAATCTTGCAAATCTAAGATGTAGAAAAAGCAAAGACTAAAAAAAGTTAAAGGTCTAAGAGGTTCGGTCACTTTCTCTTGTCCAATTCTTTCTCTGTATCTAGACGAAGATGAACAATTAAAGAAATTTGTAGAGATGGGGACGCACCTCCTCCTCCTGGTTCCACGACTTGATGCGGGCAGCTTCAAGTGGAACCTCCAATGGCGAACTCCTTTCTGAAGTGAGATGGCTTGGGTGGTGGGTCATAGGAAGGGATTTGTCTCTTCCGACTACCAACTTGCATCTACCGAATTTATCGGTGCTGGAATTAGGAGTCAACAACTTCACAGAGGATTGGGAAGGATGGAGTTCGTTTGTGGTAAGATTACGAAGAAAAAGACATCGTCTCAGCGATTTTAGGGTTTTTGAGTTTTGTTTAGCCGATCAAACTCCTTCTTTGACAGCTTAATCTCCTTTCTGTGTTAGGCATCAAAGCGGCTTAAAGTTCTCAACCTTTGTTCATGTTGGAATTTAAGATGTACTCCTGATCTCTCAGCTTTCACACAGTTGAAGATTCTATGCTTGTCTTGGTGTGGCAAACTAAAGCATCTCCACCCTTCTATTGGCAAACTCACGAGCCTCGTTTCCTTGGATTTGAGTCACTGCAGAAGTCTCAAGGAGCTACCAAAGGAGATGGGCGAATTAAAAGATTTAGAAGAACTCTTATTAGATAATATTGGTATTACAGAGATTCCTACATCTGTTGCTTATCTAGGGAAGTTGGAGAAACTGAGTGCCTTCGGTTGTAAGTCACTAAGAGAAATCCCTAGCTCAATTGGGGATTTACAGAATTTGCAACAACTTAACTTGAGTTATTCTCACATTGAAGCCAATTTCAATGCTATTGGAAGGTTGAAAAATCCGCGAAGTCCAAGTCTCGAATCATGCTGTAGTTTGAAAGGGGCAATTCAAAGTGAAATCAATGACTTGCTTTCCCTCGAATCGATGCCTGATTTGCCAGACAGTATCCAGACTCTTTCTTCTCTCCAACGCCTTGACCTAAGGGGCTGTGACAAGCTCCTATTACTGCCAGAGCTTCCTTCGGGCTTAACATATCTGTCGATCTCTTTTCAAAGTCCCAAATTGCCACAACTTTCTAGCCTCATCCACCTAGAAGAACTCCGTCTTCAGTCATGCCATCTCCTTGAAGACATCCCCGAGCTTTCCTCGAGACTCTTGAAACTCTGTGTTGAGGAGTGTGGTAAGCTGATATTGCATAAGCTCGACAGATTCATGTATTTGGAAGAGCTTTCAATAGAAAAGTGCAAGTCCATTGAAAGATTGGCCCTTTCACAATTAATTCGTCTGAAACAATTATGCGCTAAGCATTGCAATAACCTAGTTGAAATTCAAAGCCATGATAATTTGGAGCTCTTGGAGGACATATTAATAGATCGATGCAATTCCATTAAAAGGCTTCTCTTTCCAGAACTACGATATTTGAAGAAATTAGAGGCTATTGAGTGTAACAATCTAGTCGAAATTCGTGGTCTTGATGGTGTGAAGTTCTTGAAAGAAAGGAGATTCCTGGATGGGCTAGGGAGACTTTGCCAAATTTGCAAATATGTGAGAAGTTAAAAGCTCTAAAAATTGAAGACTCCAAGAAACTTACTCAACTTTGGGGACTTGAACAGTTGGATTTAGTTTTTTTGGATATCTATGGTTGCAACTCATTAGAAAGGCTACCAAAATTATCTAGAACATTCTCTTTGGAAATTATGGAAGAGATCCATCTCGATCTCTCTCTATTGGAAATTATGTGATGAATCTTATACCCATATTACAGCAGTGAGACTCGTCATATTTCTTCAACAGAGGTAGATAAGCAGTGAACAATCATTTTTTTTCTGGGATTTATGACCTACTTTTGATTGCCATGTTCTTTAGACAAGAAGGTTTTCCATGATAGGGTTCTACACTTGCCTAAATTGCTAGTCCTACATAGTTGAAGAGGCAGGGGTAGTTGGTCATTGAAGCTGACATGATGGTTCAACCAAGATCAAAATATAGACCCAAATGTCAATAGAAGGCATAGTAAGATTCTCCATCCTCGAATGGCCAGCATGAGTGAATAGAGGAGTACTTTTCTCAAAGCTATATCTTTTTAGAATGATTTGCTCCACACTGGGTATTTATTTGATTGATTTTGAAAACTCTGGATTTGCCTCTGTAAAATGCTATTGATTATTGTATAGCAATGTTTTTCGCTTATCCTTCCATTGGCAGCTTCTGTAGACTGTAGAAAGATAGCAGCTTGCTTGGCAAGAATGAAAATATTGACAAAGGTAAACAAGAATTCCTAGTGATTAACAGCTCCCCTATCGATAAAACCGGGATCTGAAATTTTCATTGAGAGGCTGATGAACTTCCGCTACTCATAATTGCATAGCATGCCCAGAATTTCCTGATGTCCAACGTTCACATTTTTTTCAAAAATCCATTGAGTACCTTTGTAGGTTCTTTTGTATATCAAATTTGACTAATGGCAGATGTCCTATTTAGGACGAGCACCTTTCGATTTTCTGTGATGAAGGATAACCCTGTCAAGTTTCTTATTATTCCCTTGATGTCCCTCATTAGCCCCCTTAAGAGCATCACTTCCCAGTAAATATGATGAACTCAGCTAAATAAAATTCAAGGTTCAAGTGTTTTTGGTTGGTGATAAGAAAAAATGTTGAAGTAGATGCAGCTGGTTGGTCATATATGGATGTGGACCCCCTTAACATTACCAATAGTCAAACTGTTGTTTTGAAAAATTATCAAGCAAAGTAAACTGGTGCTGCTTCTATGACAAGTTTGGTTGGTCTATGTAACGATCTAGACTTACTTTGTGACTTCAATTCAATTAACTATATTGATGACTTTTAGCATTAATGTGTCATTTTTTGCCTATCGTTGAAACAAGCTAGGATGGGGAGCTCAAGAATTTGCTAATTAGTTTGCATCCTGTCTAATCCTATCATTCTCATGGAACTGCTTTATCACATAACTGATTTGGGTGTGGCTAACTAGGTTAAGGAACTTCAAATTCCACACCTGAGACCGATCAAAATAAAGAAAAGGGAGTTTGCGGAGGCAGCATTAGCAATTGCTGAGGACCATTTTCCATGCCAACTTTGAAGTCGCTGCAGGGCTGACTGGAGTGTCCCAAGGAAGTTTTGATGCTTATGAATATTCAAACACTGTATTTCATCTCAACGTCACATCCCTGAAAGGTTGTACATGTATTTTTTTTCAATTAAATATTCTTTCTATATTCTCATTAGGTTCTAGCTATCCTTTAATCAAATACTAAGCTGCCGATTTTTGTATGTTACCCTGATGCAGAGTTGTCTAATGTGGTTGCATTCTAATGATATCACTCCAGAATTGATGAGGCTTAGCAGAGGGATGTATGCACTACGAGGCTCCTCCATTTCTGTCAGTTTATTTGTGTGATGATATACTTTGAATGTTGTCTTATAGGTTTCTGATTTGATGAGCTTAGTTCTCATGTATGCAGCATTGGATTTGTAAAGTTGAAATTGACCTCCTCGCAAACTATCCCATATTGCTGATGCAAATTGGATCTTGCAAAATAATCTAGTGGCAAACACCTCTTTATGTTCTGTAGTTTAGGGACTTCACCTTTTCAGCATAGTTTTTTAAATTTCAATCCTGTTCCTAAAAACAAACAGGGAAAGTGCTGCTAATTGCTTACTTCTTTTAAGTTAAGGCTTGTTGGTTTCCTTTTCATCGACCAGCTAATGAAGTCTGTGTTCATTGTGGTCCAACATCGACTAGTGTCAATGTTTATGCATTTGTACCTTATCTCTCATGGGGTAAATTCATATACTATGATCTTGGATATCTTTGTTTATTGATAATTAGTCAGTGCTATCTTCCTTGTGCAGATTAAAGATGCATTTGATGAAACTTGGACAAAGTCCCCAAACACCACGAGTTGGAGAGACGGGCAAGAATGAGCTATGTCAGTATGGAAAAGCATTCCGAAGTTCTTTGCTATTGGTGTTTATCATTTGCTCCGTGTTGTTAATACTCTTCAAAGATTCTTAAAATAAGGTGACCTCTTCTCATGTGGTGTATTAGTCCTTTGCAAGCTTTGAAATTGTACCATTCTTTAGCAAAGGCCTCATCATAAATTGCTTGGAGGAAGACTACATGCGTAGGTGGTTCCATAGGTGAAGCCAAGCATAAAATGAGATTTGTTAACAGCATTGCCATTTAGAAGTCCACTTCAAGCTATAGTTTTGTGACTGAGAGAGACCTTTTTTTGAGGAAAATGCAAATGCCGTAAAATCAACAAATAATTGGTCAATTGCAGCCAAGAGTTTCAATGAAAATGTTTCCAAGAAGATGGTAGTTTCTCATTTGGAAGAATTTTGAACACAAAATAATGTGTTCATTAGTGTGAAATCATCTCTATGGTCTAGTAATGTCTGAAAATTCATATGTAGGCATTTTGAAATCATCTCTATGGCCATACGATCTCAAACTTGATTTATTTAAGCATGAATCTAAAAGCCGAAGAGACATGGACATGTACATTTTCATACCTAAAACCAAGTAGAGAGACCATATCATTCTTGAAGAGCAACATTCTTTTCCCCTTCGAGACATTTTCGGGTGGACACATGGAGCTGATGCTGCTCGAATTCGCTCCTCCACAGTTGTCCACGACATTTCCACCACTAAAACTAGGTCTCTCTCTCTCTCTCTCTCTCTCTCTCTCTCTCTCTCTCTCTCTCTCTCTCTCTCTCTCTCGTAGTGGATCTGTTCTAGTACACTTATGTCAGTATGATTAAGCACTAGGGTTTGGAGTGAAGTATTGAGTTGTGTTATGCAATTCTCTATCAAAGGTTTGTCTGAGTCTTTAGTGTGGATGGAATTTATATGTGGGGTCTATTTCTTGAATGAGAATTGGTGGGGAAGAAAGAGTTATTATGTTCATCTTTCAAGTTCTTGCACCAATCAAAAAAAAGTTCTTGCACTAAAAGCTAGCGGCATTGATTTTCTGACACCGTCTTGATTTGTGGTTTCTCTTTGAATGTTGTGTTAAATGACAGAGCATGAATAGGTGGTTTGCGTGAAAATTGCTATTTCGGTTGTTTAGACAATGAAGGAGGCTATTGGTGGAAGATATAAAATGGTGCGTTTATTACAGAGAAGAGAAGAAAGCGAAGATCAGATCAAAGTCGGGACGGGAGAAGGTGCATCTCGGTGTTCGGCTGGATCACCAAGTTGAAACTGGGGAGAGCATGGCAATCTTAGGATCCACAAGAGAAATGGGATCGTGGAAGAAGAATGTAGCAATGGACTGGACCTAGAGCAGATGGGTATGTGAGTTAGAACAGAAATATATTAGATTTTGCTGATATTACTGAGATTCTTATGTTTATCGATTTTTTGAGGAAGCTGGACAAACTGAGTGCCAGCTGTTGTGAGTCACTCGGAGAAATCCCCAACTCAATTTGGGATTTACAGAATTTGCAACATCTAGACATTAGTGGTTCTGGGATTGAAAAGCTTCCTAGTGCTATTGGAAGGTTGAAAAGTCTGTGCACTATAAGTCTTCTATCATACCATAGTCTAAGAGAGCAATTTCAAGGGAAATCATTGACTTGTCTTTGCTCGAGATTGTCTATATCCCTTGGGCATCTATGTCCAACCTACCGAAAAGCATTCAAAATGTTTCTGCTCTCCAACACCTTGGCCTATTGGACTGTGACAAGCTACAAGCATTGCCAGAGCTTCCTTTGGGCTTGGCATATCTGTGGATCTTGTCAGAGTCCCAGGTTGCCACAGCTTTGTAGCCTTGTCCACCTAGAAAAACTCCATCTTCAGGCATGCCATCTACTTGAAGACATCCTTGAGCTTTCCCCAAGACCCTTGAAACTCTGTGTTGAGAAGTGCGATAAGCTAATATTGCTTAAGCTTGACATAAGAGTTTTCAATAAAAAAAAAGTGCAGTTCAATTGAAAGATTAGACCTGTTATGCGCCAAGCATTGCAATAACCAATTTGCAATTCGGGGCCATGATAATTTTGAGTTCTTGGAGGGCATATTTATATGTGACTGCAATTCCATTAGGCTTGTCTGGCCAGAACCATGGTGTTTGAAGGAATTATGGGCCATTGGGTGCAACAATCTAGTCAAAATTCGAGGTCTTGATGGTGCGAAGTCCTTAGAAAAATTGGATATTACAAGATGCATATCAATGGAGACTTTGCCAAATTTGATGGGATGTGAGAAGTTACGATCTCTAATAGTTAAAGACTGCAGGAAACTTACTCAGCTTTGGAGACTTGAAAAGTTGGATTTAGATATTTTGGATATTGAAGGTTGCGACTCATTGGAAACACTACTGAAATTATCCGGAACATGCATCACTGAAAATTACGAAAGAGAATCTGTCTCGACCTCTCCATTGAAATATTATATTGCAGTTATAAATATGTGATGAATCTCATACATGTATTACAACAGTGAGATGAGTCATGTTTCCTTGACAGAGGTAAAGGAGCAGTGAACTATCATTTTTCTTCTAATATCCAAGACTTACTTTTCATCACTATCTTCTTTTGACAATACGGTTCTCCATGACAGGGTTTTGCACTTCCCTAAATTGCTAGTATTACATAATTGAAGGAGCAATGGTAGTTGGTTGTAGAAGCTGACATGAAACTTCATAAACAGTAGATGATCAAGCAAGGTAAATTGGTATGCTTCTACGATAGGTCAGATTGGTCTATGTGATGATGAAGGCTTACTTTGGGACTCCAATTTAATGAGGTGTATCGATGATCTAATGCATAATTGGGACAAATTTTTTGCCCTTTCTATGAAACAAGCAGAGGTAAGGAGCTCAAGAATCTGCTAATTAGTTTGCATCCCATTTAATCCTATTGTTGTCGAGGAACTGTTTTATCACATGATTGATCTGAGTCTGGCTAACTTGGCTGAGGAACTTCAAAATCCATGCCAGAGACCGATCAAAATGAAGAAGATATATTTTTCAGAGGAAGCATTAGCAACAGTTGAGGACCATCTTTTGTGCCAACCTCGAGGAAGTTTTGACGCTTGTGATGATCCAAACATGTTATCTGGTCTCAACAGCACATATCTGAATGATTCTAAATGTGGTATATTTAGTTGAGTCTGCTTTTTGTATGTTCATGAGGTTCACCTCTCTATTAATCAAATATGTGGCTGCTGATTTTTTTTGTATGTCGCCCTCATGCAGAGGTGTTTGATGCTATTGCATTCTAATGTTATCACTCCTAAACTCGATGAGGCTGTGCATGAGGAGGTATGCACTCCTAGTCATACCATAACAATGAAAAAAATAACCATGCTTATACTACAAGAGCTGTGGAATTTCACCTGAAAATCACTATGCAAGTGTGCACGAGGACAATCTCCTCCATTTCTATCAGTTTAACCTATGATTGTTTTAATCTGATAAGCTCAGTCCTCATGCAATGTTGACATTGTAAAGCTGAAATTCACCTCCTAGCAAACTATCCTGTATAGCTGATTTTGCTAACAGGATGTTGCAAAATAAACCAGTAATAAATTCATCTTTCTGTTCTGTAGTTTAAGCACTTCACCTTTCAGCATATTTTTATTGACATCAATAATGTTCCTAAACACAAACGAGGAAATTTTTGCTAATTTCTTACTTCTCCCAAGCCTGATGTTTTCTTTTCATTGGCCAGCTCATGAAGTCTCTGTTCATTGCGGTCCAAATGCAATTGGTGCAAATGATGTTTGTGCATTTGTACCTTATCTTTCATGAGGTAAATCGTGATGGTCCGATCTCAGTTATCTTAATTTATTGATAATTAGTAAATCCTATCCTTATGAAGATTCAAGCTACATTTCATAAAATTCAGAGACCATCCCCAAACATCACAGGATGGAAATGTGGACCGGAATGAGATGTCATGAGATGTTATGGGAAGGCATTCCAAATTTCTTCGCTAATGGTGCTTATAATGTGCTCCATGTTGATAATCTTCATAGGATTCTTGATATAAAGGGACCTCTTCTAATGTGGTGAAGTCCTTTGCAATCTTTGATATCATGCTATTATTTAGCAAAGGTCGAATTTCAAAATGCTAGCAGGAAGACTGCATGTGCAGGTGGTTCTGAATGTGAAGTTAAGCATAGAATCATGTTCGTCAACAAGATTACCTTTTAGATGTCCTGTTCAAGCTACAATTTGGTGAATGTGACAGACTTCTTTCGTGGAAAAAGCGAATGTCGTGGAATCAGCAAATAATCTGTCAATTGCTGACACAATTTTCAGTGAAAAGCTTCCGAAGAGAGTATTTTCTCATTTGGAAGAATTTTGAGCACAAAATAAAAGCTTTGATTAGTGTGATCATCTCTCGAATATCAAGAAGTTCATATATTGGCATTTTGCAATCACTTTGATTGTATATTCTCAAATTTGATTCCTTTAAGCATGAATTTATAAAGCAAAAGAAACACAGCCAAATATTTTTCATACCTGAAACCAAATTTTCTTTGGTGTTGGCTACGGTCGAAGACCAATAAACGATGTTAGGAATAATTTTTGGAAGGGTCAAAATAGCCCCTCCCAAAATTTATACTCATTTGATTTGGTCCGAAACGTTGAAAATAACCCCTCACAAAATTCAATCGAAGCAATTTCTTCGAGGTCATTCTTAGATGTTCCTCTTTATCGTACTACATTACAGTGGTGGAACCATATTAGTTAAAAGCTACTCGCAATGTAATCATTTAGTCAGATTCGCTCGTTGTCTACCTGAATTTTAAGTCAAGTATGAATCTTTAGGTACTAAATCATATATAATGCAGGCCGTGTTAACGAGTCAAACTAGTTAAACATACTTAACGTGAATTAATCTAATTTTGAGAATATTAATTAAACATAACACAAGAAGAGTCGCAAGTAAAGTCAATGTATTGACTGTATAATTTATTACTTAATTGCGCAACTAGTGTGCCTAGGCATTTAATCCAACGGGCAATGATTTTGTGTTTGGCTGCTTTTACAGCATTAGTTACGACCACACAGCTGAATTGATTTGAAATTATAAAAACGTGAATCCACCGGGTAATTGGATGAACGTGTTAAACCAATAGTTCTGTTCATGGGTTTTCCCCCTTTTCCTCTTCTACTTTGGTTTCATGCTAACTATTTGCTTCGAGCTTGTTTGTGAGAAGTTTTATCACATTTTGCATCAAAATCCTATTAAGTTTAACAGCCATTTGAAAAATAACTACGTGAGTTTCGAAAGGACAGGAGAAGGTCCGCTTCGGGCTCTTTAGTTTTCCTCATTTTGGTTATTCCGAGATCAAGGGGACGGTACTCTAAACATGAGAACTGTCCTCAAATCAGAATGTACTATAACAAGGAACACTGCATTCTGTTATATTAGAACTTCACAGGGGTCTGGACTTCAGAAGGTTTAGTGTAACACTCAAATTTAGTTAGGCTAGAAACACAGAAAATGCAGAAAAGTTTGGAAAAAGAGTTTAAGTTAGCATATATAAAAGTTAACTTGCTTTTATTTATCAGGAACAAGGACAACAGTTTTGCAGTGGCAACATCACAAATAATTATTCCTTTTTAAGTAACTCTAGCATGATCTTTCTTTATGTACAAGGCATGCCAAAGATTACGCATACCTCATGCAATGAGCCTCATCAACAACAAATCCAGCTAGTTGCGCCTGCAACACATGATGGTTGAAAATAGAAAGTTTACAAAGAACCTTCTAGAAAAAGTGTGGTGCATCAGAAACAATATCTTTCAATGCAAGCATTTCAATATCTTGAGAAATGATGGGTTTCCCACAATCCATTCAGGAGTTACATACAATAGCTTGTACGATGGATTATCTTTTACGAAACGGCAGGCAGAGCAAAAGTGGAGATTAATAATTTGACAGTCACAACACTCAGCATAAATCACAAGCCTTCGTTTATGCAGAACATTCCTTTCAATGACACTGGATTGCTAAGTTTCCACACTTTAAGATCTGCTATACTCTCAAAGCATTTCAGAAAGATAGGTATTTGTACATCATCCAAAACTGAAATCAACTTCTTTATTGACCATAGAGTTCTAATGTCATTTTGGATCTTGAAGATTGTGGAAGTAATTGGCAAAGTTATGAGTGTCCATTGGACATTTGATCGGAGGAGAGGCCCCATAAGCAATTTCCTAAATGCTTTTGGACATGTACATTGTCTCAGTCCTTTGCTATGTGGAGAATTACAAGCAAATTGGAAACGAACAAGCAGAGAACAAATTATAAGAGAAAAGAATGGCGACACAGTGATTTTTTTGGCATGTGTTGTCTATGTCCATGGGAGAAGCATACTATAAATTCTAAAGATCGTCTGGCCAGAAGTTGAGTGGAAGAATTAATGTTAGATTATCTCTTCCTGCCCTCCCTATTCTTGGTAATAGCTTTCGATTGACTTGAACATTGCATCGTGGATGACAAAATGCTGACCACATGCCATATAACATAATTACTAAACCAATAAAAAAAAGAAGAGGAAATATGACAAAAACATTATAACTGAAGGTCAAGTTAAATCAGAGTCATTTGCCACTTTTAAAGTAAAGAAAAGAACTTTATCCTAGTTTAAACTTAATTTCAGCACACCAAAGTTCAATGCATGAAAGAGAGAATTTGACTTGAAAAAATGCATAATTCGCTAGTTCCTGTAACATATAGCCAAGAATGACAATTTAGCAGGCCACTGGACCCAGGAACTAGCAAGTTTACTTCCAAGCACACTAAGAAACCAATTAGTGAAACTTAAACATAAGAAGAAAAGTGGATTAGTGAGTATTTGCCAACATGTCAATTTGATCTAAAACTAAAAATAGACAAAGGCGCAGAGTCCATTTCAACTTACAACATCAGGTTTCTCTACTCCCATCCCGAAAGCAATGGTAGCACATACGACCTGGACCTCTCCAGCATGCCATTTCTTTTGAACAGCTACTCTTTGACGGGCTGCTATCCAGAAAGATAGTATACCGTCTTTATATGGCACTTATCATTCAAGTATTTTGCAACATCAACACATTCACTCTTTGAGAGGCAATATACTATGCCACAAAAATTAGCAAAATGATTCTTCAGCAGCTCTCCAAGCTGCTCCAGTGGTTCCTTGGTCTCAGCTCAGATTTGATTTGTCAAAGTATGTCTCCAGAACAAGAGCATGGGGGATCCTGAGAGCGTTGAGGATATCCTGCAATGGATGCACATTTCAATCAGTCCCAAATGATTGTTTCAACAAAATCTGGAGGTTAATGTGCAAGTTTCGTACCTCACAAACTGGCTGAGTGGCAGTTGCATTTAAGGCCATCACTGGGACGTATGGAAAGTTTTGCTTGAGACATCCTGGTCCTCTATAATCTGGACAAAAATCATGTCCCCGTTGACTGCAATAATGACAACAAAGAAAGTAACAATCAGTAAGCATTGCTCATTTACAATCATTCGAATATACGAGCAAAGCTCAAACCAGCAGTAAGTTCATTTCTTGAGATGGCACTGGCAGTGTAAATCCAGTAAAGACCTCATAAGAAACAGAACCAATGATCAATGGGTGAACTTTTGCCTCATATCTCAAGTTGTTAATATATAGTAAAAAGGCTAAAAAAACTAAATAGAGACACAAGAACCGGCTTAAAAGACCTGACTATCAAGCCAAACAAGGACACTTTCAATTACTTCCAAAAGTAATTTCCTTTCATTTTAGTTGTGTGCATTTTGCTTTATATGATAAATGATGTGCCACTGATTTTTCCCAAAGGAAGGAACTAGATCATTTCCAGAATTTGTTATTTCAGCATTGCAATCTGTTATACTAGGTCTTCACAGAAGGTCTAGGTTTCAGAAGGTTTGGTGTAACACTGACAATGTATTTAGGCTAGAAACCCAGAAAATGCAATAATGTTCCAAAAAGAGAGTTTGAGTGAGCATATATAAAAGTTAACTTGCTTTTCTTTGTCTGGGACACGGACAGTAGTTTTGCAGTGGCAACGTCATATATACGTATTCCTTTTGAAGTATCTCTAGCATGAACTTTGCTTCATATACAAGGATGCCAACAAGCATACTCACACAATGGGCCTCATCAACAACAAAACCAGCTAGTTGTGCCAGCAATGTGTGACAGTCGAGTTTCAAAAAGCTAAAAGGAAACTTTCAAAAAAAGTCACAATGTATCAGAAATAGTACCTTTCTGTGCAAGCATTTCAATATCTCAAGAAATGATAGGTTTCCCACGATCCTTTCAGGTATTATACACAATAGCTTGCACAATGGTGTATCTTTCCAGAAAAGGGAGGCAAAAAAGTGGAGATCAATGACTTGACAATCACAACACTCAGCAAAAAAAAAGTTTTAGAAGTCCAATAGAAACCCATAGCAACATATGGATTATAGCCCAACATTTTAGAGAGCTGAATTTTTCCTTAGTTCTTGGAGGACAGCCGCTGCTTGGGCAGCAGTTTGCTGAGACTTCAAGAAAGTAGCCGGTATTCCAAACTTGACGGTTAGTAATTATATGATCCTGGATGAGAGATAGCAGGGGAGATATAACAACTGTGACAACTGTGACACCTGGTTTAAGAGTTGCTGGCAGCTGAAACAAAGGGTAGAAACTTCAGGAGAGCACATGAAGAAAGGATGGGATGAGGGAATTATCCTTTCATTCTCCTTCAGCTGATCAGAAAGAGTCAGTTGTCACTATTTGTCTTATAATTACTTCACCTAGAAACATATATCAACTCCTTCAAGACTGAACAGAAAACACTTCAGGATAATTCAATTTGATAAATTCAGATAAATATCTTCCTTCATGATTCAGTAGATCAAATATTTTGCATGCTACCAAGATCCATCTTACATGAAAGTACATTGATATCAAATCAATAATGGGAAATGATCACCCTAGTCGAGATAACGACATAGCACATACCTGCATAGGAAATATAGACACCTAAAATCTGTATTTGGTGCAAGTAATTTGAAAACTTATTCCTCTTTGACTTAATAAACCTTTTGAATTGGACCTGAACTATGATTGAGAACAACACTCACATGAAAAAACAAGATAAATTTTCCAGTAAGTAATTAGAAGATCCTAGAAGCATAGCACAAACCTCAAATTCTAGAAATTACAGAATAGATATAAATGTGCGAAGGCAGAACAAGAATATCCTGTATATCCTTCTTTTCCAACTTTGTCCGATCCCTTACATTGGAACCCATGGTTCTGTACCTAAATCACTTCCTACCGCTTAATTTGCATTTGGAAAACATTTTCGTCCTTACATTTAAGCACAAACTTCTCAACAGTGCTAACAAAGCAGATTATAAGGTCATTTTAAAGCTTAAATTTCAATATACAGGTCTATCCATCGAGTATCTAATCAGTGGAACCATTGAGCAAATTGCACAGGGTTTGTGCTCCTAACATGGTCTCCACACATACTTCTACATATGATCATTACACAAATGAGATAATGTTCACATTCACTAACCTGGTAACATATACTTTTACAACCTCCAGTGGGCATGAGAATTGAGCAATCTTGTTCAGCTATAGAAACTTTACAAGCCTAATGCTGCATTGGTCAAGATGCCTTGTTTCCTAATATTACAACATTTGCCGATTCTATGTCATCCAAGGCTTGCTATTCCTTATAACTCAGAGTCCCTTGTTGGATGATGAAATCAGAGAGCAATGTCCATTATTTGAAACTGACCATATTGAACTTTGGGTGACGGTGCTCTTACAGCCCTTCAACAGAATATAGCCTCTTCAGCACTGTAATAGTTTCTGACCTGGATTGTCAGAGAAAATGAAAAATGTGCACAAAGATATCACAACCCTTCATTTACGCAAAACATTTCTACCAAAGACACTGGATTGCTAAGTTCCACAATTTGATGATCTGCTATACTCTCAAAGTATTTGAGAAAATGGGTATTTGTCCTCTAAAACTAAAATCAACTTCTTTATTGACCAAAGAGTTCCGATATGTCATTTTGGATCTTGAAGATTGTGGAAGTAATTGCCAAAAGTAAGGAGTGTCAATTGGACATTTGATTGGATAAGAGGCCTCATAAGCAATTTACTAAATGCTTTTTTCATGTACATTGTGTAGGTCCTTTGCCGTGTGCAAAATCACAAGCAAATTGCAAATGATCAAGGAGAGGATAAATTATATGAGAAGAGAATAGTGACATGGTGATTTAAGTGGTTTGGCATGTATTGTCTATGTCCATGGGAGAAGCATACCATGGATTCTATAGATCATCCGACCAGAAGTTGAGTAGAAGAATCACTCAGAGTACTGCTTTGGTCAGTAATATATCATGTGGATTTCCTACCCATTTTACTGCCAACTATATTGTCTTCGTCTTCACTATCAGTAGAGGAATCCACCTCAAGGAAAGTTTGGTTTTTCTCAGGTTGTGGAGAATCTTCTATAATGTTGATGTCGTGCATAACATTGCATTCACCGTCATTATGGCTATATTGGCCAGACAAATCAGTCAAAACTCCACAAGCTTCTGATTTCCGCAGCTTGCAAATCATCCCAATCCTCAGAATGTTGCAAGGTTTTGGCAAGTTCTGCTAGGAAGTCACTGCCACGGTGCTCCACAGTAATAAACTCTCGATCTTTGTCACCTTAAGAAAACCAAAAGAAGAAAGAGATGATTTTGCAAGTTCCGTGGCAAACAAGAGATCAAATAAACACAATCTACAAGCCACGATTTGAAGAAATAAGTCAGACATTTCGCTAGTCAATAAGACAGCTCTGCAAAACCCACAGAGAAATAGGGACAGGATGAACTAGATTTAAACAACTCTGGTCCATTCAAATCCAAAAGGTAGACCATTCCACAGCCACCGTCAGAATGACGGCCTAAACGCAATAAATCTCCTTATTCAGGAATGCACAATCCATCAATCCACAAATTATCCACGGAACACCAGCGATTACGACATTCCCTAATCACACCAGATACCACGCGATTCGGCTAATAACCAAGAAAAACCACCATCCGAAGCAACCTCAACACATTGAACTGGAACCGTGCCAGACATTTCGCTTGTCAGAAAGACTACTTCGCTAAACCGGCTCCGATCTCTTCAAACCTAAAGCAGGCCACGAGAAGGACCTACCTAACCTCTGCAAACGCTAATCAGCATAAAAAGTGCGCGGCAAAAAGCGATGATTCGAGTTGCCGTAGAGGGAAACGAGACGGTCCCAAGCACCAGCTGGCGGACTGCTCGTCGAAGCCGAACTCGAGAGCCAAGCTCAGCAACTCCCAAGCCTTCTCTGTAATATTAATATGTGATCCCACATTTTGGGTATTTAATATTGACCCACATTTTTATTTTTGACAAGCGGTTATTCCACGTGCGGTTTTTCTACGTTTCGTACCTTTTCGTGACAACTGCCCATTCAGCAACCGTCTTGATGGAAGATGGTTTATAAGGATGAACGTTCAACTTTTAGGGCAATCACAAGGTCTAACACAAACCCTCTCATCTTGGAATATACCATCAGTACGCAAGGGGATTGGGTTAGTAGAAGTGCGCCCTAACTACAGTCGGATCGCCGTGAAGTTCACGTGGATTTTCGAGGAACGCAAACTTGAACAATGGCTGGAGGTTAGATAAATTTTGATCCTGTTTCCGCATAAAATACTATTGTGCTTGAGTTTTTGTTCATCAAGCATGAGAAAAACATTTTGTTCGATTGTCTTACATTTGGTATCAGAGCATGTTAGTGCCTCTGCCTTGTTTTTTGTGAATTTTTGGGTGCATTTTTCGGATGGAAAAATGAACAGTAACTCGGAATTGGGGTTTAGAGAGAAATTTGTCGTTTCCGGCGAAATTCCGGCGACCCATCGCCCGACCTTGGACCAGTACGGTCATACCGCCATGGGGTAGAATGCCTGTTAGTTTTCTGGCATATCGGTGACCGCCGGAGGCTAATCGCGTGGCGGAAGTCGTGGTGGCCAAGAGTTTGCATAAAGAGAATTTTTGCTTGATTCAGACCAATTTCTTGATCATTTTTGGGTCTATGTGGTCGCACCGATGTGTTCTCGAACACCCACTAATTATTTTGGGCTAAAATCGGCTGCCGGAGGAGACCCATTTGGCCGAATCGCGGCGGAGATGGCGAAAAACCGACCGAAAGTCGGTCGTCCGCGCGAAAGGTAGAAGGCGCGTGGCCCCCACGCCCGGGAACTGCTGGCGCGTGGGATCCACGCGCGCACAACTGCCCCGCGCGTGCTCTCATGCACTCGCGCGGTGAAGCAGGCGCCTGAGCACCACGCGCCCGCGCAAGGGCAGGTGCGTGAGAGCCACTCGCCCACACAAGGTCAGGCGCGTGCGCTGCACGCGCCCTGGCCGCGAACCCACCGATTTTTCAGTTTTGCCCCCTTTTTTGTGGATTTTACAATTTTGCCCCTTGCCGATTGAATTTACGATTCTGCCCTTGGCTGAATTAATTTATTATTTTTCCTCTTATTAATGTATTTACCGTTTTGTCCTTGTGGTATTAAATTACCATTCTGCTCTTAATGCATTTGTGAGTATTTTATGTATGAAATTAAAATGTCTAGTGATCCATATATTTTAATTAATTAGAGATTAGCCACAGCATCTTTAATTAGTTGAAATATATATTAAGTGTCTTCGGATCACATTTGGAAATGGACATTTATTGTAATTAATCTTATTAATATGATGAATTTTATCCCACAAGAATTTTCATTATATTAATATGATTAATTAGGTTGAAATATCATATTATTTTTCTTAATTTACCCACAGGGATTAAGGAAAGGAATATAATATGATAGTTTTTTCATAAAGTTATTATGAATCTATTTAAATTAAAAACTTAGCCCACAGGTAGTTTTTATGTTATGTGATTCATATTTTGTGCCATGTTCTACATTGGTAAAGCATGATTTTTGTAAATTTTGCCTCATATTTGTGACATAAGCATGATTATTTGATATGCAGTTTTGCAACCCATGAATTTCTCTGAATTTAAGTGTGATGTTCCCATGCTGAATGGTGAAAACTATAAAGTTTGGAAGGAGTTAATTCTTCTTCAATTGGGGTGCATGGACATTGACTATGCTATAAGGAAAGACGAACCACCTGCTCTTACTGATTCGAGCACTGCAGCTGAGAAATCCCTTTATGAACAATGGGAGCGGTCCAACCGCCTTAGTGTGATGTTCATAAGGGTAAGATTGTCTCCTAGTATTCGTGGTTCGGTTGCTCAGCATAGCAATGCTAAGGCTTTATTGAAAGCCATTGATGCGCAGTTTGAGAGTTCTGAGAAGACGCATGCTATGACCCTGATTATGAAGTTTTCATCTATGAAGTCACTAGTGTTAGAGGTGTACGTGAGCACATCATGAAGATGAGGGATATTGCAGCTCAATTGAAGAACCTTGAGGTTGAGATATCTGAGTCTTTTCTTGTGTACTATATTCTGAACACTCTTCCACAACAGTATGCACCTTTCAATATCTCTTACAACACACATAAGAATAAATGGTCAATTAATGGACTTATGACCATGTGTGTTCAAGAGGAAGAAAGGCTGATTATGGAATTGGGAGAAAGTGTTTATTTGGCAACACAAGGAAAGAGTATGGGTCATGGCAAGAATAAGAGAAAAGGTAAAATACCTCCCCAAGCTGACATTAAGAAAGAATCCAAATGTTTCTTCTGTAAAAAGAAGGGGCATATGAAGAAGGATTGCGTCAGATTTCAAGCCTGGCTCGAGAAGAAAGGTAATCCAATCTCTTGTGTTTGTTATGAATCTAATATGATTGATGTGAGTCGCAACACTTGGTGGATTGATTCTAGTTCTACAATCCATATTTCGAATTCCTTGCAGGGTTTTCAAAACCAAAGGAAACCAGTGGGAAGTGAACAATGCATCTATTCGGAAAACAAGATGCGTTCGCATGTGGAAGCTATTGGGACATACAGTTTAGTTCTCAATAGTGGCTTTGTTTTGAATTTGGAAAGGACCTTTTATGTACTTAGTTTCTCTAGAAACTTAATTTCAGTTTCAAGACTTGTACCTTTAGGTTACTCTTTTCACTTTTCAGGTTCAAACTTCAGTTTGTTGTTTAAATCTGAAATTGTTGGGAGTGGTACTTTGCCTGATGGTCTTTTTCGAATTAATTTGCAAGACAATGCCTATTTTGATGCGATGCGTGTTCATGATAATGCTGGTGTGAAACGATGTGTTGTGAATGAAGATTCCTCTATGTTGTGGCACCGGAGATTGGGACATATCTCCATAGAAAGAATTAAACGACTAATAAATGATGGAGTTCTTAGTACTTTGGACTTTACTGATTTTGACACTTGTGTGGACTGCATAAAGGGAAAGCAAACCAACAAAACAAAGAAAGGTGCCAAGAGGAGTACAGACATATTAGAAATCATACATACTAATATTTGTAGTCCTGATATGGACTCATATGGTCAGAAATACTTCATCTCATTCATTAATGATTACTCACGTTACATGTATCTCCACTTGCTTCATAATAAAAATGAAGCATTAGATGTCTTTAAGGTGTTTAAGGCAGAAGTAGAGAAACAATGCGGTAAGCAAATTAAGATCGTGAGGTCAGATAGAGGTGGAGAATTCTATGGCAGATACCCTGAGGATGGACAAGCATTTGGTCCATTTGCGAAGTTTCTTTAAGAGAATGGGATAGTTGCCTAATACACTATGCCTGGTTCTCCGGACCAAAATGGTGTAGCAGAAAGAAGAAACCGAACTATATTGGACATGGTGCGAAGTATGCTTTGTAGCTCTAAACTTCCTAAGTCCTTGTGGACTGAAGCTCTTAAGACGGCAGTGTACATATTGAACCGAGTTCCAACCAAGGCTATCCCAAAAATGCCTTTTGAGTTATTCAAGGGTTGGAAGCCGAGTTTGAGACATGTACGTGTTTGGGGATGCCCGTATGAAGTAAGAGTTTATAATCCACAAGAAAAGAAGTTAGACCCAAGGACTATAAGTGGGTATTTCATTGGATATGCCGAAAAGTCCAAGGGGTACAGGTTCTATTGTCCATCTCACACTACTAGGATTGTGGAATCAAGAAATGCTAAGTTTCTTGAAAATGACTTGATTAGTGGGAGCGATCATTTGAAGGAACTTATTCCTGAAAATGATCATTCAGATACTCAATCTACTACTTCAAGTATTAAGTTGGTTGTTGTTCATAATGCCCCTACAGTTCAACCGGCTATTGAACAACAAACCATTGAAGTTCCACAACCTGCTAATATTGATCTAGTAGATCCTGTTGTTCAGCAAGTACCAGAAACTGTTGAAGAACCAGTTGATACAACATTAAGAAAATCTACTAGAATAAGGAAAGCAGCAGTTCCTAGTGATTATATTGTATATCTACAAGAATCTGACTATAATATTGGAGCTGAGAATGACCCTGAAACGTTTTCACAAGCTATGAGTAGTGATGAATCCAATTTGTGGTACAATGCTATGAAGGAAGAGATGAGTTCTATGGCATCAAATGAAGTCTGGGATTTAGTTGAGTTGCCTGATGGTGTGAAGGCCATTGGTTGTAAATGGGTCTTCAAAACTAAGAAAGACTCATTAGGCAGCATTAAGAGATACAAAGGTAGACTTATTGCCAAAAGATTCACTCAAAAAGAAGGAATCGACTACACGGAGACATTTTCTCCTGTATCTAAGAAAGATTCTCTTCGTATTATTTTGGCATTGGTCGTCCATTTTGATATGGAATTACATCAAATGAATGTGAAAACAGCATTCCTCAATGGGGAACTAGAGGAGGAGGTGTACATGAAACAACCTGAAGGATTCCTCTCTAGTAAAGGTGAGCATTTGGTGTGCAAGCTTAAGAAGTCTATATATGGCTTGAAACAAGCATCCCGCCAATGGTACTTAAGGTTCCATGATGTGATTTCTTCATTCGATTTTGTAGAAAATGTCATGGATCAATGTATATACCAGAAGGTTAGTGGGAGCAAAATTTGTTTTCTTGTGCTGTATGTGGATGATATTTTACTTGCGACCAATGATAAGGGGTTGCTACATGAGGTGAAACAATTTCTTTCTAAGAGTTTTGACATGAAAAATATGGGTGAGGCATCTTATGTCATTGGCATTAAGATCCATAGAGATAGATCTCAAGGAATTTTAGGACTATCTCAAGAAACCTATAACAATAAGGTCTTAAAAAGATTTCAGATGAAAGATTGTTCACCTAGTATAGCACCCATTGTGAAAGGTGATAGGTTCAATTTGAACCAGTGCCCGAAGAATGATCTAGAAAGGGAACAAATGAAAAACATTCCATTTGTTTCTGCTGTCGAAAGCCTGATGTATGCTCAGGTTTGCACTCGACCTGACATTGCTTTTGCTGTGGGAATGTTGGGAAGATATCAGAGTAACCCGGGTATGGACCACTGGAAAGCTGCAAAGAAAGTGATGAGATACCTTCAAGGTACC
Organism: Corymbia citriodora subsp. variegata; assembly: GCA_014858505.1. Taxonomy (NCBI): domain Eukaryota; kingdom Viridiplantae; phylum Streptophyta; class Magnoliopsida; order Myrtales; family Myrtaceae; genus Corymbia; species Corymbia citriodora. The sequence goes on along the minus strand of CM026419.1, from coordinate 14,939,264 downwards.
AAAGGTCACATGCTTATGTATAGACGGACTTTGTTGGTTGCGTTGATTCTCGAAAATCAACATCTGGATACATTTTTATGTTAGTTGGTGGAGCCGTGTCATGGAGAAGTGCGAAGCAGACTTTGACTGCTGTTGACACTTAAATTTTGACGATTTGTTTTAGCATTTATTAAATACATTACAAAATTAGAGATTAGTTTCTAATCTCTTAACAAAAAATTCTTTCATTAAAATGGCATTGCATATAGACATTAGGAGCATTTGCATCACTAGTTTTAAAATTAATTAAAAAAAATTAAAAAAGAGAGAGAGAGAAAAGGCGGGTCGGGGCTGGGCCTACCCGGCCCCTTTCTTTTCCTTCTTTTTCCCCCCGCATGGGCTTGGCCCATTTTTCTTCTTTCCTTTTTTATTCCTTTCCCGACCCAGCCGTCCGCTTTCTTCTGGCTTCTTTCTTCTCCACGCGCAGCACCTGCAAGGAAAGAAAAGAGAGCAGCAAGCCAGTCAAAGCAGCAGGTTGCAGCAGTGGAGGTTGACAAGTCAGAGCAGAGAGGCAGCAGCAGCAAGGCAGAAGCAGCAAGTCAGAGCACGCGAGCAAAGCAGAGGGGGGGCGGCTCAAGAGAGAAAGACCAGAGCTAAGAGAAAAGGAGGCCGGATGGAGAGCAAGGGAGGACGGAGAGAAAAAACCGAAGACAAGGAGAAAACCAAATCTGAGAGCGGGGGTTCGAAGGGGAACCCGAGAGAAAAAAAACGAGGGAGAGAGAGCAAAGATAGACCGAAAAAAGAGGAAAAGGCTAAGACAGAGGGGAGGCTTGAGTGATCAAGAGAGTGCCCGCCGCGTCTCAAACGCGACCGACGAGCCCCCGACGCAGCTTCTTCCACTTCGCCGAAGCTCCTAGATCCGAGAGAAAGGTTTCGAGAAGGAGCGGGAATTCGAGAGGGGAGCTCCGGACGACGAAGAGAGGGGCCCTTAGCCGCGCACCAACCCGTTTGACGACCTCCCCGGCGACGTCCTCGAACTGAGAAGGAGAGAGCAGAGGGCGAGAGTGAGAGACCGCCGGCAGTCACGCCTGACCCGAGGTCCACGTCCCGTTGCCGTGCCTCCGCTCTTTTTCCTTGAAGCCAACCGGTGTTTAGTCGCAGCCGGAGCCAGGAGACAGGGCGAAGTCAAAGGTGAGAGAGCAAACCCAGAAGAGCGTTTGAACGCCGCCGTTGTCCGCCGCAACCCTTCCCCGAACCAGGTAAGTTCGGCTCCGTTCTTGCTCCGTTTTAGGCGCACCGGGCCGGAGCTCGCAGCCGTTCGGCTCGTGCAAGTTCCGGCCCTCGTCGCTCTTGCATTTCGTTCCCACGCACTTTGTATGTCACATCCGTAGACCCCTAAAGCGCGTTCGAGGCTCGGTTGAGCCGGAAACCTTTGATTTTGATAGTGTCCGTTAATTGTTCGATGAAATGCCCCAATAAAAAATTCGAACTCAATCTTCGACTGGAGCTCGGCTCTTGGTTTTTCTGCGTTGCTAGGTCATACACTGCTGTTTCGCGCTGCTTTAGGTGTTTTATTGGCTTTTTAGTGGGTTATCTCGGGCTGGGTGCGTCGGTCTAGCCGCATGGGCCTCGCTGGCGTCGATCCGGCGACTTTCGAATGCCTGCTAGCTAGTGGCCGGCAAAGCTCGGCGTCGGTCGGACGGGACGACCGCCGCCGGACGATGAAATGGTGACCCCCCAAAAGCCGGCGCGGGCTCGTCGCGCGCGGAGGTGGCCTCCGGCGAAGAAAAGAAAGGGGCTGCATGAGGACGTGCATGGGGGAGGAAATGCGTGCGTGCAGGAAGGAGAAATCTGCAGGGGAAAAAGACAAAAAGTGGGAAATAAAAAAAAAGATTAAAGAAAGAAAAACAAATAGAAAAATAGAAAAATCAGAAAAAGCAAAGAAAAGGCCGAAAGAAAATCAAGCAAGGAGATGGGCTGTGCCTTGGGCCCGCGAGCATTGGGCTGGGTTTGTCGCGGGCCGAGAGCAGAAATTGGAAATGGGTTGTTTCTATAAAAGAATTTTCGTGGACCTTATTTTGGTTTTTTTTTTCGAGTGGGCTTTGGGGCCGGCCCAATTTCGTTTAACCGACCAGGACCAACAGGGCCCGGGTCAGTCTAGTAGGGCCGGGTCCTTTGACCCGGTCCGAATTATTTATTAAAAAAATAAAAAAAACAAAATCTATTAAAATTAAAAAAAATTCATAAAATCATAAAAAGCATAAAAAATATTTAAAAACCATAAAAAATTTCAGAAAATTCAGAAAATGCATGGGAAATTCAGAATCTTGAAAATTTATGAAAATTTTCGAAAAAATATTATTTTTTAAAAAAAATCGAAAATATTAAAATATTAAAAATTCCAAAAAAAGAAAAAGTTCTCAAAAATCACAAAAATACTAAGTTTGTTTTAGAGTTCCCTAAGAAGCTCTAAAATAATTCTTGGACAATTTTCTCTTTAAAAGGTGTCAGAAAATCATCAGTCTAAGATTGTGCTTAAAATCGAACAAGTCTTCACGGCTTCACCTTAGGGTTTTAATCCTCTGATACAATTGACCTTGATAGCATGCTTACGATGCGATGATTATGGTTTCCCTTTAGTTTAATTAGGATTTTCATTTATGTATCTCTTAATGCTAGGGGTTTACTTTTGCTTGCAATTTATTGAATGTTTTCTTTAATTGCTTATTGTTGTTTTGATAACTGTGCACCCGCATGATCACCTCACATGTTAGTGGTTAAGTCTAAAATCAATCCAAACTGCCTGACAAAAGTTTTTTTGAAATGAACAAGATTAGGTACCGAAAGGGCACTAATTGGTTAATTAGTGTAATTAAGTCCCCGACTCTAGAATCTCTGATTGCGTAGAAAGTGAGGCACACTCCCATGCCTTGCTTGGTTTCTAGCCGACCCCAATAAGCTAGTGACGACTCCTCATTCGAAGATTTTCATGAACACCTAACGTCACGTGGGGTATGGGCTTGGGAGAGCCTATGTCTAATGAGGGTCCTAGACCCGCCTTATGAACAATACCCCTAAACCTATTTATTTATATATTTCCTCTCCCCCATTCGGGACGGAAAAAAATAGGTCGCGACAACTGCTACTTCCACTATGGAGGCTGAGTTCGTTTCTTGTTTTGAGGCTACCTCGCATGGTGTATGGTTGAAGAGTTTCATTTCTGGGCTTAGACTTATTGATTCTATTTCTAGGCCATTAAGGATATATTGTGACAATTCAGCTGCGGTTTTTATGGCTAAAAATGCCAAAAGTGGCAGTCGAAGTAAGCATATCGACATAAAGTATTTAGCCATAAGGGAACGTGTTAAGGAGAATAAAATGGTCATTGAGCACGTTCGCACTGAATTGATGATAGCTGATCCTTTCACTAAAGGCATGCCACCAATGAAGTATAAGGATCATGTAGCTAGTATGGGACTAGGTCCTATTATGTAGTCTATCGTCATGTGAACGATCTTTGTTGTATGAAACTCTTATTCAGTTGTAATGTTATTCTCAACTTTTGGTGTACACATTCAGTTCTTTATGAGAATAACAATTATCCTTGGTTTTGGAATAAACATAGGGTTTATTCATTAAGATGTGTTGTCACATATGGGCTAATATAAAAGGAATAAGATACATTGTGATACATGGAAGATATTACTCTCTTTAAGAGGATATGTCGCCATGATTCATGTGTCTTGTTTCCTTTCTTAAGCATAAAGTTTCGTGGATTAGTTGGATAATTCGTTCATGAAAATGTTGGGATCAAGTGGGAGAATGTAATATTAATATGTGATCCCACATTTTGGGTATTTAATATTGACCCACATTTTTATTTTTGACGAGCGGTTATTCCACGCTTCGTACCTTTTCGTGACAACCGCCCATTCAGTAACCGTCTTGATGGAAGATGGTTTATAAGGATAAACGTTCAACTTTTAGGGCAATCACAAGGTCTAACACAAACCCTCTCATCTTGGAATACATCATCAGTACGCGAGGGGATTGGGTTAGTAGAAGTGTGCCCTAACTACGGTCGGATTGCCGTGAAGTTCACGTGGATTTTCGAGGAACGCAAACTTGAACAATGGCTGGAGGTTAGATAAATTTTGATCCTGTTTCCGCATAAAATTCTGTTGTGCTTGAGTTTTTGTTCATCAAGCATGAGAAAAACATTTTGTTCGATTGTCTTACATTCTCCACTCTCCTCCAAGCCCCCCGATCCTCCATTGAATCTTCAACCTGTTCGAGCCGATTCGATCGATGAGTGCACAGGGGGCACTCGAAGTGCTCTTTTTCGAAAAACGGCGGGACTGATGGTTTTCCTTTTGCGTTTTTATGCGGTGGAGTGAGAGAACAAAGAGATATCGGAGCCATTTTCCCTTATTTTTGAATTTTTTTTTTGACAATTCCGTTTTCGCAGCTGAAGTTTGTTTTAAGTTCTATTTTGGGCCCCCCCTCGTAAGTTTTCTTGGTTTCCCTGGACGCCCTTGGGCTTGCTCGGTGGGAAGATATATGAAAAAATTATCCATCGATTGTGCCTCTATTCAAAATCCGAAAAAGAAAATAGCTATTTGAAGTTTAAAAATATTATTAAATATCACGTATGATTTACACATCAATATTTATATAATTTGAAGAAATTTTTCAATATTTCGAATTAAACAAGCTAGATGAAAAACGCAAAATTTGAAGGAAGAAAAACTATTATAAACATCAACATCAACACCAATCAAGTAATTTTAGAAATTAGAGACCACATCATTAGCAAAAAAAAATTTCTTTAAAAAAAGGTTATTGGGGTTGAAATTGATGTTTATTTCAATTGTTGAGAGCCTTTTTGACTTAAATTTTTTTTTTTCTGGGTTTGAATCATTCTTGACCTCGGTAGATAGGGATACATGTAAAGACTCCTTAGCGAACAAAGGGACATGCATGTCATGCTAAAGTTATAGATCTACAAGAAGTATCTCCAATTTCTTTTATCCCTTGGTATGTATCAACAAAAGGAAAAATTGACAATGGAATGCCTATTTTAAATTACATTTAACCTTTATTTATGTACACATTTCACTAGAACGAACATTAAATAATTTGGAAAGATAGATTTCCAACACTACCACACTGTTTGGAAAAAAAAAAAAACAATATTTCGCTGTGAGGATGCAGTCGAGTTGATCCTGAGTATTTCAACTTTTGCTATCGAGCTGAGCTCAAGTAGAGAATGCGAGACTCAATCTGTTTTTGATTTTCAGAGTGTTGCAATTGAGTGGAGAACAAGTACTAGATAGCATTGGCTCTACATAAATTACTGGAAATTGGGAAACACCTCCATGTGAAGGCTGGTTAGGTAATGTTCATATGCTGTAACGTGTCCTGCTCGTTCTCTGAGCAATGTGGTGTTGATCTTTTCAGGTTGATGCATGAGTCCAATTCATATGTTAACTTATCTTTTCTACGCTACAAGAAGGGCATTTCTTTCTTCTTCTTTTCTTTGCTATCAGACTTCCATGGATAAAGGGAAGAGCTAGAGCAAAGCAAATGACGGAGTGCATCATTTCATTATGGGGCGTTCTTTTGCGGTGCTTGTTGCGACAATTCTTCTTGTGGTGTTCGCTTGTAATCTCCTCAAGGCGACAAAAAAGAGTGGAAGCAACATCACACATGCAAAAACATCTACGTTCTTCTCTCTAACACCAATAGAAGTAGGAAGTAAATCCTATGCGTGGTTGAATTTTTCCCTTAGCTCTCAAAGTGCGGGGGCTAAGAAAATATATGGTTTTTTTTTTTGGTTGGTAAGAATATATACGGTTGGCATAGCGAAAATTGTACAAAAAGTCCTATACCTACTGTATAACGGCCAATTTAGTTATAAACTTTTTAATTACACCAATTTAGTTATAAACCTATTAAGGATTTATCAATGTGGTCCTAAAACCTTTTAACAAATTGTTAATATAGTCATTCTAGTTAATTTTAACTGGAAATCGTTGATGTGGCGATCTAGTCACTATTGATTGTCCCGCATGGTGTGACTAGCGCTAGTGTGGATAATTTTTTTTATTTTTTCTACAAAAAATTTCCAATTTTTTTTTCTTTCTAGGTGCAACAACCTCGACAAAGCTCTAATTGGGCATGGGCGAGGGCTTGCAATTTGTTTGCTTTACAAAATAGATTAGACACCAGTAGTATAATTAATGTATAGCATTGAGCGGTGTACTTTATGAATTTGGAGACCTCATAGTGGTAGAAGTATCTGCAGTTTTGCTTTTCATGAGAATGTAGAGTACCATCTTTCTTTCTTTTTTTTTTGATAAGGTAAGATTATATAAAACAACCAGAGAACTGTACAACAGAGGGAGGGAGACACAGTACCAACAAACACTCATCTGGATGAATTGTCACTGGAGTAGAAGGGTACTGCGGTCACCAAAATGAAATATACAAACAAGCTAGGAACCCAATGAACTAAGAGAACCTAAGCCATCCTATGCTAAGTCATGGGCGGCTCCACTCCAAAAATCTGAGGGTCTATCTCCCAACTACACTGTATTCTTTTGTTTCTAGGGTTGTCTTCAACCAATTTCAAAGCTAGAGCTTTATCCTTGACCGCCTTATAGAGGTATTGCTTCATGGAGGGAATACATAGGTTATGGCCATCGAAAAGGATGTCATTTTTGGTTTTCCAAATAATATAGCAGAGAGAACCAAAGGAGAAAAGTGCTATCTCCCGGTGAAATCCTTTTTCAGACAAAAAATTGATAGCCCAAAGAAGATTATCCGACCAAGAGGAGTTGCTCCAAGGGAGATTACACTTGGCGGCCCAAAAATTAGCTAGAGAATTGGAGATATAGCAGTAAAAAAAGAGGTGATTAACTAAATTCGGCATAAAGTTGCACAAAGTGCAAACCGAATTAGGAATTCTACCATAGGACATGAGATATATCTGAGTCGGGGGGTTGGGACACCAAGAGTGCCATTGCTTTTGTACGGCGCTCACTTTAGTTCCAAAACTTTTTTTTTCGCTCACTTGAGTGCCACATCGGAGTAAAATCGATCACTTGAATGCCACATCGCCGGAAAAGTTGACGTGGTTGCCGGAAAAAAATATTTTAATTTTTTTAATTTTTTTAATTTTTTTTAAGGCCGGCGAGGGCCACCGTTGACCCTCGCCGGCTACCGAACTCTTGCCCAGATTGGGCGAGGGCCCCCTTGCTGTCGGCCACGAAGGCCTTGGGTGAGGCCGGCGAGGCCGTCGAAGGCCCTAGGTGAGGCCAGCAAGGCCGTCGACAGCCTCACCCGCGGTGGCGACGACGAAGGCTAGGCGGCCCTTGCCTAGATCTGGCCCTGGGCAAGGCCACAATGGCCCTTGGCAGCCGCGGGGAGGCCGTGACGGCCTCACCCAAGGCCTTCGCGGCCAACAGTGAGGGTCAACGGCGGCCCTCCCCGGCCTTAAAAAAACAAAAAACAAAACAAAATTCAAAAAAATCAAAAAATTAATTAAAATATTAAAATAATGTTTTCCAGCTGCCACGTCAACATTCCGGCAGCCACGTCAGCTTTTCCGGCGATATGGCACTCAAGTGAACAATTTTACTCCAATGTGGCACTCAAGTGAGTGAAAAAAAAATTTTGGCACCAAAGTGAGCGCTGTACGAAAGTAATGGCACTCCTAGTGTACTTACCCCTGAGTGGGGAGACGATTTTTGGTAATAAGCTAGAGAAGAAATTGATGTTTAGGGGTCAAAGCCTTGTCCCAGACAAAAGAGAACCAGTGAACCGGGTTGAATTTGTGCCGAATTGTAGCCCAAGCCGAAGCTGTTGAAAAATTTCCAGAAGGGCCCTCTAACCTTGTAAAGGTGTCTTCACCGATAGAGAGATGGGGGATCATATTTGCCACAAGACCAGCTCTTGGAGTAACTGAGTCCCTTCTGGGGAATATAGGTCCTTCACTCTCGCTTGTCTAAGAAGGTCCGATTGGTAGATATAACTGTTTGAGAATACTGAGTTAAGAGGACCAACGTGAAGCCATGGGTCAAACCAAAGTGATGTCAATTCACCATCTCCTATCTTCCACCTAAAGTGGGGTAGAAAGTCATCCCTTAGAGTAAGGATCTTCCACCAAGCCCAAGAACAATGGGTAGGAGTCGAAGCATGCCAAAAATTCTTCTTTTTGAGGTATGTTGCATGAATCCATTTGCACCATAGCGGTTCTTTATCGGTGAATAGTAACCAGATGTGTTTAGCCATGGCTGCTTTGTTGCTATCCCTGATCCTTCTTATACCAAGGCCTCCTTCCAGATGGGGAAGGCAAACATCAACCTAGGATACCTTTGCACCTCCCGGACCCATAGTTGGCCATTTCCAGAGAAATTATCTACATGTTTGCTCTATCTTGTCCACTACCGCCGATGGGAGTCTAAGTATGGAGGCCCAATAAACTTGGATGGCATGTAGCACTAACTTAATAAGCTGTAGTCGGCCTACGAAAGAGAGGAAATGGTGGGTCCAAGATTGGACTCTGGCAGTGAGGCGGTATACTAGGGTGTTGTAGTCCACTTTGCTCAATCTTGATGTGATGATGGGTACACCCAAGTAACGCACAGGAAGGGAGCCACGATTGAAGCCAAGAGCTTGTATAATCTACTTATTAGTGGTCTCAGAACCTCTTGAAATGAAGACTTCACTTTTACTGATGTTAGGGACCAATCCACTCCAAGTAGAGAATAAAGTAAGCCCGTCTTGGAAGCAAGAAATAGAAGTGAGTTTCGCTTCACTAAAAAGAAACACATCATCCGCAAAGAATAGGTGGGATAGACGTGTAGCCTTGCACCGCCAGTGGTATCAAAAATCCGGGTGCCGAGTATGAGAGTCAAGAATCCTAGTAAAGACTTCCATGATTAAGGTGAAGAGGTATGGAGACAAAGGGTCACCTTGCCTTATACCACGTCCACTAGCAAAGAAACCATGGAGTTTGCCATTTATAGAGATAGAAAATTTTGGGATACGGACGCATACCATAATAAGCTTTGTGAGATGGGTGGGAAATCCAAACACTTGAAAAGTCTTCTCTAGGAAGTCCCAATCAAGGGTATCATAGGCTTTCCTGAAATCCACCTTGATGGCACACTTCGGGATATAAGGCTTATTATGAAACCTGCTGAAAAGTTCTTGAGCAAGAAGGATATTGTCACTTATTCTCCTACCTTTTACAAAAGCAGTTTGAACCGGACTGATCAGGTAAGGGAGAACCGTGGCAATTCTAGAGGAGAATATCTTGGTGATACACTTGTAAATTGTATTACAGCAGGCAATAGGACGAAAATCGGACACCGATGTCGCATTGAGGATTTTTGGCACTAGGGTAATGATAGTATTGTTGACTTCCTTAAGCATACAACCACAAATAAGGAAATCCATAACTACTTTCGTATCTGAAGGGCCAACCTTGTCCCAATTCTTTTTAAAGAAATCAGCATTATAGCCATCAAGTCCGGGGGCTTTATTTCCAGCCATTGAGAACATAGCATCATGAATTTCCGAAGGGAGAAAAGGTTGAGATAGAAAGGTAATCTGTTCTTCCTTGAGAGGGAAGTGGATGACATTAGTGAGCTCCTGTATAGAAGGCCTTGAAATCATAACAGCCGGAGCAAGGAGGTCTTGGAAGTAAGAGACAAATACCCTCTGAACTTCCTTCATTTCTGATACCATTTGTCTTGAGCTGTCCACGACAGAAATAATACGATTTCGAAGGTGCCGGTGGTTGATTGACTGATGGAAGAACTTGGTATTATGATCCACTTCCTTAAGCCAACGAATTCTAGACTTTTGCTTGAAAAATGATTTCTCAAGAGAGCGGAGTTCATAATAGTCCTTGAGTTGAGAATGCTTCTTGGCCGCCAATGAGCTACTTTGAGGGTCTAGATGAAGAGCTTCTTGAGTAGATAAGAGGACGCTTTTAGCCATTGCTGCCCGCATAGAGATATCCGAGTAAGCATCTCTATTGAGACACTTAAGCCGACCCTTCAAGAGCTTTAGTCTAGCATAGAGTCTGTACATAGGATAACCTGACACTTAGGCCTCCCAAGACTAAGATACTAGCATGAGGAAGTCTGCATGGCTCATCCACAAGTTAAAGAATTTAAAAGGAGTTCGCCAAGAACCAGGTGTAAGAATTCTCACAGCCATCGGAGTATGGTCAGATAGGCCCGGGGCCAGGAAAGATGCTTTAGAGAAGGAAAAGGCGAAGCACCAACAATTGTTGACCAGGACTCGGTCAATTTTCCGTTGTTTCCTACGAGGGCTAGAGGAAGTGGACCAGGTAAACCGGAAACCTACATAACGAAGGTCAAATAGTTCAGCTTGGTCCAGGCAATCCTTGAAGTCATCGAAAGTGGGAATCCATATATCTGGGCTCTCCATGCGATCTGAAGAATCCCGGATGGCATTGAAATCACTGGCAACCATCCAAGGACTTTCCTTTAGAGAAGAGATCAACCTAATAAGTTCACTCCAAAGGGGTCTTTGAGCAACAAAGGTATGCTCTCCATAAACCACCGATAAAGACAGTGTAATCCTCGAGTTCAAGAATTTTGCATCACCATGAATAATCTGGTCAGTACTAAATCGAGTAGTAAAGCATAACAAAAACGGGTTCCATCCAACCCAAATCCGCCCTCTAGGAGAGAACTCATAATTAGATACCCAATTCCATCCAGGGAGTAGACCAAAAGAGAGATTGGTAAAGCTAGCAACTGGAACTTAGGCTCCGTTTGGCAACGCTCCAATTTGTCTATTTTTCTGTTCTTTTGTTCCCTGGAGTAGAAAAGGAACAGAAATCCATTTGTTAACGCAAACTGATTTTTCTATTCCTGGGAATAGAAAGTTGTTTATGGGAATAGAAATGAGAAGTAAAAAAAACTAGCTTCTTATTCCTGGGAACAATTTTTGGAAACAATTTCTTGTGGACTACTCATCGCCTATTGCACGCCACCACCCGCTCACAGCCGCCCACCACCTGCCGCTGGCCATCGCCCACCACCGCCGACCGCCGCCTCCCGCCGGTCGCCACCGGCCGGCCGGCCATTGCCACCGGTCGCCGGTGACCGGTCGCCACTGCCACCCACATCGGGGAAAAAAGAAATAAAAACTTTTTGTCGATTCCAAACGCATTTCTATTCCTTTTCTATTCCGAGAATAAGAAATTTTTGTAGTTACCAAACACCCTATTTTACCCAGAAATTGTTCCAAGGAGTAGAAATAGAAAATAACTATTTCTCAAAAGAAACTGTTCCCAGGAGTAGAAATGTTACCAAACACACCATTAGTTTCCAAAAGACCAATATAACATAGATTATTGAGGCGCACAAACTGTCTAACCGCCGCTTGCTTAATAGGATTCATGATACCCCTGACATTCCAAAAGCCAAAAGACATAAAGAAAAATGTACAAAAGGAAGGAAAGGCAGACTACTTTCTTTTTGGGCACCTTCTGGTGGCTGCTGGTTTAGACGCTTTCCCAGATGAAGGTCCAAACCTATTAACCTGCTCAGATATTTTTGCCTTACTAGAAAGAGTACCAAAGGTAGACCCCAGTCTACTAGCTTGCTCAATTCTCATCTCAATAAGCTTCATGTCAAAAAAGTCAGACTCAGGAGGGGCAGTAACAGGTCTCTTTTCCTGACTTGAACATATAGCAATAACACCTTCCCCTGCCGAGCTAACAGCAGCATCAGCAATGGGAGGTCCAGCAGCAAGGCCCATCTGACAGCCAGACCCGTCGGGATTAACTCCAGCAAATTCTGAAGTAGTGCAGATAGTAGCATAATTGATTTCCAGACTAGAACAGGCATCAGCAACAGCACCAGCAATAGGAGCACAGACAGCCGCAGCAGGCATTGGGAAATCCACAGCAACAGCAACACCAGCATATCCAACATCAGCAGCAACATATGCACCAGCAGCAGTAGCTGCGCCAGTCCAGCAGCACCAGTAACAACACCAGCAACATCACCAGTAGCAGCAAGAGACTCTGGACATCCCACAATAGCAGCATAAATAGCAGCAGCAGCACTAGAAGCAGTAGCACCAGAAGTAGCAGCTGCACCAGCAGCAGGGCACTCCTGATCTAACCATATAGAACTAGCACCTGCCGAGCCTAAAAGAGTACAACCAGCAACAGTTCTCTTCTAGTTTGAGCGAGCAAGAGCAATACCAGCAGCTTTCAAAGTGACAACAACATCAGTTTCCTCGTCCAGATCATCATCCGAGTCAAAAGAGGATGGAGGAGCAGGTTCAGGCCACGTAGGAGCAATCTGCTTGTTCTTGTTTCTCGCCCGGCGATTTTGATTGCTACCGACTCGTTTCCACTCCTCTGCAAGGGCTGGTCTAGTCCCCCTTGCTGGTATAGATGTAGCATTGAGAAGGGGTCATTGTCCTTCCTTAACAACAGGGAGTTGAGAGGCTTGTACGGGAGCTAGGTTCACCGGTTCAGACTCAGATGGGTAGGGGGCTTGAGTAGGGCACCTATGACCAAAGGTACCACAAATATGGCAAGATACAGGTTTCCATTCATATTCAACATTCATTGTACAAGGTTGCCCATTTATAAAGACCGTAATAGTATCACAGCAGGGTTTAGAGGCTACTAGTTCGACACTGACCCTAGCAAAAGAAATCATTTTTAAATGCTTCGTACGCTGGTCTACATAGAGCGGACGTCCAACGACATTAGCTACCTTGCTAATCCTCTTGGCAGACCACAGCCCATAAGGGAGATTCTTTAGTTTAATCCAAACTGGAATTGTAGAATGATCTCCTCGTTTCAACTCTAGCATGGGGTGCCATTGTTGGAGGATTAGGGGCACACGTGCCACTGTCAACGGACCACTCTCAATTACCCTTCGCCTAAACTCAGGATCAGAAATATGGAAAAAATAGAACCCTTGGTCATTGGCTTTAACCTCTAGCAAACGTTGGCCCCAAAGGTATTTGACGGCCGTCTCGACTAACTTAAATGTGAGTTTCTTCCCAACAAAGTAGCCAACTAAGCAATTATGCTAAATAGGATCAGCAACATCAAGATCCTCCTCCGAACAGTGGACTATATTATTCCCATCATAACAGTGATCAATAAAGGAAAGGGAATACCCTTGCATAGCAGCCTTGGCTACATTAGCCCAAGAGCGAGTGGCTGCGACCGATTCTCCAGCAAGTTGGGGCAATAAGCCTTGCTTTTGCTTAGCTAAGATGGGGTTCTAGTTTTGGCTGGGCCCAGCAACATCCAAACCAGAGAGAGATAATTCTTTTCTGCTGTCATTACCCACAGCAGCAGAATTTTGGCCTACGTTCCTGCCTCTCCTCGAATCGCTAGCAGCATTTAGAGCAGCATGGACCCTACTTTGGCTGTGATGATGACCACCACCCAATCCCAACTAGGATTTCGTAACAACAACATCCCTATCCATGAATATAGCAGAACCCCCAGCTAACCCAATCTAGAGTTTCCTATTGCAAGATATAACCGTGAGGACAAAAGACCTTACCGGAGCAGAGGACAGCAGGCAGTTGGCCGGCTATTGCTCGACCTCTCACCCGAAATGAGGCGACCTCTCACTCAGACTTAGGCTTCCGCTGATGTTGGCAGATGCCGACACAGAGCCAACCCAGAGTCGGAGCAGAGCGGAGAACAGCAGAGATGGCTTTTGCTCAACCTCTCGCTTGAAAATTGGCTTTCGCCGGAGCCAGCAAACATTTGCACAGAGCCACACCAGGATCGGAGCTACAGTGGGCGGGAGCTCAGAAAACAGAGAGGGTGATGAACAGTAAAACCCCTTTTGGTTGTTGAGTAACATCTTTCTTCTTTACTCCTATCCGTGAATTTCTTCCAAGTGTGACAAGTGAGCAGATATATGCCGCTAAATGGTAGCTTATGCCGTTCTTATCATCTATTTAAGGAGGATCAAGAGAAAATAAGGCGGAAAAAGATGTTGACGCCTAAGACAGCAGTTGAGGGTCTTTTAGTTGCTTGGCCACAACCCCAATAGAGAGATTGTTTATTGATTTAGGCATTGATAGTTCAACTTCTACTATCAAACCTATTCACAGCCCAATAGCAGCAATTGCTAGGGTTCCTAAATTCTTTATGCAAAAAAGCTTTTGATCCTTACCATGTTGACATGATTTTGGGACCAGAATCCCAGCCGCTTCATCTATCCAATCCGAGCATATTTAAGGTTGTACGCCATGATTACATGTGGAGCTCTATATCGAAAACGGCAAACATGGGAAAGGATAGAAAAGAAAAGCTTACCCACACTGTACAAAAGTAACTATAAGCAATCATCATCATTGTCTAGTGCTAAAAAAATCTGGATAAACTACTAAAGTGTGAGAGATTAGGATTTTGCCTCTTCTCTTCCCATGGTGGTAGATGTTGGCTTGACACTTGACAGAGATGATGAACTGTTGTGCCTATTCTACATTTTCAGAGCGAATGGTGGTGAAAGCGTTTTTCATAGAGCGACGGAGAGAGAGGACTTGAAGAGGAAGATGAAAGGCACGGATTTTTTGAATTTTTGGTAGGATGGGAACTAAGGCGAGGGGGGTGGCGAGCTTTGACCTGATGCGGTTGGACATGCATTTTCCTGCAGGCTCCTTCGTCATGGGGGCAGCTGTAATTTATTGAACTTTTTGGCAGTTAAACCTTCCGCATAAATTTTTTGACTCCCCAAAAAAAAAGACTTTGCATAAATTTTAAGGAAAAATTCAAAAAATTGACCGAAGTGCATAAATTTTGTCAAATAAAGATTTAAAGTGAATCTTATTTCAAATAAATATTTGAAGTGACTTGATTGTTTCAAATAAAAGTTTGACGTGACTATATTTATTTCAAATAAGACCGTCAATGGCATTTTTATCATTGATCATTTTCCTTTTTCCTTTTTTTTTTCTAGTCTGTTTTCTTTCTCTATGCTAGTGGCTGGCCAATGGTCGCCCGCATTGGAGGATTGCCTTGTCAAAAATATTGGATTTGGCCTTTAACCATATTCGAGAAAAAGAAAAAAAAGGAAATAAAGAAAAGATGAAAAATTAAAAATGGGGATGGGAGAGCGAAACGACCTTTCCCCTTTGCCAAGAACTGCGGAGGTCGAATGGCTCGTGCTGCGTCGTCGTTTTTTCCTCTAAAAAACTCCGAGCGCTGAAGTTGGCGGACCTCTCTTTGCACCTGCGAGTCACGTGCCACGGACGAGAAATGTGGGGGTGTGGATCGTGGGTCGGGCGAGGAAAGGGACCATTTGCACGTCGCAATCGGTGCTGAGTCCGGATCCGATCCGGGCGTGTATTTATCTTTTTGCTCCTCTTGGAGATTTAGATCTGTCAAAATAGATCGTGAATTTATTTTTGTCAAAAGGAAAATCCAAAAAACCTCTTCCCGCGCTTTCTCATACCCTAATCAATCATCCCCAATTTAGGGGGGAAGAATTCAGAAAAAGGCTCAATCCAGTCAATCTACCCCAATTCGCTCCTTCTTCATCCTCTTCCAATTTCCGATTCGTTGTGCACATGCATCTGGATTTCGCAGTATCCTAGTCCAAGTTTTATCTTTTGGTTTTTACTCGAGGCTGCTAAATGCTAAACCAGGACTTGTAGTTGAGAAATGAAAGCGGATGCATCGGGGGGTCAATGTGCTGGTTAAGCAAGTTGAGGGGAGTTCTTCTGCTTGGGAGAAAAATGTCGACTTTGATGGAGGATATTTCGGTTTCTTGCAGGTCCGCAGTGTGTGGATTCGTGTGCAAAAGAACGGAGACCTCTGCCTCAAAAAGGGTATACTTGTTTGTCTTGTGATGGGCGGCGTCGAAGTCCTTGCATCTGGATTTAAGATGGATGAGAAGGTATGCCTGTTCCCATATCTGCCGGCTGAGATTGAGAAATTGGTAACTTTTTTTTTTTTTGGTCAGAAATTGATAACTTCAATGGGGGCAGTTCTACAGACCAAAACTTCAGCAAATGTTGGCTTCGTAATTGTGAAGAATATTTTGGCTGCAAATTTGTTGTATCTTGTTAAGGTTAAATCACTTTAAATGAGATTCATTATGCTTTTTCACTAAGTATGGGAAGTATCGTGGGTAGCACTTTGCTTGAGTTGGCTGATCTGAGGAAGAGTTTCCTTAAATTTTTTTTTTTTTTGAATTTTCTCAATGCAAATTCTTTTATGAATCTCAACTCGAGAGATAAATTGTATTTATCAATTAATGTTGTCATCGTGCAGTGGGCTTTAAATGTTCTGAAGAAACCTTTTGTCACCATTAATTGGTTATACCAATGCCGTATTGAGCACCGTGTTGTACCTCAGGAGTCTTACAGAGTTCTTCCACTTTCTGGATTGACAATGTGTATCACAGGAATTCCTGCAGGTTCTGATTATTTGATATAGCTGCTGCTGTTGGTTGTCCTCCAGTTCTTCAATTTTTACGTCCTTCATTATCTCGGATGCACGGAAGGAGATTCAGAAGCATGTTACACAAAATGGTGGGAAATATTCTGCAGAATTGACCAGGAAGTGCAGTCATTGAATTGCTGAAGTATCCTTTTTTTCTTCAAGATTAAGGTCCAATGATTTGCTTGCATATTTTCCATTTGATATCTGATCGCTGTATGAACAAGCACATATCTTGATCTTGTCTATGCATATGAAAACACTTTTAAGAGTATGAAAAGAAAATCTGTATCATTTCAAGGTTTAGTGACAATTATAGTGTGAAATGGGAATTAGCTATACTTGATTAATCTTGGTTTATGGTAATATCCTTTTACTTCAGAATTTCATTGCTCAGATGAGAAATAGTGAAACTTCCTAGTATCAGAATATCATTGACTTTGACTTCTAAATCAGTCCTAAAGAATTGTGTTCTGTGGTTCAAGGAAACAAGGTGCCAAACAACATACAGTTTGAACCGCCAATTGTTAAAAGATCCTCAGCCAGTTCTTGCTTTTCCAATGTTAGGACTGCCTGTTTGTTGCTTAGAGCACATTGCGCAGCAATGTTATTACCATTGAATCTTTCTATTGGCCTCATATGATGCTTTGTAGCACTGGGAGTTCAACTACAATGCGTCTAAGTTCTTTAGATTGTGTTGTGGCCTTGACTGGCTGTATTCTCCAGAAGGTGATAAATACAAGGTCACTAAAAGATGGGTCACATTCATATTGTGAGTCGCAAATGGTTTGATCAATCAACTTCCGGGAAAGTTGTTATTTCAGTTACTAAAATACCTTGTTGCTGTCAACTGCAGGAACATTTATATTCTTTTTGAGCCATCTAGTTGTCTGACTCTAATTTTGTGTGCTTTTGCTTACTAGCATGTCTTAATGAGGAGTCCAATCCTGTTCAGGGTAGTTCCATGTCTTCAGTGAAAACTGCAAGTAGTCAGTAAAATCAGGACAGAGTTATTACAAGTTCACAGTCTCTTCACTCTTCAACGGTTGGAGATCAGGACTTCCATCCCATTTCAGCTACCGACCATGCTGATCCAGATTCAGAAACTACTCTCTCAAAGAGTGTGTCTTCAATGTTTGTTGATCCCCATTTCCTTTCAAAGGAGGAAATTCATTCAATTAAGTCCTTACACTTGTAGAGTTTAAAGCAGATTAGAAGATCATGTTAAAGCTTAAATTTTGACATATAGGTCCACCCTTTTACATCAAGTTGGTGGAACCATTGAGCAAAGTGCACAGGCCTTGTGCTCTAAACATTGTCTCCACTTTCTTCTACATACAATCATTACACAGCTGAGACGATGTTAACATTAACAAATCCAGTAACATAAACTTTTACCACCTCCAGTGGGCATAAGAATAAAGCAATCTTACTTGGCTACAGAAGCTTTACAAGCCTGATGTTGCGTTGGTCGAAATGCCTTGTTTCCAAATATGACAACATTTGCCAATTCTATGTCAACCAACGCTTGCAATTCCTCATAACTCAAGAGTCCCTTGGCTGGAAGTCGAAATCCAAGAGCAATGTCTTTCATTTGAAGCTGACGATATTTATCCTTGAGTGACAGTGCTCTTACAGTCCTTCAACAGAAATAAGCCTCTTCAGCACTGTAATAGTTTCTGACATGGATTGTCATGGAAAATGAAAAATGTGCATAAAGAAATCACAAGCCTTCATTTACGCAAAACATTCCTATCAATGATGCTGGAATGCTAAGTTCCACACTTTGATGATCTGCCATACTCTCAAAGTATTTGAGAAATATAGGTATTTGTACATCATCCAAGACTGAAATCAACTTCTTTATTGACCAAGTGTTCTAATATCTCATTTTGGATCTTGAATATTGTGGAAGTAATTGGCAAAAGTTGTGAGTGTCTATTGGACATTTGATTGGATGAGAGGCCCCATAAGCAATTTAGTAAATGCTTTTATGCATGTACATTGTGTACATCCTTTTCTGTGTGCAGAATCACAAGCAAATTGGAAACAATCAAGGAGAGAACAAATTATAAGAGAAAAGAACAGTGACACGCTGATTTAAGTGGTTTGGCAGTATTATCTGTGTCCATGGGAGAAGCATACCATGGATTCTAAAGATCGTCCGGCCAGAAGTTGAGTGGATGAATTGCTTGGAGTACTGCTTTGATCAGGAATATAGCATGTAGATTTCCTACCCATTTAGCTACCAAATATAGTCTTCGTCTTCACTATCAGTAGAGGAATCCACCTCAAGAAATGTTTGGCTCCACAGGTTGTGGAGAATCTTCTATAATATCGACATCGTGCAAAACATTGCATTCACTACCATTACCGATATCTTGGCCAAACATAGCAGTCAAAACTCCACGGGCTTCTGATTCCACAGCTTGCAAATACCCCAATCCTCAGAATCTTGCATGGTTTCAGCAAGTTCTGCTAGGAAGTTGTAGCCACAGTGATAAACTCTCGACCGGTCACCTTAAGAAAACCAAAAGAAGAGAGAGATGACTTTGCAAGTTCCATGGCAAACAAGAGATCATATAAATACAATCTACAATACGTAGTTTGCAATTAGTTCAGCGAGACACAAAATTAGTATTATCGCAAGAAACCATATGTAATGCGCAGTGAGTTCAGAAATAAGCCAGACAGTTTACCATTTAATAGGACTACCCGCCAAACCCACAAAGAAACGGACGAGAATAAGGCTCACTCAACTAGATTTAACTTGCTCCGGTCCATTCAAATCCAAAGTAGACCATTCTATAGCCATCATCAGAATAGTGATTAACTGCAACAAATCTCCTTATTAGCAATGCACAATCAATCGATTTACAAATTATCCATGCAACATGAGCAATTACGTTATTCCCTAATGACCAGATACTGCACATGTTGGCCAATAAGCAAGAAGAACTTTGCCGCATGCCCAGTTATCATCAGAGAAAAGGGTTACTTTGTTCAACCAACATAATTGTCTGACTATGTATGACCTCTAGATAGTCAAGGAGGAAAATTGGATAGCTTACACTATGAGAATGCAGCCTATTATCCGTGTTTTGAATATGAATATGATTTTTGTCTGTCACATTTCTCAAGTACCCATTGCAAAATAATGATTACAACAATACATCAACATCTACATAAAACAGTAAGCTAGTAAAAACACATTTTGTGGAGGTCAGCATCGTGATGGCATTTGTTTGCAATTGCTTGATTTAGGAAATACTTCTAAAACTCAGGAACATCCTATGTCAAATCGTTTTCATATCTGATCAGTGACCAATAGCAGATGAGAAATCAAGGTTCCACCTTATGTCAAAATGACTAGAACTCTCGGTGACACATAAAAGAGCCAATCACATCACTTCAAAAGCCTGTTGTCACCATAAAAGGTTTACTTGTCATAGAAATTAATAAATCAAGAGAAGAATTCTTACTTGAATCACTTCATCAATAAGGTCAACTTCCAAGACACCTGAAATGAAACCAGCACCTATCCCTTGGATATTGTGAAGACCTACCAGAACCAGTCAGTGGCAATCTACACGACGTAAATCATTAAACCCAGAAAAGATTAAATCTGCAACTGCAATACCCAAGAGAGATTAGTGCTTGTTTTTCAAACAACTATCGGAGAGAGAGAGAGGTGCAAATATTTACTCATTCCAAAACCGTTTTATAAGGCCATAGATGCGGCAGAGATGGATGTAGATGACACCTTTAGAAATTTCAAAGTTAATAGAACCTGCTGTAAAGTCCACATGCCCCAGAAGTTGTAAGGCCTTAAATCAAGAAGCTCCATTGACTTATCACAATAGTGCCGCAATTGAAATATGGAAATGAGAACACCACTTCAAATCCAGAACTTCTGTTATAAATTATGGCAATGCGCCATACACTAAATCTCGGGAGTCATACCCTTTATGTTTAACCCCATCTTTCTTTCAAAGAATTGCAGCTCTTTCCTTTTTTGATCAGCCTATTTATATCGACAATTTGTCATCTCATTTTTCAGCTTTCTGCGGAGCCTGCTTCTCTCTCTTCCCATGCAATGATGCGAAACCATGAGCTTTGAACTATGAGGACTACAAAGAAGACCCCATCATATCAATCTCTCACAAGTAATCGACCAATCTTAATGAAACAAAATTGGATGATAAACTAGATTGTGCATGGAGATTTAACAATCACGAAAGGCATAACATGTTCAAGGGAACTAACCAGGCTTGCCTCCAGATAATACACAAGGCTTCAACAGGTTCAACACCATAGAGCCGACAGATAAAAGAGTACTAGTAAAGAACTTAGACTAGAAGGGGAGAAAAAAGAACAACTCGCAGCACCACTCTCAACACAAAAAGAATGTTCAGGCACAGTTTTTTATTCAAGGCATCTATAGTTGATAATCACCCAAAATCGACAATATTTTGTCTGAGTTCAACACGTGACAAACAATATCATAAAAACAATCTACCATTATGTCAGGGTTTTGCTCTTTCAGAAACTTTCCAGCACCAGTTGTCGTACCACCGGTTCCTATCCCAGAAAAAAAGGCATCTATTTTGCCGCCTGAGCCTTTCCATATCTCTGGTCTGGTCGTTTCATAATGTATCTAAACAGAACAATGACAGCCAAGCTAAAGCACGTGTCATCACCTGCATATACAACCAACAAGACATGACAGTTGACCACACATGTACCTTTGGGTTTGCAGGATTCTTGAACTGCTGAAGAATGTAAAGAGTTAGGTTTGTTTGCCATTATCTCCTCCGCCTTTTGAATAGCCCCCTTCACGCCCTCAGCAGGATCGGTCCGAACCAACTCAGCTCCAAAAGCACGGAGGATTATCCTTCTTTCCAAACTCATAGATGCTGGCTGCCATTGTAATGATTAGTTTGAAGCCCTTTGTTGCTGCCATAAATGCCAAAGGGCAATGCTAGCATTGCGACTCGTAGGCTCAATCAGTACACTCTTCAGCAATTCGGAATTAAAAGTCGAAATGAAAAATCCGGCAGACGAGCTTCATTTCTATATAAATTCATTTGCAACCGTGCATGATACCAATACATCGATTATTTGCTGTCATTCCCTAATGACCTCAGATCGATGATGCACGAGCGGGAATCGAATCGATTCATAGTCTCTCTCAAAAGCGCGCACCCGAAGTGCTCTCTTCGAGGAAAAACCTTGCCAGCGATTTTTTTTTCAATTCTTTCGAAAATTCCGTTTTCGCACTTAAAGTTTGTTGGAAGTTCTATTTTTTGCCCACCCTCCAAATTTTTTTTTTTTTTTTTTTTTGGTTTCATTTGACACCCTTTGGGATGGGTCTGAGTATGTATTAGATGAAGAGTCAAGTATTATACGCGGGAGTTACAAGTATACCGTCAACGTAATATACCAAGCCAAGCGTTATTGAACCAAGTGGCTGTGGGTTACAACCAATAGGAATATTATCTAATAAGTCCTAAAATTATTTATACGGATATTAATTCGTTTATAAACTTATTAATTTTACCAAATTAATCTGAAATCTCTGTTCGAAATTATAATATAATCATTCTAACTAATTTTTGCTGAAAATCATGAACATTATAATGTGCCACATAAGAAGATCGACAATGATTGGATCGCCACATCGATGATTTCTAGCGAAAATTGACTAGAATGACTATATTGACATTTTGCACAAAGATTTAAGATTAAAGTGATAGATTTGAAAAAAATTATAACTAAATCGATATATGTACAATAAATTTACAACTAATTGGATAATTTTCCTTACTATTGGTAAAACTGTTTTACTTCTTTTTTTTTTTTAGTTTCCAAATTATATAAACTCCGTTTTGTGACGTCTATAACATGGAATCCAAGATCTTCTCACCTTTCTTTGGGGTCAATTCCGTAAAAAACCCTCAACTATGGCTTTAGTCCAAAAATACCCCAAACTTTTTTTTGTCTAAAAAAAAAAACCCTCAACTTTTACTTTAGTCCCAAATCTACCCTTCGTAAAAAATCACCGTTAACTCCTTTGACGTGGCCTCGCCGGCGCCGGCGTCAGGCGAGGGCCACCCAGGCTAGATCTGGCTCAGGCGGCCCTCGCCGGACGCCGGCGAGGGTTGCCCTCGCCCGATCTGGCTTGGGCGGCCCTCGCCCGACTCAGGCGAAGGTCGCCCTCGCCAGATCTGATGAGAGTGACCTAGGCGAGGGTGAGGGCCGCCCAAGCCAGATTCGCCGAGGGCGACCCTTAGCTAGATCTGGCGGCCTTCGCTAGCGTCGGGCGAGGGCCGCTCAGGCCAGATCGGACGAGGGCCGCCCAAGCCGGATCTGGCCTGGGCGGCCCTCGCCCGATGCCAGCGAGGGTCACCTGGGCGCCCTATGTTGGCGAAGGCCGCCCAGGCGACCCTCGCTGGCTTCCTCCATTTAATAAAAAAAAAAAAAAAGGGAAAGCAGGATTTTGTGGATTTTTTTCCACGTCATGTTTTGGGCCGACAAAAGGAGTTAACGGTGATTTTTTACGGAGGATAGATTTGGGACTAAAATAAAAGTTGATGGTTTTTTTTTAGACAAAAAAAAGTTTGGGGTATTTTTGAGATTAAAGCCATAGTTTTCCTGTGTTTTTTAGGGTTGTCCTTTCTTTTCTTTTTCTTGTTTTTTTTTTCCTTTTTGTGCCAGTGACTTTTTTTATTTCCTTCATTTGTTGAATTTATATGTCCTGCGTTTGAGTCAATGTTGACCTCGGTAGATGGGGACCGTGTGTGGAGGTTCCTTCGCAAAGAGCGTGAAAAATAGCTGCTATTCGAGGATGAGCAACTCAAAGCCACCTAAAGATTGGCAAGGATCAATTGAACAATTGACACAACAAGATGAGATGGGAAAATGAGACCAGATCCCGTCTAATAAATGATGATTCTTATACTATATTCATAAATTTCCTACTAATTTTCCACACAGTAAGTGACCACATATGTATCGATTTCATGACTTTTCTTCACAAGAAGTAGTCAAGTTGAGCCTGAGTATTTCAAATAACAGAAAGA
The DNA here is from genome assembly GCA_014858505.1 of Corymbia citriodora subsp. variegata. Taxonomy (NCBI): domain Eukaryota; kingdom Viridiplantae; phylum Streptophyta; class Magnoliopsida; order Myrtales; family Myrtaceae; genus Corymbia; species Corymbia citriodora. Next base: position 14,915,720 of record CM026419.1, on the reverse strand, counting down.
GCCACAACAAATCAAACAGAGGAACGTATCAGTTCATATTAGGACGTTCTTTTGTGGTGCCTGTTGCACCAATTCTTCTTTCTGGGTTCTCTTGTAATCTTCTCAAGAAAAGGAAAAGGAGTGGAAGCAGTACAAATGCAGAAAATAAGAGCACTGATAGAGCATCTACATATCCGTTCATCTATCCAACACCAATAGGAGTGGAAAATTGATCCCTATGATGTATTCTTGAGCTTTAGATGTGTAGATACTTACAAGGTTCTTTCTTCACATCTTCCATCCATTTCCAAATCCATTTTAACTCAATATAATTTATGAAATTCTGATCTTCAATAACCAAATAACAACTGAATTCATGCTTATATTTTAAAATAAATGGAATACGTTTGAAGATAGATTATAATTCTTTCATAGCCCAATTAAGCAATTAACGTACACGTCGATCGTGGGTGATCCGAGCCAACAAATTTGACTTGTCTAGAGGGTGAGGTCTTAAAGAAGATTAAGGCAAGGACTAAAAGCATCTGCAACTGCTCCTTGTCCCTCAATTATTAATTAACTAAATCCCATCCCAATAAAGGGTAATCGTCGTGTAGTTTGTATGATTGCATGAGACCCTTTTGAAAAAGAAGGCACCCACCATTCTTGACTTGAGTGGCACGCGTTTATTACTAAATTGGACATTTGCGGTTGAAATCTGTCATTGGTTGTGAATAACAGCAATGTCTCTCCAGTCTTCCACTAATTTAGTTTGGTTAAAATTCTTCTTCCACAAATCAATACTTAATATTAAATTAAAATTCTCTATTGTAAAGTGTTCTCACCATGAGGTGGTCCCCAACGTATTATTTCTTTTCTAGAACCCATCACGAACTTCTTGGGAAAAGGGTGACCTCCTTTCATTCTAATATAGTTTAATGTGCAGGAAATTTCTAGGAAGACGTCTGTGGATTAGATTAGAGAAACTCATCATTTAGTGCGGTTTCGTGCAATTTAATGAGAAAAACTTATATTAAAAAGAAGAAGAAGCCCTTAACACAGAACCGCGTTGTCCGACTCCCAGGTACAAGTTCTCTCTCTACTTCTAGATCTGAAGCACATCGAAACCTCTACCAGAGCGAGAGCTTGGGCTTGAATCGGCGGATGAAGCAGGGATCTTTTCTTCCTTTTTTTTTCCTCGCGAATCCATCGAGCAGTACGCGCAAGGCCGTCGCGAAGAACACCTGCGGTCAATCCTTCCGAACCATCGGCTTCAAAGGACCGGCCCATAGGTATTTATCTTGAGGGACTGTGTTTTCGGCGGGCACCAATCAGCAGGTAAAGTGAACTCGAATCGTGTCGAGTGTTGAACTTTCATAGTGTACCGCTTGCTATGATTTCTGATCATGGACTCCGCTGACGCGAGTAGGGTTCCTGGGTTTGTGGGGGAGGTCTTCGTCCGAACGTGAGGGCCGTCGCTGGATTTTATCGGAAGAAAGTAAGTTCCCTGTCTGTTGTTGGTGATTTTGTAGCCACTATCTGACCTGAGATGATCTGCAAAAATATACGTCAGCGTCTTTCCAAACCAAGCCGATCCAGGTCGAGGCGCAAAGGGATCCTTGGGATCGCACTGCCTTTCAGGAGCTCGGACCTAACTCTATCTACATCAGGTCAACTACTTCTCAAAAGTTGAAACCCATCACAGTAATTTCATCTCTGCATCGCTCCTCCTCGAGGTAAGCCCGACCTTCATTCTGTAATCTATTACAATTGATAGGACAAAAATACTTGTAAGTGTTACTGCTCAACGCCTTACATCCTCTAAGGCATATAGAATAATAGATGTGAAATTCCCTTGGGACGAAAAGCCCGTTCGATTAAAATACGAAAATACCCTTCTAGACTCGATTTTGGAGCCATCGGCCCTCAATTGTCCAAAATTACGTTTTTTATGGGTCAGAGCCAAAATTACTTAAAGCCTGGAACATCCAAAATACTCAGTTTTTGCAGAAATAATTCTTTTTTATTTGAAAACATTTAAAAACTAGATTTTTTCCAAATATCGATCATGCTCTGTTCTCTTCAATAATTGCACAAAAGCTTTCAAAGGCTACGGATCAGAATTGTCAACAACAAAAATTTATTTGAACTGATCAGATCAACTAGAGAATTTTTGGATGTCCATAAAATCACTTTCCAATATATTGGCAGTTTTCATAATTTCTGGAAAATTATAGAAATTTCAAATGTTTCCCAGAATTTATGAAAAATTCACAATTGTAATATATACTCGTGCTGGTTACAATGGAAAACTTGAAAGTGGGCAAAGCTGCCGGTTTCAATGCACTTACACATATTTATTATGGGACAATTTTTAGGTGGCCATTTTTCTTTGCAGATAGAATTAGAGAAACTTGCCATAAAGTGTGGTTTTATGCGATTTTACTGCTTACAGCAAAGACATGACTATATATATATGCGTTGAAAATTACTGGCCTACAATGGATTTGATAATATGATTCATGTATGTTTAGGATGGGAGGAAAATGTAGCACCTACAGCAGTAAGAACGTCTTTGATAATAATCTAATTGAAGATTCACAAGCCAGTTAGAGCCCCATTTATTCGTTTGATAAAATGGTTGCTAAGTGGATATGAACGGAAGTGGTCATTCCATACGCTGGTCCAAATTGTGTGGCTTGATTTGGCTTGCCATTTGAAAACAGTTTAATTGCTACCAGTTAATGGGCAATATAGGGATACCAATCGGTCAACAATAATTTGAGACCATCGTCTACTACAGTCTACCGATTGGTCCTCTCTCTCTCTCTCTCTCTATACCAGTCGGTCAGTAATAATTTGGGACCATCGTCTACTACAGTCTACCGATTGGTCCTCTCTCTCTCTCTCACTCACCCATATTTCTCACTTTATCTTTTGCATTGGACCTCTCTCTTGCAAAACAATTCGAGACTATCGTCTGCATATTAGTCCTCACTCACTTCCTTTGTTATTTTCCCTCTTGAAAGTTCTCGCCCAGGCTTGTTTAGGGTCTTCTCTCCCCGGTCTCGCAATTCTTTTCGCATCCCAGCTGGCGGCAGTTAATTGCTTTTTCATGTCTTATTTGCCTGTCATTTTTATTGATTCGTTGCCTTGTTATTAAAATAATTGGCTGAATAGCATAGGAGTCTCTGTTACCTGTTGATGAGGCATGTCTGTGGCTCAAATTTGCCTTTGGTCAAAAAAGAAAACCTTTGTTTTCGACTTTAGATGTGGCTAGTTTTATGACAGCCTTGCTGTCTAATTGTTAATTGCATCGTAATTCAGTATTTGATCTTTTGTTGAACTAGAACAAGTAGGTCTGCAACTGCGCTAGACTCTATTGAACGCAAAATTGCCACGTTTCGCTTAAATCTAGAAACCATTTTTTTATGCGTTGTGAGGTTTCTATGTGTTTGAAGGTCCTGAATCAATGTATAGAAAAATGAATCAGAAAAATAAAAGTAGGCTTATCTAGATCAACTAAATTTGTTCTCGGTTACAAAAATGAGGAATTCATTATTACAGAATAAGAGTAAGTCTTCTCTTAAGGAGATTTCATTCGAAAATTTTACCTTCCTATGGAACACTTCAAATAAGTAATACGCTGTTTTCCTCGAATTGTTGGACCATTAATCCTAAAGGCATATTCCCTTTCACTTCTAACTCATTTTCTCCCTTCTTTAGCAAGAAAAAAGGAAAAACTTATTTTCTCCTTTCAAAGATTCAAAAATTAATCGAGTCTTCCCTTGAAAAATAGAAAAGTAAATGAGGAATAAAAAAGTACGGTGAATGTTTGAGCATTTTGCCTGCTCTCAACTCACAACTCATGACAATCTCCATCGTCACAATATAATGCATACCAACATCCATAGCATGATACTTCTTAAGATCTTCTACATGGTATCCAATAGTAAAACAAAAAAAAATCTGTTTCAATCTCATGGCACACACATGAAACCAATCAAATAAATCGAGCCATACAATGCATATTAGGAGATTCACCTGGCGATATATCACTCATTTGTTACACCTCTTTTGTTACAAACAATAAATTCCTTCTTCAAAATGTGATTATCAATTTAACCTGACTTATCACGAATTGAGCCGATAAAAAATCTTTGCGGTGACATTCTTAGGGTGGGCCCTCCAACAATAATGGGGACAAGCACTCAACGCCATTGTTTCAAGCCTTGGTCGTCTCTGGATTTTCCTCAGCAGCTTCCTTTTACTTCCTTTCTTCTCTTCTTGTCCTTCCATTGAATCAGCACCTTATTTCTAATCGTTCAGACCAACATGGAGAAAGCAAAGAATGCATAAAAAGAGAGCACTGAGGGAGCATTTGCTCTTCCGTTTCGTGCCATCTAACAAATTATAGCTTATTTTCAAAGACTATTGATCAACTTTTTAGATTTGAAAAAATTTGAAACGAAAGGCTCGGTGATGACATATCAGTTCAGAATAAATTCATTTTACGTGGAATTGGAACATGGGGTGCCGGTATGGAGTAGATAAAAGATAAATAACCACGAGCATTTTTTTATCTCTGTCTTACATTTCCAACTTCATTAAGAACATGACAATTTCAAACAAAATTAAAATATAAAATCACATCCACAATTACTACCGCGGTTCTTTCTTGACGTCTTTCACACATTTCTAATTCTGTTCCAACTCAATTCTTATTTTTTAAATGGTTTATCAAATTCCAATTTTCAATAACCAAATTAAAACTGAACGTATGCTTATATTTTTAATCGAATGCAATATGTACACAGCTTCTGGTTCTCTATAGCACAATTGAAAAATTAAAGTATAGGTGATTAGTGAGTGGGTCAAGCCAACAAATTTGACTAGAATAGGGTGAGGTCCAAACGAAGATAAAGGCGAGGACTAAAAGCATCTGCAACTGCTCCTAGTCAATCGATTTCCAGTTAATTAAAGATTTCACGTTCGTTTTTTCTTGCGTGGTAACAGATTCACGTTCACACTTGTTCGTAGAAATTAGTTCATCGATCCTTTTATGTAGTAAAAAAAGCATCTTTCATACCAACTGTCGCCCTTGGATTGCCATGCATCTTTCATTCCCTTTTACATGTGTCATGAATTCATAGTTAAAGAGCCTTTTGGACATTACCTCTGAATATCGCTACTTCCTTCTAAAAGTAAGCGCGGACACTTCATTCCCTTCTTTTCCATGCTTTTCCCTAACTTATCTTTTATCTTTTTGATATTTTGCATACTTCTTTTTTCATTGGTTTACTGACTTTTTAAGGGGTGAAAGATATGCCAACAAAATTGTAATAAAAAAAATTAACCCCGAAAAGAACTCTAGGATAGTGTACAAGTATTTCATATATCATTAGTAACTTAATATTAACACGGTATGCTTATTTGGTGTCATTTAACAAATTATAGCTCTATTTTGCCGGCAATGTATCTATCAATAATTTAAATTTGAAAGTTTGAAGTGAATAGCTTGGTAACATCATATCATAGATTCATCTTATATAAAATTATTGGCATGTATCAGCTTGTTAGGAAAGGTCCAATTTTTTCAGAGCAACAAGGCCCAAGACTTGTACATTTTGAGCAATTCTTTTCGTTTTGTTTGGAAAGAAAGAATCAAGTGAAAGTTTCGTTGAGTAGTCCATAAAGACCACGAAAATTTAGAGACTTTGGACATTCTTTTTTCTTTTTTTCCATAGCTTATGTGAGCAATCATGTTACTGAAAATACAGCTGATGATTCATGTCATGTCATATAAATTGTGTCATGTCAAGTTAGGATATAACATGGATATGGAAAAACTTGGATAAGACGTATTTAGTAAACGTGTTGAATTGCCAAAATATGAACATGACACTTTTAATAAAAGCAGGTTAGACGAAACCACACGACAAATGAGATTATTAAACGTCAACATGACACCATGCAATATGCTAACCGGTGCAGTTGAAAAAAGATGCAGCTTATTGCATTGCATGTAAAGCAAAGAACAAAATTACTTCCCTTGATATTCTAATTACAAGTGAGGCGCAGCCTTTTGTATTAATATTAATCCTATTTAAGAGCCATAAAATTTTATCACACAAAAAGACCCAAATTCAAACATACTTAAGTGACAAATTTCAAATTTAAAAATTAAGAACAAAAAAGCAAGTAGACCATGAAAGAAGAGGGGGAAGTTAAAATGCCTTGAAATATGTTTGGATACATGTTGGGTGGAAATGATTAAATGGAACTAAATATCGTCGATAGACTTAATCATCCTTCTTTCTATTCATCCTTGCAAAGGAAGTAAGGCCAATTTTGGAAGAAAAGTGCAATTTTTGCATTTCCTCTCATTTCTATGCCCTTATAGAGAGATAAAATGTGGACCCAAGAGGAAGTATTTCCCTTTTTTTGGTAGAAAAGTATTTTTCTTTCATTTTAAATTATTTTCATCGACTTCATAATTTAAATAGCTGAGCAATTAAAATTTTTTACTCGATTAATATATTAGCTTTAGTTTACTTATGGGCGATGCCTAAAACTTGAGACCCGCCAAATGAAAAACTTAATTGATGAAAATTTCCTCCGATTAGGAAAGTGCACGCATCTGGAGGATGAGGTTTTTGGGGCAACAACTACAAGACACTTCATTAGTTTGGCCAGTGGAAGTGGGATTAGACAGAAGGGGTTGCGAAAATCAGGTGTTGGAGATAGTTAGGGTTGTCTATTATTACGCTAAAAATAATGGGAGCATGGTCAAAGATTATAATAAGGATTAGGCATCGTGTGAGCTTTATATTCATAGGAAGATGCTTCCATGGAATTTCCTACATAATTTCAATGTCTTAAATGTAAATTGAAAGAATCTGTCTTTAAATAGTTGTTCGAATGTGTTTTAAGGAAGTCGATTAATTACACTTCAATCTATTTAAAATATGCGTTTAAACATTTATATGCGTTTCGAATATGTGTTTGTGAACAAGTAAATGATGTGGGCTTTTTGGGGGCCTCTTTAGGGCCACCTAATCTTCTGCAGTGAAACTACATGGGCTGACATAACTGAAGTCCGTGTCGTCATTACCTATCTCTTTCTCAAGATCACTTACCTTGTTCAGCATTGCCTCGGGGAGAAATTAACGTACATGTTAGTCGGAGGGGACCAAACCAGCAAGCATTGGCAGAAAAGAATCCTAAAAGCGTGTTTCGCCGTTCATCAATCCCTTTAAGCAGCAGAGAAAATATTTTTCTTTTCAACTTTCCCCCTCAGATCGCCATGGACAGAGGGCAGAGTCAGGGAAAGAGAAAGAGAGTGGAGGAAGAGAGCACCAAGGGAGCATCCACTTCTTCGCTCATCTCTCCGGTAGCCATAGCACAAGGTGACGATCATTACGATGTATTTTTGAGCTTTAGCGGCTCAGATACTTGCAAGAAATTCACCGATCACCTCTACCATAGACTGGTCAATGCTGGGACTGTGCCTTTTTCTGTGTTCAAGGATGACAACAGCATCCCAATTGGAGAGGAATTTGGTTCACAGATTCTCGGTGCCATTTCACGGTCTAAGATTTCAATCCCCATCATCTCTAAAAATTATGCTACAAGCAAATGGTGCCTTCGTGAGCTCATTCATATGATGGACTGTAAGAATAGCATGTCACACACAGTGTTGCCAATTTTTTACGAAGTGAAACCATCGGATGTGCGGTATCTAAAAGGAAGTTTTGGGGACGCTTTCCATTCAAGTCAGAAGCATTTTAATGAGAAAGATATCCTGGAAGGGCAACGAGCACTTAATGAAGTCAGTCTCTTACATGGATGGGAATCTGAGAAAATTGCCAACGGGTACTTCACAAACCCTTTTTTTTTTTTTTTATAAGCAAGTTTTCTTCTTCATGCAGGACCGATGAAATTTAGATTAATTAATTTCACTGAAAGCTCAGAAAAGATCCCCAAAATGTCCCGATAAACAAACATAATGCCTTCAAGACAACAAATGCTGGTACTCCCCAAGATGTCCCCGAAAACTAAACCAACAACAAGCAAGATCAAAGCATCTCATAGTGCCCAAGAATTTTACATTTTCCTGTGGTACAGAGCCGAAAAACAAAGACACGACAATACCTCCAGCCAATAGTAACAATCACTAAACAATAGGCCTACAAAGGACTCCAATGCTCGGTCTTCTGAAGCTTGAACACCACCATATAATATTGACCTCCTATAGCCAACAAGGGTTAGCTCGGTTGATGAGGATCAAATAGTTTGCATAAACTATGTCTAGGTTCATAATCTCTCATTTTCTTTGTTGTTTGACAGGCACAAGGGAGAATTAATTGAGCGTGTGGTCGAAACTGTTATAAGCAAGTTACAGGAAGATTTTCAGCTAGATGTTCCTCAGCAACTTGTTGGACTTGATGGTCGTTTGAAGGAAATTATGAATTGGATAGACAGTCCTTCCACCAATGCTCGAATGATTGGAATTTTTGGCATAGGCGGGGTAGGCAAGACAGCTCTTGCCAAGTGCATCTATAATCAACTCTTGAATAAATTTGCTCGAGTCAGCTTCCTTCCAAATGTTCGAGAAACTACTCGGCGCCACGGTATTATGCATCTACAGAGTCAACTCATATCGGATATACTACATAGCAAAAGTCAAGCATCTAGAATTGTTGATGGAATAAATATAATTAGATCTAGAATTAAAAGAAAAAAGGTTCTCATTATTCTAGATGATGTAGATGACGTGTATCAACTAAATGTGTTGGCTGGGGAACGTAATTGGTTTATGGAAGGAAGTTTGATCATTGTTACAACTAGATGTCTAGCTATTCTTAATCAATCTAAATTCGAGGTGGACAAGAAGTATGAATTGGATGGATTGGATGAGGTGCAAGCTTTGCTTTTGTTTAACAAACATGCATTTCGTATGGACCATTCTCCGAGGGACTTTGAGGGTATATCTCGTGATATCACATCCACCCTGGGTGGGCTTCCCTTGGTACTTGAAGTCATAGGTTCATACTTGTTTAAAAAAACGAAAAAAGTATGGGAAGATGTGCTGAAGCAATTGGAAAACCAACAATATAAAGGTGTCCAAAAGATATTGCGAATAAGTTATGATACATTAGAAGATGGACATAAGCAGATTTTTCTTGACATTGCTTGTTTCTTTACTAGCGAGCATACCATACTCCCCATGCACATGTGGGAGGGCTGTGGGTTGTATTCAAGTGAAGGAATTGAAGAGTTGAAATTGAGGCGCTTAATTAGAATAGGAAAGTTTGATAAATTTGAGATGCATGATCAATTGAGATATCTTGGAAGGAGCAGTTTTGGCCAAGGGCAACCGCTTGGGAAACATAGTGGACCATGGGGCAAAGACTACAAGGGAGTCCCAAGTGTACTAAGAATACTCAAGGTAAAATATGGCACTCCTTTCTTTTTCTCTCCCTCTTATTTTAATATATTTAATTTGATCTATTCTAATCTTTCATCTAGAATTAACATATGCTCTTACTTTCTAGGAAAAAATAATCAAGTTATAATCCATTTATGTCCATTGTAGATTAATTGCGACAGCTAAATAATCCAATGTTTGATTTTTTTTCTCCATTTTGATTTTGAAGACACTCGTCCCTCTACTAGTTATTTCTATCTCTTTTCATTTATATTTCCTCTTAATAGATAAGATAGCAAAAATCCCTTAACAAATTTTTTTTGGAAAATATTATTATTTTTTAAGGTTTTGTCACGTTAACCTTGCTCATTTCATGGATTAGGTTAGGTGTACGATAAAGAGTGGATTTTCTTATAATAAACATTTCTATCCGTGATAAGTTGTTTTATGTGTTTATATTTTTCGGGACAATGCCTCTTCTGTACTAGAAACCACAAGACACACACACAGATATATATATATATATATATATATATATATATATATATAATGTCGTGCTTATTATTATATCCATACCTTTCTATTCATTATATACGATATTTAGCACGAAGCCAAAATTTTCAAATATGTTTATCTTTTACTTAAATTATCAAAGTTCATGTCATTTTATTATTATATATTGTCCATATGAGATGGTTCATAGGCTCATGACTGATCAATGGTGAGGAATTAACCCTAGCAATTAACTAAGAGATGTTGGGCAAAGGAATCAGCTTTATATCCTTGATATAATTTGAAATATTTCATTCTGTGATTCAATATCACTCTTTTGTTAATACAATAAATTCTTAATATTAGCAAAAAGGGCACACCATACGGGTGTTTGAAAAATGAGAAAAGAAGAAGAAGAAGAGTCAAATCGACTTTTTTTTTTGGGTCAAAGAGTCAAATCTACTGTGAATAGACAGAATCGTTGAAAGATGATAAAAGTAAATGTGGGGTTCACGTGTCCATATCTGTATACGGGAAGGAAGGGATAGAAAGGTAATGAATCTTGCCAATCTAAGATTTAGAAAAATCAAAGACTAAAAAAAGTTAAAAGGTCTTAGAGGTTCGGTCATTTTCTCTCGTCCAATTCTTTCTCCGTATCCGAACGAAGATGAACAGTTAAAGAAACTTGTAGACGCAGAGACACTACTCCTCCTCCTCCTGGTTCCCCAACTCCGCCTGGTTCCACAACTCCTCCTGGTTCCACGACTTGTTGATGCAGGCAGCTTCAAGTGGAACCTCCAACGACGGCAAACCCCTTTCTGAAGTGAGATGGCTTGGCTGGTGTGTCGAGGGAAGTGATTTGTCTCTTCCGACTACCAACCTGCATTTACCGAATTTATTAGTGTTGGATTTAGGAGACAGCGATTTCATAGAGGACTGGGAAGGATGGAGTTTGTTCATGGTAAGATTGGGAAGAAAAAGACATGCTCTCGGCAATTTTAGGGTTTTTGTGTTTTGTTTAGCCGATCAAACTCCTTCTTTGACAGCTTATTCTCCTTTCTGTGTTAGGCGTCAAAGCGGCTTAGAGTTCTCAACCTTCGTTCGTGTTGGAGTTTAAGATGTACTCCTGATCTCTCGGCTTTCACACAGTTGAAGATTCTCTGCTTGTCTTGTTGTTTGGAATTGGAGCATCTCCACCCTTCTATTGGCAAACTCACGAGCCTCGTTTCCTTGGATTTGACTTTCTGTGATAGTCTCAAGGAGCTACCAGAGGAGATGGGCGAATTAAAAGATTTAGAAGAACTTCTATTAGATGATTCTGGTATTACAAAGATTCCTACGTCTATTGGTTCTCTGAGGAAGCTGAAGAAATTGAGCGCCTACGATTGTGAGTCACTGAGAGAAATCCCTAGCTCAATTGGGGATTTACAGAATTTGCAACATCTTGACTTGAGTTATTCAGCTATTGAAAAGTTGAATTTAATTGATTTGAATATTTCTGGTTGCGACTCATTGGAAGCAATACCGAGATTATTTGAATCACGGTGTTTGAAGAGATTTGTCGCTGTTGGATGTTACAATCTAGTCGAAATTCAAGGTCTAGACGGTGCAAAGTTCTTAGAAGAGTTGGATTTAAGTGGATGCATATCAATGGAGACTTTACCAAATTTGATGGGATGTGAGAAGTTGCGATCTCTAAGAGTTCGAAACTGCGAGAAACTTACTCAGCTTCAGGGACTTGAAAGGTTGAATTTAATTTATTTGGATATTTCTGGTTGTGACTCATTGGAAGAAATACCGAGATTATCTGAAACACGCGTCTTTAGAAATTATGAACGACATTATTGTTGAGTTCTATATGGAAATATTATCTTGCAGTGATAATGATGTGAGAAATCTTATACCCATATTACAACGGTGAGACGAGTCATGTTTCTTCAGCGGAGGTAAATAAGCAGTGAACAATCATTTTCCTTCTAAATCTCATGACCTACTTCTCATCGCAATCTTCTTTTGACAAGAAGGTTTTCCATGACAGGGTTTTGCACTTCCCTAAATTGCTAGTCTTACATAATCGAAGGAGCAAGGGTAATTGGTCATAGAAGCCGACGTGATGCTTCAGCCAAGATGAAAATATAGACCCAAATGTCAATAGAAGGCATAGTAAGATTCTCCATCCTTGAACGGCCAGCATGAGTGAATAGAGCAATGCTTTTCTTGAAGCTGCATTTTTTTAGAACGATTTGCTCTATATCGTGTATTTATTTGATTGATTTTGAAACTCCTGATTTGCCTCTGTAAAATGCTATTGATTACGTCATAGCAATGTTTTTCGTTTATCCTTCCATTGGCAGCTTCTATAGACTGCAAATAGATATCAGCTTGTTAGGCAATAATGAAAATATCAACAAAGGTAAACAAGAATTACCTAGTGATTAACAATGCCCCTATCGGCTAAACTCAGGATTTGAAATTTTCATTGAGAGGCTGATGAACTTCTGCAACTCATTATTGCATTCTACGCCCATAATTTCCCACTGTCCAAAGTTCACATTTTCTTTGAGAAGATCCTTGGCCATTTTGAGTACCTTTGTAAGTTCTTTTGTATGTCAAATTTGACTAATGGCAGATGTCCTGTTTGGGACAAATGCCTTTCGATTTTCTTGAAGAAAAACCCTATCAAGTTTCTTATTGTTCCTTTGATGTCCCTCATTAACCTTCTAAGGAGAGCATCACTTCTCGGAGTATGATGAACTGAGCTAAAATAAAATTCAAGGTCCAAGTGCTTCTGTTTGGTGACAAAAAAAAATGTTATAGTTTTGGCTAGTCTGTCATATATGAATGTAGACCACCTTAACATTACCAGTAGTCAAACTATTGTTTTGAAAAATTATCAAGAAAGGTAAACCGGTGCTGCTTCTATGACAGGTTTGGTTGGTCTGTGTAATGATCAAGCCTTACTTTGGGACTTCAATTCAGTCAACTGTGTCAATGACCTTTTGCATAATTAGACAATTTTTGCCTGTCTGTGAAACAATTTGGGATAAGGAGCTCAAGAATTTGCTAATTAGTTTGCATCGCATTTGATCCTATTGTTGCCATGGAACTATATTATCACATAACTAATTTGGGTGAGGCTAACTTGGCTGGGGAACTTCAAATTCCATACTTGAGACCAATCAAAATGAAGAAAAGGGATTCTGCAGATGAAGCATCAGCAACAGCTGAGGACCATCTTGTATGCCAACCTTGAAGATGCTTTGGGGCCAACTGGAGTGTCTGAAGGAAGGTGAAAAAGAGCCATTCCTAGAATTTACTCATTTGGCTTGAACAAAATACTTCAAAAGGGTCATCTTATTGGTTAATAATCATACTATACTACACACCAAATTGTGTTCACCAGTCACGTACTCAAGTCTCAATCGAAGCAATTTCTTTGAGGCCACTCTTTGATATTCCTGTATCCTGTACTGGATGGCAACGGTGGAATTTTAATATTGAAAGGCTGAAAGCTACTCGCAAGGTCCTCAGTCTGATTCGCTGCTTGTCTATTTGAACTTATACTCATTTTTTCCAGAGCTTCGTTGAAATACTTGTTGAATGTACTTAACATGAAATAATTTACTTTTCAGAATATTGGTTGAACATTCCATGGGAAAAATCGCAAGTAAAGTCGATGTATCGAGTCTCCACTTAATTTACTTAGTTGCTCAACCAGTGTCTAAGCTATTATTCCAAAGGGCAATAGCTTTGTGTTTGACTACTTATGGAATATTATTCATAACCTTATCGGCTGAATTGATTTGGAGTTGGAAAATCGTGAATTGACCGGATAACTGGATGAACGTTTTAAACCTGGCGAACCGATTCGGTTCTGTTCATGGGTTTCACACTTTCTTTTCTTCTCCTTCGATTTCATGGCAATGATTGGCTTCAAGCTTGTTTTTGAAAGTTCCACAACATTTTACATCAAAATCCTATAAATTACAACCATTTGAAAAATAACTACGCAAGTTTTGATAGGATTAAAGAGGGGTTCTTTTTGGGGTTTTCAGTTTTCAAATTTTTTTTTAACTCTGGGCTCAATGGGATGGTACTTGACGTATGAAGACTGTCCTCAAATCAAAATGGAACTATGGGAAGCCTTCCGCTTTATTTAGCCCCGGCGCATGGTATTTTTGAATATCTAGCTTCAGCAGTACATGTTGCCATACAATGAATCCTACAACGAAGAGGAATTGAGCTAGACAAATTGAGGAAATTAGGGGGTTAAGAACCCCAGAAACGAGGCGTAAACAACATTTGGCCAAAACAAAGTCATAGCCAACAAAATCGACCATGAAATAGATCGAAATGTCAATCCTACAAATAATAAGTATTCATCTGGCTTTGCAACCAGCATCAAATGTATTAGGAAAAGAGCCCACTGAAAAGAGGAGATAAACAAATCAGACAATTTTGCTTTGCATGGACATGGATGCAGAATCCCGTTACAAATGAATTAGAAGGTAAGAATCTTCAAAAAGAAAAAGGAAAAATCGGCAAATACAAATATATACGACTATCACATTTGAGTCATCTCATTTTCCTATGTTTTGAATGCTGGAGATCAATGAATGAAACAACGAGTTAGATGAACACAATACCAGAAATGTTGAACGTTGTGGCACACTGCTGAATATTGGATTACCATTAGATACATATAAAGATGAACAACCAAAGAACACAGCAAGCCTCTTCGTTTCCTCTTTCTCACCCTTTTTCTCTCTTGATGACGATGAACACGGTATTCCGTAATTTCTACTAATCAGAATCGACGAGCGAAGGTCGAGCATTTGCGCTTCAACCATCGGAATCCCTGTTTGAAAGAAGCCTTGAACCTGCCTTCGACCGAATAAAGCTTGTATCTGGCCACCCTCCTCTTCCTCTTCTTCTCCGGGTCATTCCACCACGACGCTTTTATCGCCGGCTCCTTCACCTCGTCTGGTCTGTGCGGAGGTGAAGCGTGTTCGAGCGTGCGAGGCCGGGATTTGGCTACGTACATCTGGTTTTGGTTAAGAGTTTGGATTGTCATGATCTCTACACTCCGGCCAACTCCATGGGATTGGTAGCTCGGCGACCACGGGTCCATCGGTGTCCTCGATCTCTCCTCTCTCCCGGCCTCTCCCCTTTCTTGGATGGGAAGGATTTTTTTCACAGAGGGAGAGGAAGGGTTACAAGTGGCTCATCGGCAATCTTTAACAAATTCTTTTGAAAAGTTATACAGAAGTCATATGAAAATTTAAAAGTAAATATTTGTATGCTGTGAAATGGTTATATGTATTTTCTCTTAAATGAAAGTCAGAGTGCACACGCTAGAGAATTTTGAAAAAAAAGAATAAGCAAAAGATAAAACATTAAAGGTGCATTTGCCTTAGTTGTTTTAAAGCAATAACTATTTTTTCTTTATCTTCATGTCATTTGTTTAATTTTCGAAAGGTCGTCAAAAATAAAACTAAATGTGGGGTTCACAGGTCCGTATCTATATAATTAAACATTTCATTTCACGTATCTAATTCCTCAACTTATCATATTCATCCACTTTAGTCTTGGATTTGGTCCGAAACTTTTTAATACGGTTAATTTAGCACTAAAAATTTGACAATGTCGATATCAATATAAATTTTGATAAAAAATTGTTAATGTGAATATCAATCATTTTATTTTATATTACACGATCAATGTTGACATTTGCAACTTCTTGCAATTTTTTAAAAAATCATTTTGAATTATTTTCTTTTATATTTTCTTTTCGTGGCCATTGTCGCCGGTGGCCGCGGGCATAGTATGTAACTTTTTCGAAGTTGGAGAGCAGGTCGTGTGACGTCGTGAAAGCTAGGGGGTTTTTTCAGAAATTATCCACAAAATCAAAAGCAAAAGAGGGAATTAAAAAGGAAAATCCGAAAAGAACCCAAGAAAAAAAAAACCTCTTCCCGCGCTTTCTCGTACCCTAATCAATCATCCCCAATTTTGTTTGGGGGGAAGTGTTCAGAAAAGAAGGCTCAGTCCAGTCAATCTTCCCCGATTCGCTCCTCTTTCACATCTTCTTCCATGTTCCGATTCTCATGCATTTGGATTTCGCAGCAGAATCCTTCGCGATGAGACCCGATCATCTGTCGAGGAAGTCGCTGCCAGAGAAGGAAGAAAAGGAAATGATGA
This sequence comes from Corymbia citriodora subsp. variegata, assembly GCA_014858505.1. NCBI lineage: Eukaryota > Viridiplantae > Streptophyta > Magnoliopsida > Myrtales > Myrtaceae > Corymbia > Corymbia citriodora. The sequence continues at coordinate 14,899,621 of CM026419.1, read as the reverse complement.
AGGCGAAGGCCGTTGCAGGGGGGCGAACGTGTTCGTGTCGAGGAACTTGAGTGAGTGCCTCCCGCGCCGTTCGACGCGCTCGAGCTGAACGGAGCTGAGGCCTTCCGCTGCTGCGATCCTTCCAGGAATGGGCCCTGCGATTTTCACGTTGTTTCTTCATCCGATCACGTGAGCACGTTGGGATTGGGCGGCGCAACGGCTGTTGGGTTCGTTTTGGGAATTGGGTTTGAGGTTGTTTTACGTCTCGAGAGCTATTGGCTTGTCGTTTTGCAGGAGGAGTTCCCAGGATCTTCGGGCGAACGAGTGTACTAAGCTGGTCGGTAGAGATCTTGTTCTCGTCCTAGTTTTTATCTTTTGGTTTTTACTCAGAGGCTGATGAATGCTAAACCAGGACTTGTAGTTGAGAAATGAAAGCGGAAGCATTGGGGGTCAATGTACTGGTCAAGCAAGTTGAGAGGCGTTTTTCTGCCTGGGGAAAAAATTGTCGACTTTGATGGAGGATATTTCGGCTTCTTGCAGGTCTGCAGTGTGTGGTTTCGCGTGCGAAAGAACGGAGACCTCTACCTTAAAAAGGGCACTCGTTTGTCTTGCGATGGATGGCATCGAAGTCCTTGCATCTGGATTTGAGATGGATGAGAAGGTATGCCTATTCCTAGATAAGCCTGGCCTTGTATAACTTTTTAGCGTCTAATCTTTGTTGTTACTCGTCTCTCAAATTCAGTGTGGTGCGTCACTTATCCTTATCCATGCATCATTCTATGTGACCCCTTGATTCTTTTGCCTTTAGACATGCTTTTGTCTGAACAAATATGGCAACAGCCTGTCATCTCTCTTATTGTTTCACCATTTCTGTGAATCTGCAGGCTGAGATTGAGAAATTAGTCACTTCAATGGGGGGAGTTCTACAGACTAAAACTTCAGCAGATGTTAGCTTCGTAATTGTGAAGAATGTTGTGATTGCAAAATACAAGGTTTAAGTCTTGGAGTTAATACTTTGAATTTAGTTTAAGTGTATCGAATTTGTTGTATCTTGTTAAGGTTAAATCACTTTAAATGAGATTCATTATGCTTTTTCACTAAGTATGGGAAGCATCATGGGTAGTGCTCTGCTTGAGTTGGCTGAACTGAGGAAGGGTTTCCTCCATACTTTTTTGAACATTCTCTGTGCAAATTCTTTTATGAATCCCATCTTGAGAGATAAATTGTATTTATCAATTAATGTTGTCCTTCAGCAGCAGGCTTTAAATGTTCTGAAGAAACCTGTTGATTGGTTATACCAATGCCGTAATGAGCACCGTTTTGTACCTCAGGAGTCTTATAGAGTTCTTCCGTTTTCTGGATTGACAATATGTGTCACAGGGATTCCTGCAGGTACTCATTATTTGACATTGCTGCTGCTGTTGGCTGTCCTCCAGTTCTTCAATTTTTATGTCCTGCATTATCTCAGATGCACGGAAGGAGATTCAGAAACATATCACACAAAATGGTGGGAAATATTCTGCAGAATTGACCAGGAAGTGCACGCATTTAATTGCAGAAATATCCATTTCTACTTCAAGATTAAGGTTCAGTGATTTGCTTGCATATTTTCCCTTTGATATCTGACCGCCATGTGAAAATGCAAACACTATATCTTGTCTTTGCATATTAAAACACTCCTAAGAGTTTGAAAGGAAAATCTTTATCATTTCAAGGTTTGGTGACAATTATAGTTTGAAATGGGAAATTGCTATACTTGATTTAATCTTGGTTTTTGGTAATATCCTTTTACTTGGGAATTTGACTTCTCAGATGAGAAACAATGAAACTTCTTTGCATGAGAATATCTTTGACTTTGACTTCGAAATCCGTCCTAAAGAATTGTGTTCTGTGGTTCAAGGAAACAAGGTGTTAAACCATGTACAGTTTGAACCGCCAATTGTTAAAAGATCCTCTAGCCAGTTCTTGCTTTTCCGGTGTGAGCTAGGACTGCCTGTTGTTGCTCAAAGCACATTGCTCAGCAATGTTATTACTATCAAATCTTTCTATTGGCCTCATCCATGATGCTTTGGGGCACTGTGAGTCCCACTACGATGCTTCTAAGTTCTTTAGATTGTGCTGTGCCCTTGACTGGCTGTAAGCTCCAGAAGGTAATAAAATACAAGGTCGCTAAAAGATGGGGTCACATTCATATTGTGAATTGCAAATGGTTTGATCAATCAACTTCCAAAAAAAGGTGATATTTCAATTACTAAAGTATCTTGTTGCTGTCGACTGTAGGAACATTTTTGTTCTTTCTGAGCCATCTAGTTGTCTGATTCTAATTGTGTGTGCTTTTGCTGACTGGCATGTCTTAATGAGGAGCCCCATCCTTTTCTGGGTAGTTCCATGTCTTCAGTGAAAACTGCAAGCAGTCAGCAAAATCAGTAGAGTTATTAGAAGTTTAGTCTCTCCCTTCTTCAATGGTTGGAAATTGGGACTTCCATTCCATTCTAGCTATTGACCATGCCAATCCAGATTTAGAAACTACTCTCTCACAGAACGTGTCTTCAATGTTTGTGGATCCCCATTTCCTTGCAAAAGAGGATGATAGTGAAGTGGCCGCTGTGCAATCTAGTGGTGAAGTGAATCATGATGGTCGTGTTGCAGAAGACTCTGAAAATGAAGACAATGACCTGTATTTGTCAGAATGTAGGTTAACATCATCAAATGCTCAATTTCGCTAATAGTGTTCCTAAAGGAAGTGATTTGCAACTACCATCCAAAGTTAGTTTGAAGATACAAGACCTGGTGATCTGATTTTGAAGGCAATGGAGCCTTAAATGGTTTTGCTTGACACATATAATGACCGACTGAAGAGTATATCATTGGACATTGCTTTCCCGTCTCATTATGATTCTCTCTGCTCTTCATGTGAACAATGAGAAGGCTGAAATGTTAGTACTGCTTAATAGGACAGTTATCACTGATTCTCATGGCATTTGGTTGTCTTTCACATATGTTTCTTAATTTACATTTTTACCTTTCTTTATATTAAATAAATATTGCAATGGAATGATTTTCAAAGCTTTGGGATAATAATGCTTTCAACACTACTTTATGATGGGCAAAACCTCTTGATGGGACGGACATTTCATAAGTCAAAGCTCTCTTCTAGGGGATTGGTCCAACATTTAATGTGGATTGTTGGATAGATAGGAAAAAATGTGATCCGTCAGGTTCGTTTGCAAAATTGATTTTTTGTCATTACTTTCGGACGTTAAAGAAAAGTTATGGATGTGATCAAATTATAATTGAGTAAGAAAAGTTACGATGAGTAAGGAAATTTACCAAGACAAAGATCTCAAAACTTTGTGAAGTGCAAAGGAGAGTTTTCGACTCTCTCTCTCTTTTGTTTATAGACATGATCAAATTATCATTTATGATGGCCATCATTTTTTTTATTAAGTATCAATTGATTTACAATGATTTCTTAACAACTCTCTTTCATTTGAATCAAGATTAAACTTCAAATCACAATTCTTTAAGATACATCAAATTCACAGAATTCACATATATTTTCTTCTTCTTTTTTTGGGCCAGGCTATATGCATAACATGTTCATATTCCTTCTATTATTCTATGTAGTGTTATATCTCCATAGCCTATTATACCAGATATCATACTTTGAAGGGTAGAATTATTCTCAAGGATAGTGCTTGCAAGCCTTAAACAATTCATCTTGTTTTTTTCATCATTTTTAATAGATTTCCAACTATTCTTATTTCTCATATTATCTAATACTTTTCCAACACTTCCATTTGTTTTTTTCATCATTTTTAATAGATTTCCAACTATTCTTATTTCTCATATTATCTAATACTTTTCCAACACTTCCATGGAGAGAAAGGGCAAAGCTAGAGCAAGGGAAACAAAAAGGGATGCGCCGTTTTATTCCGCATTGTTCCTTTCCATGTGCTGATTCTTCTTTTTGTCCTTGGATTCAATCATCTCAAAAGGAAAAAACCAAGAGCACCGTCAAAGAGAGCACCGAGGGAGCATCCGCCCCTTCTTAGATGTCATCTAACATATTATAGCTCTATATACCAATCGATTAGTTAAAATTTCTAAGTTTCAAGAGAATAACTCGATGATATCACACCACTCACTTGGGTGGCGTTGCTGGCTCGCGCTCTCTTCCTTTTGCAAAAGGTCGAGGTTCCCTGAGTCATAAAAAAAAAAAAAAAACTCGATGATATCACATCATTTTAAAATAAATTGGATTCAGATGAAATCGTTAGCACAAGTTAACGTTCATCTGTTTACCCGTATCTCACGTGCCCAACTCCATTTAGGATATGGGCCGCGGATATACTTTCGAAAATAGCCACCTGGGCTCCGGCGTCCAAGACAAAGTTCCTCCACCCAACGACGGCACGTGATCATGTTCCAGTAGAAAGTCAACCAGAACCGCGTTGTCCGACTCCCGAGTACAAGTTCTCTCTCTACTTCCATATCTGAGCAAGAGCTTCGACTTGATTCCGCAGAGCAAGCAGGGATCTTTTCACACCTGAGGCCGTCCCGAAGAACGCCTGCAATCGCTCCGTCCGAACCGCCGGCTTCAAAGGACCCATCGGTATCTTATCTTGAGGGACCGGTTTTCCGGTGGGCACCAATCGGTAGGTAAAATCAACTCGAATCGTGTCGAGTTTCGAACTTTTAGTGTTCCGATTGCTGTAATTTCTGATTATCGACTCCGCTGAGGCGATTAGGGTTGCTAGGTTTGGAAAAACTTCGTTCGGAGCACGAGGGTCGTTTCTGGGATTTTCAGATATACCAGAGAAGGGCTGCGATTTTAACGAAAGAAGGTAAGTTCCCTGTCTGTTGTTGGTGGTTTCGTAGCCACTACTCGTCCTTTCTCGTGATGTTCTGACCTGAGATGATATGCAAATTTAGCTCAGTGTCTTTCCAAACCAAAGCCGGTCCAGGTCGAGGCGGGAAGGTGATCCTCGGGATTGTACTGCCTTTCGGGACTCGGACACAACTTGATCTGCTTCGCGGCAACTTCTTCTCAAACGCTGAAACCCATCACAGTCATTTCATCTCTGAATCGCTCCTCCAGGTAAGCACGACCTTTGTTTTCTAGTCTATTACAATTGCTAGGACAAAAAATACATTTGATTATTACTCATTGCATAACACTTTTAAGGCATACAGAATAATACCTATGAAATTCCCTAGACTTTTTCAAAATCATCATCACATATATATCGCTAATTTTTCTTACTACAATCTTCTCATTTAACCTAATCGGTTATGAATGGCTAGACTAGTTGAATATGGTGGAATAGCTTGTTGGCCCTTATCCCGATGTTGTTTTCTAAACATTAATTGTTGACTGAACTCCTTGGGACAAAAAGCCCACTTGACAAAATTATGAAAATACCTTTCTAACGTATTATAGCTCTATTTACAGACAAGATATCAATCAACATTTTAGATATGAAAATTTGAAATGAAAGGCTTGGTGATAACATACCAGTTCAAAATGAATTTATTTTACATGGAATTGTAGCAAATGGTGTCTGCGTGGAATTGATAAAAGATAAATAACCACGAGCATTTTCATAGACTTCCTTCATAATTTAAATAGCTGAGCAATTGAAAATTTCCACAATTAATATTTTGGCTTTAGTTGATTTTACATATGAGTGATGCCTATAACTTCAAACCTACTAGATTAAAAACGTGATTGATGGAAATTTTCTCCAATTAGAAAAGTGCATGCACCTAGAGGATGAGGTTTATTGGGCAACAATTACATGACACCACATTAGTTAGGGTTTTGAAAATGAGATTGTGAAGATGATTAGGATGGTTCATATATTAGGCTAAAAATAATAAGAGTAAGGTCGAAGAGTATGATAAGGATTAGGCATCGTGTGAGCTTATATTTAGAGGAAGGTACTTCCATGGAGTTTTCTAATAATTTCAATATCTTAGGTATGAATTGAAAGAATTGGTTTTTAAATGTCATAGACATGGGTGAAGTTATGTAGTTGTTCATATGTGTTTTAAGAAGTCGATTAATTACACTTCAATCTGTTTACATGTGTTTTAATATTTAAACGTGTTTCGAATGTGTTTCTGAACATGTAAATGATGTGGGCTTTTCGGGGCCCCCTTTAGGACCACCTAACCTTCTGTAGTGAACCGACATCAGCTTACTTAACTGAAGGCCATGGCTCCATAACCTCTTTCTCAAGAACACCAACCTTCTTCAGCATTCCCTTGGGGAGAAATTAATGTACACGATATTCGGAGTGGACTAAGCCAGCAAGCATTTGCAAATAAGCATCCAAAAAGTGTCTTTCATTGTTCATCAATCCTTTTAAGCAGCGGGAAAAGCATATTTGTTTTCAACTTTCCCCCTCAAATCATCATGGACAAAGGGCAGAGTCAAGGAAAGAGGAAGAGAGCTGAGGAAGAATCCACTTCTTCATTCATCTCTCCGGAAGCCACAGGTGTAGGTAGTGGTCAATACGACGTGTTCTTGAGCTTTAGAGGCTCAGATACCCGTAAGGCATTCACTGATCACCTCTACCATAGTCTAATCAAGGCAGGGACTGTACCAATTTGTGTGTTCAAGGATGATAACAGCATACCAATTGGTGAGGAATTTGGTTTAGAGATTCTTGATGCCATCACACGATCTAAGATTTCAATCCCCATCATCTCTGAAAATTATGCTTCGAGCAAATGGTGCCTCCGTGAACTAATTCATATCATGGATCAGAAGAAGAGCACGTCACACATAGTCTTGCCCATTTTTTACAAAGTTGCCCCATCGGATGTGCGACATCTAAAGGGAAAGTTTGGAAATGCCTTCCGTCAAAGTCAGACGCATTTTGAGGAGAAAGATATCCAGGAAGGGCAACGGGCACTTAAAGAAGTTAGTTACTTAAATGGATGGGAATCTGAGAAATTTGCTAACGGGTACTTCACCAAACTTATCTTTTTTCGATTAGTAAGTTTTCTTCTTCACACAGAATCGATGAAATGCAAATGAATGAATTACTTTCATTGCAAGCTCATAAAAGATCCCGAAAATGTCCCAATAAACAACCATAATGCTTGGAAGACAACAAACACCAGTACTCCTCGAGATGTCCCTGAAAACTAAACCAATGACAACTAAAACCAAAGCATCCCAATGCTCGGTCTTCCAAAGCTCGATACCACCAAGATAAAATTGACCTACTATAGTTCAGTTGATAAGAATTGAAAACTTCGCATAGACTATGTCTCAATTCATAACCTCTCATTGTTTTTGTATTTTGACAGGCATGAGGGAAAATTAATAGATCATGTGGTTGAAACTATTATAAGCAAGTTACAAGAAGATTTTCAGCTGGACGTGCCTAAGCAACTAGTTGGACTTGATGGTCGTATGAAGGAAATTATGAATTGGATCAACAATCCTTCCAGCAATGCTCAAATGATTGGAATTTATGGCATGGGTGGGATAGGCAAGGCAACTCTTGCCAAGTGCATCTACAATCAACTCTTGAATAAATTTAAGCATGTCAGCTTCCTTCCAGATGTTCGAGAAACTACTAGGCGCCACGGTATTATGTACTTATAGAGTCAACTTCTATCAGATATACTAAATGGAAAAACTGAAGTGTCTAGAATTGATGATGGAATTAATATAATCAAATCTAGATTTAGAGGAAAAAAGGTTCTAATCCTTCTGGATGATATAGATGACAAGAATCAACTAGATGCATTAGCTAGGGAACGTAATTGGTTTATGGAAGGAAGTTTGATAATTGTTACAACTAGAAATGAAGCCATTCTCGATCAATCTGAATTTGAGGTAGACTATAAGTATGAATTGAATGAATTGGATGGGGTGCAGTCTTTGCTTTTGTTCAATAGACATGCATTTCGTATGAACCATTCTCCGAGGGACTTTAAGGGTATATCTAGTGATATTACATCCACCATGGGTGGGCTTCCCTTGGCACTTAAGGTCGTAGGTTCATACTTATATAAAAAAACCAATCAAAAAGTATGGGAAGATGTGTGGAGACAATTAAAAAGCCAACCACATAGAGATGTCCAAAAGATATTGCAGATAAGTTATGATGCATTAGAAGATGGACATAAGCAGATTTTTCTTGATATTGCTTGTTTCCTTATTGGCGAAAAGAGCAAATTCACCATGTACATGTGGGAGGACTGTGGGTTTTATCCAAATCAAGGAGTTGAAGAGTTGAAGTTGAGGTGCTTAATTAAAATTGACAGTCGTGATATGTTTGAGATGCATGATCAACTGAGAGATCTTGGAAGGAGCATTTTTTGTCAAGGACAGCCGCTTGAGAAACTTAGCAGACCATGGGACAAGGACTACGAGGGCTTCCCAAAAGTAATAAGACATCTAGAGGTAAAATATGGCACTCATTTCTTTCACTCCCTTTATTTTAATATATTAAATCTGATCTATCCTAATATTTTATCTAGATGAACAGATGCTCTTACTTTCTAGGGAAAAAAAAATCAATGTAAACATCCATTGATGTCCATCTTAGATTAATTGTGACAACTAAATGGATTATAAGTATCTCAAAAACAAAAAAGTTATTTCCTTTGATTCGATTTCATTAATATAAATTAAATCTGTATAAATTTAATTTACAATCAAATTAAGATCCTTAAACTACAATTTTACACTAAATTACCAAAAGCATGTATTGTCGTATCTAGTTGAAAATATTGATAATCTGAAGGACTACAATAATTAAAGAAGATGAAGTATAAACATCATAGATAAGATAACTGAAGCTTTCTTGGTAAAAAAAAGAAAGATACTATGTGCCAATTATAATAACTGATAATTAATTCAAAAAAATATGATTGGAAAAAATTTCACACTTATCCCATGTGCTTGCTTTCTAGTATGGCCAAATGTATTGTGGTGCTCCTGTAATTTAGAAATCCGATGTTTGATAATTTTTTCTCCAATTCGATTTTGAAGATCTCTGTCCCTCTACTAGTTATTTTTATCTCTTTCCATTCTTATTTCCTCTTAATAGACAAGATAGCCAAAATCTCCTTGAAAATATTTTTAGGAAATCTTACTATTTTTAAAGGTTTAATCCCGTTGACATTGCCCATTTCATGGATTAGGTTAGGTGTTGATAAAGAGTGGAAAATCCTACTCTATCTGCAATAAGTTGTTTGTTTGTTTGCTATAAGAAAATCCATGAAAACTTGACTAATTAGAGTAAGTGTTGTGTTTATTATTACACTCATTACTTTGTATACATTATATATGATTCTCAGCATGAAGCCAATTTTTTCAACTATGTTTATCTGTAACTTAAATTATCAATGTTCATGTCATTTTATTATTATATATTGTCCATCTGGGCTGCCTCATCATATGGTTTATTCACTATTGTCCAATGTCACCCTGTCACTTTTTAAGCATCACACAAAAAAAAGTTTCAGTTTTTTAAGAAATGATTAAACACTTCACAAAAATAGTTAATGATGTTGAAGATATTTCGATATCTTCTAGAGATATTTGGGATATTTCCTATGATTTTCTATATCTATTTTGATTATGCATATTTGATTTCATTTCATTAGATAGTCCTATAATGAAGTTTATAAATGGACTCTCCATGTAATCTTTTCTCTATATTGAAATATATTGAAGATTCTCCATTTTTCTCTTCCACATTATTACATTTAACTAATGAAATGAAAACCGTGTGCTTTCTTAGCTACTTACGGGTGGGCCACCAGCACTCTTTAACAAATTCTTTTGAAAAATTATACAAAAGTCATATGAAAATTTACAAGTAAAACATTTGTATATTGTAAAATGGTTTCATGTATTTTGTCTTAAACGAAAATCAATCTGCATGCACTACAAAATTTGAAAAAAGAAGAAGCAAAAGATAAAACATTGAGGTGCATTTGCCTTAGTTGTCTTATAGCAATAACCATCTTTTTTAATTTTTGCGTCGTTTGTTTAGCTCACTTGTCCATATTTATCGACGGGAAGTATAGAAAGGTAACAAATTGTGCGAATCCAAGATTTAAAAGAAGCAAAAACTAAAAAGTTAAAAAGTTGAAAGGATTCAATCATTTTGTCTTGTCGAGTTCCTTCGCCATATCCAGACTACACGGATGAAAGCATAAAAAACTTGCAGAGGCACCCCCGGTTCCATGACTTGATGCAGGCGGCTTCAAGTGGAGACTCTAAGGAACTCCTTTTTGAAGTAAGATGGCTTCATTGGCGTGTTGATGGAAGCGACTTGTCTCTTTCGACGATCAATTTGCTTCTACCAAAATTATCGGTGTTGGATTTAACATTCAATAGGATCAAAGAGGATTGGGAAGGATGGAGATCATTTATGGTAAGATTGGTGAAAAAAGACATCCTCTATGCAAATTTAGGTTTTGTTTTTCTTTAGCTGGTCAACTCGTTCTCTGACAGCATATTCTCCTTTCTTATAGGCATCAAAGCACCTCCAAGTTCTCAACATTGGATTTTGCCAGCATTTAGGATGTACTCCTGATCTCTCGGCTTTCACACAGATGAAGATTCTCATCTTGAGCAATTGTCGCAGACTAGAGCATCTCCACCCTTCTATTGGCAAACTCACTAGCCTCATTTACTTGGACTTGAGTGGCTGTCACTGTCTCAAGGAGTTACCAGGGGAACTGGGCGAATTAAAAGAATTAGAAAAACTTGTATTGAATTATACTGGTATTGCTGTGATTCCTATGTCTATTGGTTCTCTAAGGAAGCTGAAGGAACTGAGCGCCACCAGTTGTAAGTCACTGAGAGAAATCCCTAGCTCAATTGGGGATTTACAGAATTTGCAATATCTGCACATTAGTTGTTCTGCGATTGAAAAGCTTCCAAGTGCTATTGGAAGGTTGAAAGATCTGCGGACCCTATGTCTTCGATCATGCCGTAGTCTGAAAGGTGCAATTCCAAGTGAAATTGGTGACTTGTCTTTGCTTGAGATTGTCATTTTCAGTGGTGCACCGATATCTGACCTGCCAGAAAGCATCCAGAATCTTTCTTCTCTCCAGCACCTTGGCCTATTTCGCTGCGAAAAGCTTCAATCCCTGGCAGAGCTTCCTTCAAGCTTAACCCGTCTGTCAGTCTCCTGTCAAAGTCCCAAGTTGCCACAGCTTTCTAGCCTAATCCACCTAGAAGAACTCCATCTTGAGGTATGCCATCTACTTGAATACATCCCAGAGCTTTCCTCAAGACTCTTGAAACTCTATATTAAAGAGTGTGATAAGTTGATATGGATTGAGCTTGATAGATTGAAGCACTTGGAAGTGTTTTCAATAATAAAGTGCAGTTCAATTGAAAGATTGGACCTTTCACAATTAATTCGTCTGAAAAAATTATCCATTGTTCGTTGCCATAACCTAGTTGAAATTCAGGGCCATGATAATTTGGAGTTATTGGAAGTCATTTCTATATATGGCTGCAATTCCATTAAAAGGCTTCTCTGTTCAGAATCACCGTGTTTGGTGCAATTAGAGGCTGCCATGTGCAACAATCTAGTTGAAATTCAAGGTCTTGACAGTGTGAAGGTTTTAGAAGAGTTGGACTTTGGAGGATGCAAATCATTGGAGACTTTGCCAGATTTGACAAGATGTGAGAGGTTACAATCTCTAGTAGTTCAGAATTGCGAGAAACTTACTCAGCTTCAGGGACTTGAAAAATTGGATTTAATTGATTTGGATATTTCTGGTTGCGACTCATTGGAGGCAATACCAAAATTATCTGGAACGCACATATTTAGAAATCATGAGCGAAAGGTGTCTTGGTTCTCCTTGGAAATATAATCTTGCAGTGATAATGATGTAATGAATCTTGTACCTATGTCTCAATGGTGAGACGAGTCATGTTTCCTCAATATAGGTAAATGAGTAGTGAATGATCATTTTTCTTCTAAGATTCATGATCAACTTTACTTCACTATTTTCTTTTGACCAGAAGATTTTCCATGATAGGGTTCTGCACTTCCCTAAATTGCTAGTTTTACATAATTGAAAGAGTGGGGGAGTTGGTCCTAGAAGCTGACATGATGCTTTGGCTGAGATCAAAATGTAGACCCAAATGTCAATAGAAGGCATTGGTCATCTAGTAAGATTTTCATCCGTTAATGGCCAGCATGAGCAAATAAAGTAATACTATTCTTGAAGCTCTATTTTTTAAAAATGATTTGCTCCACACTGGGTATCTATTTGATTGATTTTGGAAACTTGCTGTTGGTTATGTTATAGCAATGTTTTTCATTTATCCTACCACTGGCAGCCTTTTTAGATTGCAAACAGATTAGCGGCTTGTGAGGCAAGGATGAAAATATCAAACATAGGTAAGAATTCCCTGGTGATTTATAGTTCCCCTCTCAGTGAACCTATGATTTGAAATTTTCACCTAGAGGCCGATGATCTTCTGTTACTCAACATTGTGAACTACGCCCATAATTTCCCTGTCCAAAATTCATATTTTGTTTGTAAAAATCCTCGGCCATTTAGAGTTCCTTTGTGTCAAATTTGACTAATGGCAGATGTCTTGTTTGGGACAAACACCTTTCAGTTTTTCGTGATGTATGAAAACCCTATCAAATTTCTTAATGTTCCCTTGATGTTTCTCTTGAACCTTCTAAGAAGAGCATCAATTCCCAATAAGTATGTCGAACTAAGCTAAATTAAATATAAGGTTAAAAGTGTTTTTGTTCGGTTATAAAAAAAGAGTTAAAAGTAGTTTTGACTAGTTTGTCATTATGAATGTAGACCACCTTAACATTACTAGTAGTCAAACTGTTGTTTTGAAATATTATCAAGCAAGCTAAACTGGTGTTGCTTCTATGATAGGTTTGGTTGGTCAATTAATAATCAAGGCTTACTTTGGGATTTCAATTCAATTAGCTGTATCAAATTTTTTGCCCGTTTAATCTTATTGTTGTTATGAATTGTTCCATCACATGACTGATTTGGGTGTGGCTAACTTGGCCGAGGAACTTCAAATTCCATACTTGAGACCGATCAAAATAAAGAAAAGGGATTTTGCAGAGGAAGCATTAGCAACAGCTAAGAATCATCTTGGGTGCCAACCTTGAAGACACTTTGGGGCCAACTGGAGTGTCCCAAGGAAGTTTTGATGCTTGTGAAGATTCAAACACTTGATCTGGTCTCAACGGCACATACCTGAATGATTGTAAATCTATTTTTTTCAATTGAATATGCTTTATATATGCTCATTAGGTTTTACCTTTCTGTTAAACAAATATGTAACTGCTGATTTTTTGTATATTACCCTGACGTAGAGTTGTTTGATGTGGTTGTATTCTAATGATATCCCTTCTGAACTTGATGAGGCTTTGCATGCAAAGGGAGGACTGCAATGCTGGTTGTACCATGAAAGACTAACTTGGGTGCTTATACTACATGAGCTGTGGAATTTCACTTGAAATCAGTATGCAAGTATGCATGATGACAATCTCCTCCGTTTCTTATAGTTTATAGTGTGATAATATCCTTTGAATGTTGTCATATAGGTTACTGATTTGATAAACTCAGTTCTCATATACAAGGTATTGGATTTGTAAAGTTGAAATTGACCTCCTTGCAAACTATCCAGTATTACTGATTTTGCTAATGGGATATTGCAAAATACCCAAAGTGACAAATACATCTTTCTGTTCTGTAGTTTAGGCACTTACCTTTTCAGCATAATTCTGTTAGCATCAATTCTGTTCCTAAACACAAACATGGGAAGTATTGCTAATTGCTTACTTCTCCAAAGTCTATAATACCTTTCAGGTATTATACACAATAGCTTGCACGATGGTGTATCTTTCCAGAAAAGGGAGGCAAAAAAGTGGAGATCAATGACTTGACAATCACAACACTAAGCCAAAAAAACGTTTTAGAAGTCCAATAGAAACCCCATAGCAACATATGGATTATAGCCAAACATTTTAGAGAGCTAAATTTTGCCTTAGTTCTTGGAGGACAGCCGCTGCTCGGGCAGCAGTTTGCTGAGACTTCAAGAAAGTAGCCGGTATTCTGAACTTGAGGTTTAGTAATTATTTGATCCCGGATGAGAGATAGCAGGGGAGATATAACAACTCTGACAACTGTGACACCTGGTTTAAGAGTTGCTGGCAGCTGAAACAAAGGGTAAAAACATCAGGAGAGAAGAAAGGATGGGATGAGGGAATTATCCTTTCATTCTCCTTCAGCTGATCAGAAAGAACCAGGTGTTGCTATTTGTCTTATAATTACTTCAGCTAGAAACACATATCAACTCCTTCAAGACTGAACAGAAAAAAATTCAGGATAATTCAATTTGATAAATTCAGATAAATATCTTCCTCCATGATTCAGTAGATCAAATATTTTGCATGCTACCAAGATCCATCTTACATGAAAGCACATCAATATCAAATCAATAATGGGAAATGATCACCCTAGTCGAGATAATGACATAGCACATACCTGCATAGGAAATATAGACACCTAAAATCTGTATTTGGTGCAAGTAATTTGAAAACTTATTCCTCTTTGACTCAATAAACCTTTTGAATTGGACCTGAACTATGACTGACAACAACACTCACATGAAAAAACAAGATAAATTTTCCAGTAAGTAATTAGAAGGTCCTAGAAGCATAGCACAAACCTCAAATTCTAGAAATTACAGAGTAGATATAAATGTGCGAAGGCAGAACAAGAATATCCTGTATATCCTTCTTTTCCAACTTAGTCCGATCCCTTACATTGGAACTCACGGTTCTGCACCTGAATCACTTCCTATCACTTAATTTGCATTTGGAAAACATTTTCGTCCTTACATTTAAGCACAAACTTCTCAACAGTGCTAACAAAGCAGATTACAAGATCATTTCAAAGCTTAAATTTCAATATACAGGTCTATCCATCTAGTATTTAATCAGTGGAACCATTGAGCAAAGTGCACAGGGTTTGTGCTCCTAACATGGTCTCCACACATACTTCTACATATGATCATTACACAAATGAGATAATGTTAACATTCACTAACCTGGTAACATAAACTTTTACAACCTCCAGTGGGCATGAGAATTGAGCAATTTTGTTTGGCTATAGAAGCTTTACAAGCCTAATGCTGCATTGGTCAAAATGCCTTGTTTCCTCATATTACAGCATTTGCCGATTCTATGTCATCCAAGGCTTGCTATTCCTTATAACTCAGAGTCCCTTGCTGGATGATGAAATCAGAGAGCAATGTCCTTTATTTGAAACTGACCATATTGAACTTTGGGCGACAGTGCTCTTACAGCCCTTCAACAGAATATAGCCTCTTCAGCACTGTAATAGTTTCTGACCTGGATTGTCAGGGAAAATGAAAAATGTGCACAAAGATATCACAACCCTTCATTTACGCAAAACATTCTTACCAAAGACACTGTATTGCTAAGTTCCACAATTTGATGATCTGCTATACTCTCAAAGTATTTGAGAAAATGGGTATTTGTCATCTAAAACTAAAATCAACTTCTTTATTGACCAAAGAGTTCCAATATGTCATTTTGAATCTTGAAGATTGCAGAAGTAATTGCCAAAAGTAAGCAGTGTCAATTGGACATTTGATTGGATAAGAGACCTCATAAGCAATTTACTAAATACTTTTTTCATGTACATTGTGTAGGTGCTTTGCCGTGTGCAAAATCACAAGCAAATTGCAAATGATCAAGGAGAGGATAAATTATATGAGAAGAGAACAGTGACACGGTGATTTAAGTGGTTTGGCATGTATTGTCTATGTCCATGGGAGAAGCATACCATGGATTCTAAAGATCATCTGACCAGAAGTTGAGTAGAAGAATCGCTCAGAGTACTGCTTTGGTCAGGAATATATCATCCAAATATATTGTCTTCGTCTTCACTATCAGTAGAGGAATCCACCTCAAGGAAAGTTTGGTTTTTCTCAGGTTGTGGAGAATCTTCTATAATATCGACATCGTGCATAACATTGCATTCACCGTCATTATGGCTATATTGGCCAGACATATCAGTCAAAACTCCACAAGCTTCTGATTTCCACAGCTTGCAAATCATCCCAATCCTCAGAATCTTGCAGGGTTTCAGCAAGTTCTGCTAGGAAGTCACCGCCACGGTGATAAACTCTCGATCTTTCTCTCCTTAAGAAAACCAAAAGAAGAAAGAAATGATTTTGCAAGTTCCGTGGCAAACAAGATATCAAATAAACACAATCTACAACCCACGATTCGAAGAAATAAGTCAGACATTTCGCTAGTCAATAAGATGGCTCTGCAAAACCCACAGAGACATAGGGACAGGGTGAACTAGATTTAACGAGCTCTGGTCCATTCAAATCCAAAAGGTAGACCATTCCACAGCCACCTTCAGAATGACAACCTAAACGCAATAAATCTCCTTATTCAGGAATGCACAATCCATCAATCCACAAATTATCCACGGAACACCAGCAATTACGACACTCCCTATTCACACCAGATACCACGCGATTCGGCTAATAACCAAGAAAAACCACCATCCGAGGCAACCGCAACACATGAAACTGCAACCGTGCCAGACATTTCGCTCACCAGCCAGACTACTTCGCTAAACCAGCTCCGATCTACTCAAACCTAAAGCAGGCCACGAGAAGGACCTACCTAACCTCTGCAAACGCTAATCAGCACAAAAAGAGCGCGGCAAAAAGCGATGATTCGAGTTGCCGTAGAGGGAAACGAGACGGTCCAAGCACCAGCTGGCGGACTGCTCGTTGAAGCCGAACTCGAGATCCAAGCTCAGCAACCGAGCCTTCTCCACCTCCTCCGATCCCCGATCCCCCATGGAATCTCAGCCTGCTCGAGCCGATTCGATCGGTTGACCAATGCACGAGTCGGAATCGAATCGAATCGGTCCGTACTCTCTCTCGAGAGCGCGCGCTCGAAGTGTTCTGTTCGAAAATCCCTGACGGCGATGGCGGGACTGATGTTTGTTTTCTCTTTCCTATTTTTATATACTGGAGAATGGAAGAGACTAGGAGCCATATTTCGTCAATTCTTTCGAAAATTCCGTTTTTGCACCTGGAGTTTGTTTCAGTTCTATTTTTGATCCCCCATAAGTTTTTCTAGTTTCATTTGACACCCTTACGGGTTGGGTCTGTTCGGTGGGGGGCCTCTCCTTTTCACTTTATTCTTGTCTGGGCTTTGAATCATTCTTGACCTTGGCAGATAGGAATATGGGTAAAGGCTTTCTTTGCATACATAAGACCATGAGAAGTATCTCAAATTTCTTCTACCTGTTGCTGTGTACCAGCAAAACGAAAAATTGACAAATTAATACTTATCTTAATTTACATTTTTGCCTATTACCTAATAGAACGAACTTTAAATAATTTGGAAAGATAGGTTTCCAACACTACTTAACTGTTCGGCGAAAAACAAAACACTATTTTGTTGTACCCGAAACATCATGATTGTGAGAGAAATTCCATAAGTCAAAGCTCTCTTTTACGGAACCAGTCCCGCATTCAACGTGGACCACTGGATAAGAAGGGGAAAAAACCGCTCCGTCAAATCCGTTTTGCAAAATTAACTTTTTGTTATAATTTAAATTCATAGACATTAAAGGAAAGTTACAACTTACCAATGCAAAGGTGATTAAGCTTTCCTTTGATTAAACATTACAAAGTGCAAAGCAAGTTACTATCAATTTAGTTATTTCATTAAACATACAAAAATGAAATTTATCACTAACCGAATAAATTACTGTTTTTATGAAACATTACAAAGCACAGATTCCAAAGATTATGCCTTCCAAACAAAAATTACATCCTCCATAAGAAAAATTAGAAAAGGATATTTTACAGATAAGTGAGTATAATTGTGTGCACTGAACGAAAGTAAATATCCATTAGGTAATTTTCCAACAATAAGAAAAGAAATTTACTACAAACTTAGCAGATTACAATCTTTAATGGAATATTACAAACTATAGGACCTGCGGAACTTATGACTACAAAAAGGAAATTACGTCGTGTCTCAAAATTTATGAGATGATATGTTACTGGGATATTATTATTAATGAGGAAAATGATGGATATCAAATAAAAATCACCATTAATTAGATAAGATCCGGACGTTTTCGCTCCTCATCTGGTCGCCGTTGACTGATCCTCACCAATTTTTAGGTGGCTTTGAGTTGCGAAGAATATGGAGGAATTTGTTCAAATCAAAATGGTGTGTCACAGCTTTGTATAGATTTGCAGATTCCACCTGGGTAGTTTTGGGATTTTCATCTTCCATTTAGCTGCTTATTTTCTCGTGCTAGTGTGTAAGTATAATGCTTACTCCGCCCAGAAGCTTTCTGATTCTGCCCATAGTGATTTTCTTAGGGGATTCCTCGCCATTTAGAAATCTTTGACTAGTTTTTTATGCCTCAAATTTGACTAATAGTAGAAATCATGCTTGAAACAATCACATTCCGATTTTTTGATATAATAATTCAAGCTCTTGTTTTGCATCTAGGTAGATTTGTTCCATTCATACTCGTCATGGACCTTGGAATGCGAGAATTAACTTGCAAACCACGTGAAATACTGAGAATTTATTGAGATTGAAATCCGAAGGTTTGGATTAGCAGTCAAGCAATTGAGTCCTTTTATTTCCATACCAAATGTCAATTGAATTAATGAACAAGAAGATGAATCTCTTCTTCAACGGAATAGTAGTGGCTGTAAAGGTGAAATTCCTTAAATATTACAGAAACATCCTAATTTTTTTTTTTGGTAGCCCCTATCTTGATCCAAGGTTCAAGTTGAAGGGGCTCAAAATGCTTCTTATTCCATATTAAAATATTTGGAATTGAGTCAAAAGTTCCAAATGGAACATATATTGGCGATAACGATGAGTTAGCTCTCAAATATGTATGTGGCATATGTTGGTCCACAACCCATCCCACGGACAAAGAATGTGGCCCCTTTGCGTAATGCCCACAAACCTATATGGTCTTTGCTTCATAAGCAGAAGCACACCTCACGGCCCGCTTAGTCTTTATCTTCATCGTCTACCAAAGAAACTACTCCATGCACATCGATAGAGCAGGCGAAGATAACCTCGAGGACCTGAAATGGTGGAAGAGGCGAGCCACCACTTTTCCGATTCTTTTTATTATGGCTTGTGACTTTCTCATTCCACCGGCGTATACGGCACCTTCAAAGTCTATGGTCATTACTAGCCTAAGTTTTGGAAGTCAAATAGATCCAACTTGTTTGCGTAAAATTTAGAAATGGTTACCATAGGGTGTTATTAGTTTTACAAGAATTAACTCCAAAGGAACCCACCAGTGGGCAGCTGAGTTGGTTCGGCTTTGGGCATCTCATCGCAGAGGTCCTAGGGTCAAAACTTCGCAGCTGCCAACACATCTTAAGTGGGGGCCCTAATGGTGGATTCCTGGGCTAGCTCCCCTCCAAGTATAGTCGGTGGTCGTCATTGGGCCTGTCGGGCCTGCGGAGGCCATGCGCTCCTGTAAGGTTGAGTCAGGCCGGATTCTGGATACTAAAAAAAAAAAAACTCCAAAGGAATTTACCCAGCATGGACATGAGAATGACAATGACACTATCTGATCTAAACATTGGTGAGGGACATGAAAGTGTAATTATTAATTAGAGCACACTTAAGTGTAATTTTTTTTTTCAAATTATTTGAAGATATACTTGTGTTTTAATTTGGTTTAGCAGAATGTGCGTTTTTATTAATTATCCACAATTAATCTCTCATTATTTCTAATTTTTGAACAAAAAATTAATTTTTATGGAATTTATTTAAAAAGGGCATGGACCAACAATGTTTGGGTCTTGTTGTCCTTGGCATGACTTGATGCCCAATCTTAATCATGCTTTGCCGCGTTACAAGGCCCTAGATACTATATCAGCTGTGGTTAAGTCTCATAAATCACATTGGCTATGTTTAAGCCCCATAAAATCGTCGGGGAACAAATATGATATCCCAATATGTGGTTTGACTGTGAGCGCTAATTCAATATCGACATATCATAATCCAACATGCTGATATGTGACATATTAGAAATAATTCACCCATCTAAATAGTTTCGATGCATGTTCAAAATAACAATCAACTTGGAAATCCATTCAAGGCTTGATCCAATTTTATAGGATAAGATGCAAGGTGCGGACCCCGGGAGTGCCATAACTTGGCACGGAGGGACACTTAAGTGCCAAAACTTACAAACGGTATATTTAAGTGCCAAAATCGGAGCAAAAGGGATCACTTAAGTGCCAAAATCGGAGCAAAATGGATCACTTAAGTGCTAACAGCGAGAAAATTCGGCCAAAATGCTGACGTGGCATTTTTCTGGCGATTTAGTGTTGAAACGGCGTCGTTTTTGTTGCTGATGTGGCGAAATAAACCCAAAACGGTGTCGTTTGGGTGCTGATATGGCCACAGCACTCAAAACAACGTCGTTTTGACGAATATTTATTTTTTAATAAATATTAATTTAATAATATTAAAAGAGCAAAAATTTTAAAAAAAAAATGGAGAAGGGGAGCAGTCTGTCGCTGCCGCCCCATCGCCGGTAGGGCGGCGGCGACGACGGATGGTGAGGGTTGCCAATGCCTGGGCGAATCGGCGAGGGCCGGATGGCTCTCGCCAAATGCTGGGAGAGGGCAAGGATCCGGCCCTCGCCAAATGCTGGGAGAGGGCAAGGGTCGGCCGCCCTCGCCTAGGCCGGGGCGAGGGCGGCCGACCCTTGCCCAGATCTGGGAGAGGGTCGCTGCCCTCTCCTGGCGTCTGGCGAGGGCCGTCCGACCCTCGCCAACTCGTGCCCAGGCATTGGCGACCCTCGCCGTCCGTCGCTGTGGCCCCATCGGCGATGGGGCGGCGGTAATAGGCTGCTCCCCCCTTCCTCTTCTTCTTTTTTTTTTTTTTTTTTTTTATAATTTTTACTCTTTTAATATTATTTAATTAATATTTATTAAAAATAAATATTAGTCAAAACGATGTCGTTTTGGTTGCTGTGGCCATATCAGCACCCAAACGACACCGTTTTGGGTTTACTTCGCTGCATTAGCAACAAAAATGATGCCATTTCGACCCTAGATCGCCGGAAAAATGCCACGTCAGCATTTTGGCAGGATTTTCTCGCCGTTGGCACTTAAGTGATCCCTTTTGCTTTGATTTTGGCACTTAAGTGTGCCGTTTATAAGTTTTGGCACTTAAGTGTCTCTCCATGCCAAGTTTTGGCACTCCTGTTGTACTTATGCCGATAAGATACCATAGGGTGGTTTAATTGTTCCCCTAATTCTCAAAGTGCAGGGGCTAAGGAAATATATCATTGGCCTGTGTGGATCATTTAGCACTTAAACAAGGTAAGTCTAACAGTCTATGACAAAAAAAAGAAAAGGTAAGTCACTCTTACCATTTCTATGTTTTCATGAAAAACTAGATTGCATGGTTTATCAAAAGGAAACCCTATGTTGTGCACTTTTACCATTTCTGTGTTTTCATCAAAAACTACAATACACGGTTTATTGAAAGGAAACCGTATGTTAACCACTTTTCAACTGGTCTGAAGAATACGCCCGCATCTAATGAAGTTTTTCGATATAATTTAGAAAGACGGACAAGAATCATTTGACTATTTCGGGGATTAGAAAATCAAGTTCATCCGCTTATTGCTCTACCTGTAAAGAAAAGTCCCTACATTATTACTGTCACCCATTTTCTTTCCTTTCCCTCAATCCAAACATATATGGGACGTGAATCAAATTTATTATTTCATTGAAGACTGTTGACCTTAAAGACACCTTTTTTTTTTTTTTGAGTTTCGACTTGACTTTGATCAAAAGTTAACCCCTGCTAAGATTATGATCGATGGCTATAATGGGGTTGTGCATTGTAAGAGCTTTCCTATGTCACCTAATTTGCCCAGATTGGATGACCGGATTGCTGGATATATTGCTACAGGGGAATACTTGACTCTTTGGATGTTCACTTTGTTCAATTTCTCCAATAGTGTTCCTAAAAGAAGTGATCTGCAACTACCATTCAATGTTAGCTTGAAGATTCAAAACCTAGTGATCTGATTTTGAAGGCAATGAAGCCTTACATGAATCTGCTTGACACATGATGATGATTGACTGAAGAGTATATCATCAAACACTACTTTCTCTCATCTTATTATAACTCTCCGTGCTCTTCATGTGAACAATGAGAAAGGTTGAAATGTTACGGGGTGGCAAAACTGCCCGGCCCAGCCCAACTCGACCCAACCCGACCCGAAAATTATGGGTATTTCAGTGTTGGGGCTCAGTTTTGTTTGGGCAAATATTTTTTGTTTGGATGTTATTAGAGTTGGGTAGTGTTGGATAATAACCCTACCCATTACCCATTACACATTACCTAAATCAAAACAACATTTTTTTTTCCCCTCTCTATTGGTAAGCGCCGGTCTCTCCCTTCTCTCCTCTCTCTCTCAATCAGCGATGGTAAGGCCCTTACCATAGTCGTTGGCAAATCCTAGCCACCATCATTGCTGTCGGAGCACAGCAACCACTGTCGCCACTAGATCTAGCCAGAACCATCAGGCTAGAACTGTAATCCCTCAGCCTACGAGGAATGGAAATTTGCAATCGCGAGAACGGCCAATGATGACGCTCAAGCTCTATTCCTCTCTCTCTATATGTTGGAGGAGGAATCGGCTGACATGACTATGTTTTTCTCTCTTTTGCACTCCAGAACATCAATTTGTATGTGGCCTTTGGCGTCTTCAAAGTGTTGATTCAGGTACGCTGCGATCGATCTGCCCAATTCAACTATGACATTTTCCCATGCGCGTCGAGTTGAGTTTCTTCGGGACTTGGTTCGTTGAATCCCGTAGTCGATCGGGCGAAGGTGTGCATCCGGTACCGATTTCTTTCATGAGGAGCTGCTTGTTGTGGCCTGTCCCGACCTAAATTTTTTGAAAATAATAAAATATAATTATAGGTTTAGGGGTATTGTTAATTTTAGGCCGACGGCCCTCAATTAACTTGGGCTCTCCCAAGCCCATACTCCGAGTGACGTTGGGATATGCATAAAAGCTTCAAACAATGAGTCGCCACTAGTCTATTGAGGTCAACTAGAAACCAAGCGAGACATGGGAGTGTGTATCGCTTTTTATGCAACCAGAGGGTCTGGGGTCGGGGACTTGATTACATTAGTCATGCGACTAACGCCCTTTCGGTACCTAACTTAATTGTGTGCTAACTAAGGTCATGACAACACGTTCGAGAAATTCAAGGTTTATCCTGACCTTTCTAAGGAAATAACATCTAAAAATCGTGACAAATAAGGTGCATGAATATAACATAAAATAAAAACCTATTGTAAAGCCCTAAAGATTTATTCAATTTTAGATGTTTTCTTCTTTTTAAGGCTTTTCTAATTTTTTTTTGCAATTTTTCTGATGTTTCTGAATTTTTTTTTTAATTTTGAATTTTTTAAAATTTTTTTAATTATATTTTTAATATTTTTTTTGACTTTTCTGATTTTTTTTAAAAAATTTATTAGTTTTTTTTGGAATTTTCTAATTTTTTGGAATTTTTTAATATTCGAAAAAAAAATAAATAAAAATAAACTTTTAAAACCTTTTTGAAATTTAAAAAAATATATTTTTTAATTTTTGATGATTTTTCGAAAATTTTAAAGATTTTTTGGAATTTTCTAAAATTTTTGATTTTTTTTAGATTTCTTTTAATTTTTAATTTGTTTTAAAAAAGTGATTCGGACCGGGTCAGGTGACCCGGCCCTACTAAACCGACCCGACCCTATCGGGCCGGGCCGGAGCAGCGATGACCGGGCTGGCCGAAGGGCCCGGTCAACAAATCTCTTTTAAAAAGGCCCATTAACAAAAACAAAAATAAAATAAAAAGCCCATTTCTAGTTCCTAATAAAAGATGGCCCAAGCTCGGATTAAGCCCACACGAACAAATAAAAAAATTTTCGGCCCAGCCCCTCCTTGTCTAAATTTTCGGCCCGGCCTCTCTTCTTTTTTTTTCTAATCTTCTTTTTTTTTTTTTTGGTCTTCTTCTCCGCGGGCGTCCCACGCCACTCGCCGGAAACCTAGCATCTCCCTCCGCGCACTACCGCCGACGTCACCGCAATTCCTCATCGGTCTAAAAGGGATTGTCGTGTCGTCCGGCATCGGCTGTTCTATCCAGGCGGCGCCAGACGTTGCCGGCGATGATTTCCGGCGAACCCGGAAGCTCACCATCGCCGGAAAACTAAAAATGCCTCTTTTTGACTCAAAAAGGCACGGAAATCACATGAAACAAACTACAATGCTAGGAGAAACACGAGATCAAGCCATATTCATTCAAGAATCTACAAAAAACAGGTCGTCGGGGACGGATTCAACGATGAAAGTTTCTGGGTCTCTCTTAGGCATTTCTACAAACAGTTTGCGGGCATGAACAAAAACGGGGCTATTCGACTCGAGCCGGCTTGAGACCGAGACCAAGCACCTATCTAGCCATGCTAACATGCTCAGAGATGCGAAAGGAGGGTCGACAGGGGCCGAGACTCGCGCGAACTGGTCGGCGCGAGCTCCAGCCCCCCCACCTGCGAAAACAGAACAAGAATGCGTCTCGAGGAGACCTACCTGGTTCAGACGGAGCTTCACGGTCGACGACGACGAGCGGACGAGTCCCCGGCACCTGCGAATTGTTCCTGGATCCCTCCTAGTTCGCCCTCTCCACTCTTTTTTCTTTTCTCTCTCTTTTTTTTTTTTTTTTTCTGGTTTCACTTCCGGCTCTTCAAGTTCTCTCTTCTCCGGCGTCGAAGCTGAGGCACGGCGGGGGGGACACGCCGGCGACGGATCAGGCGTGACCGTCCGTCCTTCCCTCCCTTTGTTCCTCCCTTTCTGCTCTCCCTTCTCCTCTCTTTTTCTGATTTTTCTGCTCTCCTTCCCCCGCTGGTTTTTCTTCCCTGCTCCCTGACCAGAATCGTCGCCCCTCTGCTCCTCGATCCTCCTGCTCCTTAACCGAATTCCCTCATCCCCTATAGCAGCCTGACAGCGCAGCAAGGGAATCTTCCCTTGCTGGCGTCACGCGGCTGACGTCAGCCGCAGTGGGGGAGTCGCGCCAGAACGGCGTCGTCGGCTGCTGCATGCGTTTGTTGTGTGCGTTCGTGTGTGGGGAAGAAGAGGAAAAGAGAGGTGAGTGGGCTGGGCCAAGGATGAAGGGGAAAAGGAGTTGGGCCAAAGCTAAAAGGGAAGAAGGGCTGAAAAAGAAAGAAAGAAAAAATGAAAAATAGGCTGGGTTAAGCGATTAAATAAAAAATTTTGATTTTTTTTTTAAATTTTTTCGAAATTTTTTTATTTTCTAGAAATTAATATGTATTTATAAATGCAAAATAAATGGGCGTAAAAATAAACAAAAATTCGAGTGTCAACATGGCCTTTTTCGATTGAGATGGCAGTCGGGGCTTTGTTTGCTTATTGTGGGAAAGTGATGAGAGTGGATGGCTCGATTTTGAGTTTTGTCTAATTTTTTGCTTAATTTCTTGAAGCTATGCTTGACTGGGTGCTCTCAAGGCATTCGATAATTAGACTTGCTTTCAGTTAATTTCGGTTAATTTCTTAATAAAAGAATTAATAAAAAATTAAAAATAAAACTTTTGAAAATTTTCTATGTCAATGTTGGCAGTGCCACGTAGGATGCCTACCATTTACGTCAATGATTTCCAATCTAAATTGGCTGGATGGACTCTATTAACAAATTGTCAAAAGATTTATGACCAAATTAACACAAATGCAAATTGATTTAGGACTTTTTTGGTATTTTTTCCATGCTTTCTCCATTCCCTTATACTTCACCGTAACTTTAATCCCTAAATTCGTTAGATAAAAATTTGTGTGTGCAGAATAAGCACACAATACCGGTCTAATTCCTCACGTTCTTAAGCGTATGGAGGAGGTTTGGCTGAATTGCCCCTAATTGATGTCCTCGTCTGGATGTGGAGCTAAATGATTTTGTGAGAAAGATCAAGTTTGGAAAACTAAAAATGACAAGACCCGTGTAAATTCCACGTAAGTCCCGCTAGAACTAGCAATCCGTAACGAGTAGGAAACGAATGACATGTCACTCAACCATTGGTTAAAGCAATAGACAAGTGAAGAAAAAGCTCGTGCAGTTGTCACGCCGCATATAGGGGGCTCTACGTGCCAGGGGCACCACACTTGAGCATGCGCCAACCAAGGAGCCCCGTGCGAGCAAACCGAGAAATCATTACTATTTCTCTTTTTCGATTAACATGAATTGCATGTAGAAATGGTTCAAACACATTAAAATATATATTACATTAAATTTTTTTCTTTAAATTCATAATAACCTATTCTTTAAATTTTAGCTAATCTGTATATGTTCCTAGTAACTAAATATGAGTTAAAAATAAGATTTTTGATCATTTCAATGTTTTTAGTAGTGAGAGGCTTTCATTTCAATGGGAAGGGAAAGCCAAATATCGTCCATCTTCATTTTGATTTGCATGGCTATGTAATTCCATTAGAGAGAGAACTAACAAGGGCCTATTTGGTAACCGGCCAAATAGTAAAAATTTATGTTCTTTTGTTCATGAGAGTAGATTTGAAACAGAAATCCGTTTGTTAAAATTTTTATTCCCAGGAACAAAAATAAAAATTCGTTTGTTCGAATTTGTTTCCGGGAATAGATTGGAACAAAATCAAGAATAAAAAGAAAAGTTACTTCTTTGTTTCTGGGAAGAATTCCATAATCAGCCCAATTTTTTAAATTTCTCTCCTCCTTCTTTTCTTTTTCTTCTTCTTCCTTTTGACCGGTCGCCGGCTACCGACAATTAAGGAAGAAGAAGATGAAAAGAGAAAGAAAAAAAAAAGAAAAATATATTTAAATCATTAAAAAATTCAAAAAAATATTTTAGACTAGAAATTTTTAAGTTTTATCAAACGCATTTTCTATCCCTGGACTAAAAATTTTGGCCAGTTACCAAACGCCTTCAAATGCTTAGAAATTGTTCCCGGGAGCAAAATAAAAAAGAATCATTTTTAAGCAAAAATTGTTTCCAGACACATAATCGTCACCCTACACACCCTAAAAGGTAAGGGTTAGTTGGTTACCGTGCATATCCATGGTAGGATTGTGTGTAGCCCAAGCACATCTGGCTCATCTTTTGAGGCAAGAGAGGAAGTAATTTCGAATATGAACACCTTGCAAAATTTGCCAACTAAAGGAGATGATTGCAAGGCTCTTTTGGAATAGCATCATGTGAAAACTAATTTTCAAGCAGTATAGATTCCATCGTTAATGGGGCAGTATTGATTCCATCGTTAATGGGGCTTACCAATAAAGCAAAAGGTGAAAACTAATTTTCAAGCAGTATCGATTCCATTGTTAATGGGGCAGTATCGATTCCATCGTTAATGGGGCTTACCGATAAAGCAAAATTTGAAAACTAATTTTCAAGCAGTATGATTCCATCGTTTAATGGGGCAGTATCGATTCCATCGTTAATGGGGCTAACCGATAAAGCAAAGGGTGGGAGTAAAGCAACAAGCACAGCCCCTGTTCAATTTGATTTGAGTGGCCTCGCGGTCCAGTTACAAAGAAAGGTAACAAAATATCCTTGGAGTCTACAGTGAGGTTGTCTTGCCCAATTAGAAACCCAAGTGGAAGTGATTGTTCTGTTGGTCTTGGTCAAAAAGCGAGGGTTAGAAGTACAATTGCCTCGTCAAAGAAACGCAATCCACCACAAGATTGTGCGTCGCCTTTGGGGCAAGAGAAAGAAGGAAAGCTTTATTTAAAGCCCCAAGTGCTTGTGCTCGAAGAGGAGAAACGCCAATCACACCATAAATCATTGAGACCCTCGTTTTTGTTCCGAGATATCTGACCTGATTTTGATAGCTTCAGCTTGAGGTGTGAAGTTAATCCTCGGATTGTACTGCCTTTCGGGACTCAGACACAACTTAATTTGCTTCAAGGCAACTTCTTCTCAAACACTGAAATCCATCACTGTGATTTTATCTCTAAATCACTCATAGAGGTAAGCCCGGCGTTCAATCTCCGGTCTATTACAATTCATTGGACAAAAGAACATTTGATTATTACTCATCTCATAACACCTAACATCCTCTAAGGCATACAAAATATTACTTGTGATATTCCCTTGACTTCTTCAAATCATTATCACATATATTGCCAATTTTTCTTGCCACAATCTTCTTATTTAGACTAATTGATTATGAATGGTTAGACCGTTTGAATTTGGTGGAATCGCATGTTGGCTCTTATGCTGATATTGTTTGCAAAACATTAATGGTTGATTGAACTCCCTTGAGGCAAAAAAACCCATCTTAAATTATGAAAAAACCCTTCTAGACCCTATTTTGGGTCCATCAGCCCTATACGTAACCCAATTGTCCAAAATTACTTTAAGCATGAAACATCCAAAATACTTAGTTTTTGCAGAAATAATTTTTTTTAATGAAAACAGTTAAAAACTAGATTTTTCCAAATATCAATCATGTTAGTTTATTCTCTTCAATAATCGCACAAAAACATTCAAAAGCTATCGATCAGAATTGTCAACAAAAAAAAAATTATCTGAACTGGTCCGATCAACTAGAGAATTTTTGGATGTCCCTAAAACCATTTTCCATTATATTGGCAATTTGTGTAATTTTTGGAAAATGATAGAAAATTCAAATGTTTTCCGGAAATTATGAAAAATTAACAATTGTACTTTTTTTTTTGTGCTATAACTTGAAAGTGATCAAAGCTGCTGGTTTCAATGTAACTTACACATATTTACTATGCGGACAATTTTTAGGTGGACTTTATCTTTACCGATTGAATTAGAGACATTTGTTATAAAGTGTGGTTTTTATGCAATTTAACTGCTTACAATAAAGACGTGACTTTTACGTATAAATAACTTAGAAATAGCTTAGAAAGTTATTGATCCACGATAGATTTGACAATATGATTCACAAGTGGATATGAACAGAATTGGTCATTCCGTACTCTGGTCAATCAGCCTATTGTCCACAGGTCAATCAATAATAATTCGAGACTATCGTCTACTTCTGATTGGTCCTCTCTCTTGTCACTTTTATGTTTCACGTTTCGCCTCTCTTGCAGAACAATTGGAGACTATCATCTCCTGATTAGTCCTCACTGCTTTCTCTATTCTTTTCCCTCTTGAAAGTTCTTGCCCAAGCTTGTTTACGATCTCCTCTCTCCGATCTCACGCCTCTCGTCGCATCGCAGTGGGGAGGTATCGCTTTTTCATGTCTTATTAGCATTTTGTTTCTATTGATTTGTCGCCTTGTCATTGGAATAATCGGCTGAACTATGTGTGTTCTAGGTCCTTTTTGTCTATTGAGGATGTGGGGTTTTATTCTCTCTTTGGAGTTGTTGTAACCTCTTAACGAGATATGTCCCTAGCTCAGATTTGACTTCGGCAAAAAAAGAAAGTCATTGTTTTTGACTTTAGATGGTGCTAGTCCTATGATGACCTTGCTGTCTGATTGTTAGTTGCATCGTAATTCAATATTAATCTTTTGTTGAACTAGAACGAGTAGGTCTACAAGCACGCTAAAGCGCGCAAAATTGCTGTATTTCTCTTGATTCCAAAGACCCAATTTTTAATCCTTGTGAGGTTTCTCAGTATTTGAAGCCCCTAGATCAATTTATAGAAAAAAAATAAGAAAAATAAAAGTAGGCCAGTTCCAGGATCAACTAGTTGGTTCTTGGTTACAAAAATGGAAGTTTTCTCTTAAGGAGATTTCATTGGACAATTTTATCTCCCTATAGAACATTCTAAATGAGTAATATTCTGTTTTTTTGGAATTGTTGGACCATTAATCCTAGGAAATATATTCCCTTTCACCACCAACTCATTTTTCCCTTCTTTAGCAAAAGAAAAAAAAGAAAGAAAAATCCTTTTCGCCCTTTAAAGCTTTAAAAATTGACCAAGTCTTTACTTGAAAAAAAGAAAAGTATATGTGGAATAAAAAGTACGGGGAAAGTTTGAGCATTTTAACTATATTACAACTTTTTACCTACTCCTAACTCAATGACAGTTTCAATCATCACGATACAAAACAAACCAAAATTTATAATATGATACTTATTAGGATTTTTTACATGATATCTAATTGTGTTGGGAAAAAAAAAAGAAAAGAACTAGTTGATTTTATGACACACACTTGACAACAATTAAATGAATTGAGCCATATGCGCATATTAGGAGATTCACTTAGCTTCATATCACTCATTTCTTACCTCTTTCATTGCAAATAAAAAAAACTTTCTTCAAAATGTGATTAACCAATTTAACCTAACTTATCACAAATTTAGCCAATAATCCTATTCTACTTCCATTTAAAGGGATAAAAAAAAATCTTTCCGGTGATATTTTCAAAGTGGCCCTCCAACAAAATTGGGGACAGGCACTCAAGGCGTTGTTCCAAACCTTGGTCGTCTCTGAATTTTCCTCACCAGCTTCCTTTCACTTCCTTATCTTCTTCTCCTTCTTCCATCAAATCAGTTGCCAATTTCTAATTGTTCAGACTAACACGGAGAAAGAAAAGAGTGCATTAAAAGAGAGTGGAGCATCCGCTCCTCCGTTTTATCTATCAACTTTTTACATGTGAAAATTCGAAATAAAAGGCTTGGTGATAACGCACCAGTTCAAAATAAATTTATTTTACATGGAATTGGAGCATGTGGTGCTGGTGTGGAATAGATAAAAGATAAATAACCACGAGCATTTGTTTATCTCTACCTCAGATTTCCAACTTCATTAAGAATATTACAATTTTAAATAAAATCAAAATATAAAATTGCTTCCACAACTACTAGCTCGGTCCTTTCTCGACATCTTTCACACATTTCTAATTCTGCTTCAACTCAATTTTTAAATTATTTATGAAATTCCGATTTTTGATAACCAAATAAAAACCGTGCATATGTGTATATTTTTAATAGACTGCAATATACTTGTACACAGATTCTAGTTCTTTACAGCCCAATTGAAAAATTAGTGTACACGTTACTTGTGAGTGATCAAGCCATTTCGCCCTCAGATTGCCATGCATCTTTCGTTCCCTTCGTTACTTTTAATTCATGTTCATGAAGGTTTTTATGTGTCATGATTTCATAATTCAAAAGCCTTTTGGACGGTACCTCTAAATATCGCTACTTCCTTCTAAATGGAAGCCCAAACACTTCATCCCCTTCTTTTCTACGCTTTTACTTCAATTATCTTTGATTTTTTGAATACTTCACGTTCTTCTTTTTTTCATTAGTTTACTGACTTTTCAAGTGCTGAATGATATGTCAACAAAATTGTAATAAATAAAATGACCCGGAACAGAACTCAAGGAGAGTGTACAAGTATTTCATATATCATTAGTAACTAAATACTAATGAATTATACTCATTTGGTGTTATTTAACAAATTATAGCTTTATTTTGCTGACAATATGTCAATCAATAATTTTAATTTGAAAGTTTGAGGTGTATAGCTGGTAACATCAAATCATTGATTCGTCTTATATAAAATTATTGGCATGTGCGGCAACATTAAATAAATAAGAGAGAAATGATGAGGATCATCTGTTCATCTATACCTCGCATTTCCAACTTCATTAAGGATATGACAATTTTAAATCTAATTAAAATATGAAATCACCTAATTTGAACCAAAACATAAAAGAACCTGAAACGAATAGAGAAGCAAAATTCACACAAAAAGAGAAAAGAAACCCCCCCCCCCCCCGGGGCCCCCCCAAGAACAGAGACGGTCTAAGATTGATTAACTTAAGCAAGAGGGAATTCCTTGTTCTGAGCCATTGGAAGAGAGAGGAACGTATCAGCTTGTCAGGGAAGCTCGAGTTTTCTTAGAGAATAAAGGCTGAGAGAATTGTTCACTTTTAGCATTTGGAAAAAAATCGAGTGAAAGTTTCGTCGAATAGTCCTTAAAGACTGTGAAAAGAGGGAAAGTCAAAATTCGTCGAAGTATGTTTGGATGCATGTTGGGTAGAAATGATGTAAATGGAACTTAATTTTCATCGATTGACTTAATTATCCTTCATTTTATTCGTCCTTAAAAAGGAAGTAAGGCCATTTTTGGAATAAAAGTGCAATTTATGCATTTCCTCTCATTCATACGCACTTTTAGAAAGAAATAAAATGTGGACCCAAAAGGAGGTATTTCCCTTTCATCTAGAATCATTTTCATCGACTTCCTTCATAATTTAAGCAACCGAGGAATTGAAAATTTTTCTTCAATTAATATTTAGCTTTAGTTAATTTTACATATGAGTAATGCCTAAGACTTGAACCCACCCCCCAAATTAAAAACGTGACTGATGGAAATTTTCTCCAATTAGAAAAGTGCACCATCTAGAGGATGAGGTTTATTGGGCAACAATTACATCACACCGCGTTAGTTTGGCCAATGGAAATGGGATTAGACAGAAGGGGTTGTGAAAATGAGGTGGTGGAGATAGGGTTGTTCATATATTAGACTAAAAATAATAAGAGTAAGGTCGAAGATTATGATGAGGATTAGGCATGGTGTGAGCTTATATTCAGAGGAAGATACTTTCATGACTTTCCTAATAATTTCAGTGAACTGAAAGAATCCGTCTTCAAATATCATAGATGAGTGTGAAGTCATGTTGTTGTTCAAATGTGTTTTAAGGAAGTCGATTAATTACACTTCAATATGTTTAAATATGTGTTTTAATATTTAAATGTGTTTCAAATATCTATTTCTGAACAAGTTAAATACTGTGGGCTTTTCAGGGGCCTCTTTAGGGCCACCTAATCTTCTGCAATGAAACAACGTCAGCCTGCTTAGCTGAAGGCCGTGTCTTCACAACTTGACTCTTTCTCAAGAGCGCGAACCTTCTTCAGCATTGCCTCGAGGATAAATTAATGTACAAGTTATTCGGAGTGGACCAAACCAGCAAGCATTTGCAGAAAAGCATCCTAAAAGTGTCTTTTGTCGTTCATCAATCCTTTTAAGCAGCAGAAAAAGCACCTCTGCTTTCAACTTTTCCCCTCAGATTGTCATGGACAGAGGGCAGAGTCAGGGAAAGAGAAAGAGAGCCAAGGAAGAGAGCACTGACGAAGCATCCACTTCCTCCATCTCTCCGGAAGCCACAGATAGCAGTCAATATGACGTGTTCTTGAGCTTTAGAGGCTCAGATACCCGCAAGACATTCACCGATCACCTCTACCACAATTTGATTAAGGCAGGGACTGTACCAATTTACGTATTCAAGGATGATAATAGTATACCAGTTGGTGAGGAATTTGGTTCAAAGATTCTTGATGCCATTGCGCGATCTAAGATTTCGATCCCCATCATCTCCGAAAATTATGCTTCCAGCAAATGGTGCCTCCGCGAGCTCATTCATATCATGGATCAGAAGAAGAGCATTTCACACATAGTGTTGCCCATTTTTTACAAAGTTGCCCCATCATATGTGCGGCATCTAAGAGGAAATTTTGGAGATGCCTTCCGTTTCAGTCAAAAGAATTTTGAGGAGAAGGATATTCAGGAAGGGGAACGAGCACTTAATGAAGTCAGTTACTTAAATGGATGGGAATCTGACAAATTTGCTAACGGGTACTTTACTGAACTTTTCCTTTTTCGATAAGTAAATTTTCTTCTCCTCGCTGAACTGATGATACGCGAATGAATTTTCACTGCAATCTCAGAAAATATCCCCAAAATGTTAAAATGAATAACCATAATGCCTCGAAGACAACAAACACCAGTACTCCCCAAGGTGTCCATGAAAACTAAACCAATGACAACTAAAACCAAAGCATCCCATAGTGACCAAGAATTTTACATTTTCCTCCTGCACGGACAAAAAACAAACAACCAATAATGGGTGCGTTTGGTTCAACATTTGCAAAAGGCTTTGAGTCCAATGCAAATGCTGAAAGCCCAAAGCTACTTGGGGAAATACAATCATATTTGGTAAAATTTCTTTGCAAATGGATTTTGATTTGAATGTGTGTTTGGTAAAACAAATTTTTGCAATGGGCTTCGATGGGTATTATATGTGTGTGTCTATATCTTTTTTATTTTTATTTTTGAAAATTGGACTAAACCCTTCGCCGGTTTGGCGAAGGACGATAGCCACCGGCGAGCTAGATCTAGCATTGGCAGTCGTCGGCTGAGGTTGCCTGAGGTTGGGCGACCTCCGGCGAAGGTCGCGTGGCCCTAATTGAGGGTCGTCGGAGGTCGCTCGACCTTGAGTGACCCTCGGCGAGGGTCGCGCGGCCCCAGCCGAGGGCCATCGAAGGTCGCTCGACCTTGGGCGACTCTCGGCAAGGGTGGCTCGACCTAGGTGACCGCCGCCTGGGTCTTGCGATCGTAGGCGGCCCTCGCCTGGGTCTCACAAGGGTCGCATGACGATGGACCCTCGCTCGACCCAGGCAAGGGTTGCCTGGGTCACGCAGCCCTTGGCCCAAATGAGGGCGACCTCCGGCGGCCCTCGGCTGGGGCTGTGCGACCCTCACCGAGGGTCGCCCAAGGCTGGGCGACCTCCGGCGGCCCTCGATTGGGTCGCAAGACCCTCGCCGGAGGTTGCCCGACCTTGGGCAACCTTAGCCGTGTAGCACTGGTAGCGGCAGCCCTTCGCCTACCTCCTTTTTCAATTTAAAAAAAAAAACCAAGGGCAAAATAGGAAATACGAAGAATTAGTGAGGGTATTTTTGGAAGGGAAAAAATCATTTCAGCATTTTGAAGGCTAGCTTTCAACTGAAAGCTGTTTTCAAAGTTGAACCAAATGGTCCAGCATTTCTCCAAGGGGCTTTCAAGCCTAAAAGCTCATTGGAAATGCTGAACCAAACGAACCCAATACCTCCAGCCAATAGCATCAATCACTAAATAATAGGCCTACAAAGGACTCTAATGCTGGGTCTTCCGATGCTTGATCACCACCAAGATAAATCGATCTCCTATAGCTTAGTTAATAAGGATCGAATACTTCGCATAGACCGGGTCTAGGTCCATAACCTCTCGTTGTTTTTTTTCTTTGATAGGCATGAGGGAAAATTAATAGAACGAGTGGTCGAAACTGTTATAAGCAAGTTACGGGAAGATTTTCAGTTGAATGTGCCTAAGCAACTAGTTGGACTTGATGGTCGTATAAAGGAAATTATGAATTGGATTAGCAATCCTTCCACCAATGCTCGAATGATTGGAATTTATGGCATGGGTGGGATAGGCAAGACAACTCTTGCCAAGTGCATCTACAATCAACTCTCGAATAAATTTATGCACATCAGCTTCCTTCCAGATGTTCGAGAAACCGCTAGGCTCTCTGGTATTATGTATCTACAGAGTCAACTTATATCGGATATACTCAATGAAAAAGAGAAAGTGTCTAGAATTGATGATGGAATTAATATAATCAAATCTAGATTTGGACAGAAAAAGGTTCTCATTCTTCTAGATGATATAGATGAAAAGAATCAACTAGATGTGTTGGTTGGGGAGCGTAATTGGTTCAAGGCAGGAAGTTTGATCATTGTGACAACTAGAAATAAAGCCGTTCTTGATCAATCTGAATTTGAGGTAGACTACAAGTATGAATTGATGGGATTGGATAAGGTGCAAGCTTTGCTTTTGTTTAACAGACATGCATTTCGTACAAACCAATCTCTGAGGGACTTTGAGGCTATATCTCATGATATCATATCCACCATGGGTGGGCTTCCCTTGGCACTTCAGGTCGTAGGTTCATACTTGTTTAAAAAACTAGATCGAAAAGTATGGGAAGATGTGGGGAAGCAATTAAAAAATCAACCACATAGAGATGTGCAAAAGATATTGCGAATAAGTTATGATGCATTAGAAGATGGACATAAGAAGATTTTTCTCGATATTGTTTGTTACTTTATTGACCAAGGGAGCGAATTGGCCATGTACATGTGGGAGGATTGTGGGTTTTATCCAAGTCAAGGTATTGAAGAGTTGAAATTAAGGTGCTTAATTAAAATTAGAGATAATGGTACATTTGAGGTGCATGATCAACTAAGAGATCTTGGAAGGAGCATTTTTTGCCAAGGACAATCGCCTGAGAAATGTAGTGGACCATGGGACTACGACTATGAGGGAGTCTCAAGAGTACTAAGAACATGGGAGGTAAAATATGCCACTCCTTTCTTTTTCTCTCCCTCTTATTTTGATATATTTAATTTGGTGTAGCATGAACAGAAGCTCTTACTTTCTAGGAAAAAAGAATCAATTCAAACATCCATTTATGTCCATCGTAGATTAATTGTGATAGCTAAATGGATTATAAATATCTAAAGGATGAAAAAAGTTATATCATTTGATTCAATTTCATTGATATGAATTACATCCATAGAATTTGATCAACAATCGATTTAAGATCATTTAACTACAATTTCACACTATAAAACTCTTTTACTAAACGTGTGCAATTGTCATATCAAGTTGAAAATATTGATAATCTAAAGGACTGCAAGGATGAATGAAGATGAAGTAAAAACATCATGGATCTGATAAATGAACATTTTTTGGTTAAAAAAATAATAGTGTGTGCCAATTACAATAACGGATAATTTATTCAAAACGATAAGATTGGAAAAAATTTCACGCCTATGACATGTGATTGCTTTCTGATAATGTATTATGGTGCTCCTTTAATTTAGGAATCCTGATATTTTTTTTCTCCATTTTGATTTTGATGATATCGGTCCCTCAACTAATTATAGTTATCTCTTTTCTTCTTATTTCCTCTTAATAGATAAGATAGCAAAAATCTCCTTAAAAATATCTTTTGGAAAATCTTACTATTTTTTAAGGTTTTATCCCGTTGACCTTGCTCATTTCATAGATTTGGATAGGTGTATGATAAAGAGTGGATCTTTTTATGACAAACATTGCTATCCACTATAAGTTGTTTTATATTATTTATATTTTTAGGGACAATGCCTCTTTTGTGCTAGAAATTGCTACTGACTTGACTATTTATTTTTTTAAGAAAAACTTCACTAATCAGAGGAAATGTCGTGCTTATTCTTAAATATCCATACCCTTGTATTCATTATATATGATTTTCAGCACAAAGCAAATTTTTTCAACTATGTTTTATCTTTTACTTAAATTATCAATGTTTATGTCATTTTGTTATTATATATTGTCCATTTGGGATGCCTCAAAAGCTCATGGTTGATCGATGGCAAGGAATTAACCCTAGCAATTAACAAAGAGATGTTGGGCAAACAAAACAGCTTTATATTCTTGATATAATTTGAAATAGTTTGCTCCTATGATTCCATATCACCCTCTTTCGTTGATCCAATACCTTCTTATCATTGGCAAAAAAAGCAAACCATACGGGTGTTTAAAAAATGAAAAAGAAGAAGATGTCAAATATGTTTTGAATAGACAAAACTACTAAAAGATGATAATTAGTGTGGGGAAAAAATTGAATGGTTGTACAATTCGAGAGATTTTGATTTTAACTTTGGAAAATGAAAATACTCATGAGATTGATTTCCAATTATCTTGACTATTTTAAATATTATTACGTCTATCTTGTTGTATCCAATTTCTTCACTTCATTTTGGTGAAATATATGCAAATTGCGTGCAAACTTTTAATAATAATTTGAGGTTCGAAATTCCCTTTCCATATAATAGATTTTTTAATGTAATATACAAAATAGATCAATGTACAAACAAAAATTATGAAAGATAGTGTGGGATGATGATCACAACAATTTAGCGACTTTTCCGACGAATAGACTTAAGAGAAATTATACCGTAAAAGTGACACAACGACAAACATGTCAATCGTAAAAGTGAATTTCCAACCAATTGAACTTTTGGACGAAAACCTAGGTATTATTATAAAAGTCAATCAAAACCATAAGGGAATTTTTTTCACCATCTTCAAGTAATTATTTTAGCAGGAAAGTTAAACAGTATGTTTTGTTTTATAAGATGCAAAAAGAAACGATGCCAATTTTGTGGAAACGGATGTACGATTAAACAATGTCACCATGCCACTTTTTAGTTAAAAAGTTCATTTTCTAGTTATTCCGAAAGCAATTTTTTTTTATTGAATCCCTATCAAAATTGCTAGCCAATATCACCATGTCACTATTTAAACATACTTTACAAAAAAAAAAGAAACGTTTCAATTTTCAAAGAAATGATTAAACACTTCACACAAATAGTTAATGATGTTAAAGATATTTAAATATCTCTTGTAGATATTTATATTAATATATTCAGATATTCTATATTTATTTTGATTTGATTTCCTTAGATAATCTTGTAATAAAATCTATACGTAACTCTCCATGTATTCTTTTTTTTTTTTTTCTATAGATCCAAATATATTGAAAAATCCCCATTTTTCCTCTTCTGCATTATTACATTTAACTAATGAAATGAAAAACCTAGTACTTCCTTAGCTACTTACAAGTGGCCCACCAGCACTCTTTAACGAATTCTTTTGCAAAGTTATACAGAAGTCATATGAAAATTTACAAGTTGAAATGGTTACATGAATTTCATCTTAAATAAAAGTTAAAGTGCACACGCTAGAGAATTTAAAAAAAGAAGAAGAAGAAGCAAAAGATAAAACATTAAGGTACATTTGCCTTAGTTGTTTTAAAGCAATAACTATTTTTTCTTTATCTCCATGTCATTTGTTTAATTTTCGAAAGGTCGTCAAACTTATGTCCGTATCTGTATACAGGAAGGAAGGGCTAGAAAGGTAATGAATCTTGCAAATCTAAGATTTAGAAAAAGCAAAGACTAAATAAAGTTAAAAGGTCTGAGAGGTTCGGTCATTTTCTCTCGTCCAATTCTTTCTCCATATCCAGACGAAGATGATGAACAGTTAAGGAAACTTGCAGAGATGGAGACGCTCCTCCTCCATGTTCCGCAACTGGATGCGGGTAGCTTCAAGTGGAACCTCCAACGGCAATCTCCTTTCTGAAGTGAGATGGCTTGACTGGCGTGTCGAGGAAAGCGATTTGTCTCTTCCGACTACCAACTTGCATCTACCGAATTTATCGGTGCTGGAGTTAGATTGCGACTTCACAAATGATTGGGAAGGATGGAGTTCGTTCGTGGTAAGATTGGGAAGAAAAAGACATCCTCTCAGCGATTTTAGGGTTTTTGTGTTTTGTTTAGCTAATCAAACTCCTTCTTTGACAGCTTATTCTCTTTTCTGTGTTAGGCGTCAAAGCGGCTTAGAGTTCTCTACCTTCATTGTTGTCGTCATTTAAGATGTACTCCCGATCTCTCGGCTTTCACACAGTTGAAGATTCTCAACTTGCCTTTTTGTCTCAAATTGGAGCATCTCCACCCTTCTATTGGCAAACTCAAGAGCCTCGTTTCCTTGGATTTGTTTTGCTGTAAAAGTCTCAAGGAGCTACCAGAGGAGGTGGGTGAATTAAAATACTTAGAAGAACTTATATTAGATTCTTCTGGTATTACAAAGATTCCTACGTCTATTGGTTCTCTGAGGAAGTTGAAGAAACTGAGCGCCGAGAGTTGTAAGTCACTGAGAGAAATCCCTAGCTCAATTGGGGATTTACAGAATTTGCAACATCTTGACTTGAGTTGTTCTGCGATTGAAAAGTTGAATTTAATTGATTTGAATATTTCTAGTTGTGACTCATTGGAAGCAATACCGAGATTATCCGAATTGCGGTCTTTGAAGAGATTCGTGGCTGTTAGGTGTGACAATCTAGTCGAAATTCAAGGTCTAGACGGTGCGGAGTTAGTAGAAGAGTTGGATTTAAGTGGATGCGAATCAATGGAGACTTTGCCAAATTTGACGGGATGTGAGAAGTTACCATCTCTAAGAGTTCGAAACTGCAAGAAACTTACTCAGCTTAAGGGACTTGAAAAGTTGAATATAAGATATTTGGATATTTCTGGTTGTGACTCATTGGAAGTAATACCGAGATTAACTGGAATGTGTGTCTCTAGAAATTAAGAATGACATCAATTCTGAGTTCTATATGAAAATATTATCTTGTAGTGATAATGATGTGAGAAATCTCATACCCATATTACAACAGTAAGACTAGTCATGTTTCTTTAGCAGAGGTAAATAAGCAGTGAACAATCATTTTTCTTCTAAATCTCATGAACTACTTTTCATCGCTATGTTCTTTTGACAAGAAGGTTTTCCATGACAGGGTTATGCACTTCCCTAAATTGCTAGTCTCACATAATTGAAGGAGCAAGGGTAATTGGTCATAGAAGTCGACGTGATGCTTCAGCCAAGATGAAAATATAGACCTAAATGTCAATAGAAGGCATAGTAAGATTCTCCATCCTTGAACGGCCAGCATGAGCGAGTAGAGCATTGCTTTTCTTGAAGCTGTATTTTTTTAGAATGATTTGCCCCACACTAGGTATTTATTTGATTGATTTTAGAAACTCTAAATTTGCCTCTGTAAAATGGTGTTGATTACGTCGTAGCGATGTTTTTTGTTATCCTTCCATTTGCAGCTTCTGTAGACTGCAAATAGATATCAGCTTGCTTGGCAAGAATGAAAATATCAACAACAGTAAACAAGAATTACCTAGTGATGAACAGTTCCCCTATCCAGTAATCTCGAGATTTGAAATTTTCATCAAGAGGCCGTTGAACTTCTGCTACTCATTATTGTATACTACACTCATAATTTCCTAATGTCCAAAGTTCACATTTTCTTTGAAAATATCCTTTTAGCAATTTTGAGTACCTTTGTAAGTTCTTTTGCATGTCAAATTACTAATGGCAGATGTCCTGTTTGGGACAAATGCCTTTTGATTTTCCTTGACAAAGGAAAACCCTGTCAAGTTTCTTATTGTTCCCTTGATGTCCCTCATTAACCTTCTAAAGAGATCATCACTTCTCCGAGAATGATGAACTAAGCTAAAATAAAATTAAAGGTCCAAGTGCTTATGTTTGGTGACAAAAATAATGTTATAGTTTTGGTTAGTCTGTCATATATGAATATAGACCACCTTAACAAGTCAAATTGTTGTTTTGAAAGATTATCAAGTAAGGGAAACCAGTGTTGCTTCAATGACAGGTTTGGCTGGTCTATGTAATGATCAAGGCTTACTTTGGGACTTCAATTCGGTCAACTGTGTTGATGACCTTTTGCATAATTAGACAGTTTTTGGTTGTCTGTGAAAAAAATCTAGGACAAGGAGCTCAAGAATTTGCTAATTAGTTTGCATGGCATTTGATCCTGTTGTTGCCATGGAACTGTATCATCACATGACTGATCTCGGTGTGACTAACTTGGCTGAGGCACTTCAAATTTCATATTTGAGACCAATCAAAACGAAGAAAAGGGATTTTGCAGAGGAAGCATCTGCAACAGCTGAGGACCATCTTGTGTGCCAACCTTAAAGATGCTCTGGGGCCAACTGGAGTGTCTAAAGAAAGTTTTGATTCATGTGCATGTTCAAACATTTGATCTTGTCTCAACAACACATACCTGAACGATTGTAAATGTACTTTTTTCAATTAAACAGGCTTTTTGTATGCTCATTAGGTTCTACCCCTACTTTAATCTAAATACGTAGTTGCTGACCTTTTGTATGTTGCCCTGATGCAGAGTTATTTGATACGATTGCATTCTAATGATATCCCTCATGAACTCGATGAGGCTCTGAAGGGTGTGCACTGCTAATTGTAACATGAAAAACTAACTTGCTTATACTATATTAATTGTGGAATTTCACTTGAAGTTAGTATGCGAGTATGCATGACGATAATCTCCTCCATTTCTATTAGTTTATTAGTGTGATAATATCCTGTAAATAATTTCATATAGGTTTCTGATTTGATAAGTTCAACTATCATGTATGCAGCATTGGATTAGTAAAGTTGAAATTGACCTCCTCGCCAACTATCCCATATTACCGATTTTGCTAATTGGATCTTGCAAAATAACTAAAGTAGCAAATACATCTTTTTGTATTGTAGTTTAGGCACTTAGCCTTTTCAACATAATTTTATTAACTTCAATTCTGTTTTGAACACAAATAGGGAAAGTGTTGCTAATTGCTTACTTCTTTTGAGCCTGTTGGTTTCTTTTTCGTCGGCCAGCTAATGAAGTCTCTATTCATTGTGGTCCAACTGCGATTGGTGTCAATGATGTTTATGCAATTGTATCTTATCTCTCATGGGGTAAATTGTGATGGTAGGATCTTGGATATTTTCATTTATTGATAATTAGTGAGTGTGATATTCCTTGTGTAGATTGAAGCTGCATTTCATGTGCTCTGTGTTGTTAATACTCTTCTAAGGATTCTGGATGTGAAGCAACCTCTTCT
The DNA here is from genome assembly GCA_014858505.1 of Corymbia citriodora subsp. variegata. NCBI lineage: Eukaryota > Viridiplantae > Streptophyta > Magnoliopsida > Myrtales > Myrtaceae > Corymbia > Corymbia citriodora. The sequence goes on along the minus strand of CM026419.1, from coordinate 14,857,197 downwards.
CATGTGGTCTATTAGGCCACTGCGAGCTTTGACATCGTGCTGTTCTTTAGCAAAAGGGGAATCACAAATCGCTTACCGGAAGACCGTATGTGCAGGTGGTTCTACATGTATGAGTTAAGCATAAAATGAGATTTGTTAACAGGATTACCGGTTAGATGTCCAATTCAAATTCAAGCTACAATTTTGTGACTGGGAGACTCGTCTCGTGGAAAAAACATCTATGAACAAGGAAGCTATAAGTAATGCAACTATGAACACCATTGAATCGGCAACTAATCTGTCAATTGCAGGCAAGAGTTTCAATGATTTTGTTTCCAAGAAGACAATAGTTTCTCATTTGAAAGAATTTTGAACACAAAATAAAGCGCTCACCAGTGTAAAATCATCTCTCTAATTTGGTCACGTCGGAAAATCATATGTAAGCATCTTGCAATCGCTTCCATAGTATAATCTTAAACTTGAATTGTTTAAGCTTGAATCGAAAAGCAGAAGAGCCACATCCGTGCGTATTTTCATACCTGAAAACTATTTCTCTGGTGTTGGCCACGTTTGAAGACTAGTATTGGATAACGTGGAGAATTTTGGAAGGGTGAAAAGAGCTTTCCCAGAATTTACTCATTTGCTTTGAACAAAAAACTTTAAAAGGTCATCTTATTGATTAATAATCAGACTATACTACGCCAAATTGTGTTCGCTAATCACGCATTCAAGTTTCAATCGAAACAAATTCTTTCAGACCTCCCTTTGATTTTCCTGTACCTTGTACTAGATGACAATGGTGGAATTTTAATAGTCGATAGGCTGAAAGCTACTCTCAAGGTACTCAGTCTGATTCGCTGCTTATCTGCTTGAACTTATACTCAATATTTCCAGAGCTCGAGACAAGGCCAAGTAGCTTGTTAAGCCAAGGCCAAGTAGCTTGTTAAGCCAAGTTCGAATCTGTAAGTACTAACACATATATAATGTGGGCCGTGTCGACATACTTGTTAAACGTACTTAATATGAAACAATTTAATTTTCAGAATAATGGTTGAACATTCCGCAAGAAAAATTGCAAGTAAAGTCAATGTATCGAGTCTACACTTTATTTACTTAGTTGCTCGACCAATGTCTAAGCTATTATTCCAAAGGGCAAGAGCTTTGTGTTTGACTACTTGTAGAATATTAGTCATAACCTCATCGGCTGAATTGATTTGAAGTTGGAAAATCATGAATTGACCGGATAATTGGATGTACGTGTTAAATCTGGTGAAGTGATTCGGTTCTGTTCATGGGTGTTCACACTTTCTTTTCTTCTCCTTTGATTTCATGCCAACGATTTGTTTCAAGCTTGTTTTTAAAGTTTCATCACATTTTACATCAAAATCCTATAAATTACAACCATTTAAACAATAACTACGCAAGTTTTTATAGGATTAAAGAGGGTTCATTTTGTGCTTTTTAGTTTTCAATATTTTGTAACTCCGTGCTCAATGGGACGGTACTTGAAATATGAAAACTGTCCTCAAATCAAAATGGAACCATGGAAAGCCTTTCGTTTTATTTAACCCTTTGTGTTAAAAATTTTCTTTAAAAAATTAGAGACCACATCATCAGCAAAAAATTTTCTTTAAAAAAAAGGTTATTGTGGTTGAAATTGATGTTCATTTCAATTGTTGAGAGCCTTTTTGACTTTAATTTTCTTTTTTTCTAGGTTTGAATCATTCTTGACCTCGGTAGATAGGGATATGTGCAAAGACTCCTTTGTGTACAAAGGGACATGCATGTGGTGCTAAAGTTATAGATATACAAGAAGTATCTCCAATTTCTTTTATCCGTCGGTATGTATCAGCAAAAGGAAAAATTGACAATGGAATGCCCATTTCAAATTACATTTTTACCTTTATTTATGTACACATTTCACTAGAACGAACATTAAATAATTTGGAAAGATAGATTTCCAACACTACTGCACTGTTTGAAAAGAAAAAAATATAATATTTCACTGTGAGAATGCAATCGAGTTGATCCTAAGTATTTCAACTTTTGCTATCGAACCGAGCTCAAGTAGAGAAAGCGAGACTCGATTTGTTTTCGATTTTCGAGTGTTGCAATTGAGTGGAGAACAAGTATCCGATAGCATCGGCTCTACATGAATTACCGGTCATTGGGAAACACCTCCATATGAAGACTGGTTAGGAGATGTTCATATGCTGTAACGTGTCCTACTCGTTCTCTAAGCAATGCGGTGTTGATCTTTTCAAGTTGATGCATAAGTCCAATTCATATGTTAACTCATCTTTTTTGCGCTACAAGAAGGGCATTTCTTTCTTTGTTTTTTTCTTTGCTATCAGACTTCCATGGATAAAAGGGAAGAGCTAGAGCAAAGCAAATGACGGAGTGCATCAGTTCATTTTGGGCTGTCCTTTTGTGGTGCTTGTTGCGACAATTCTTCTTTTGGTGTTCGCTTGTAATCTCCTCGAGGCGACGAAAAAGAGTGGAAGCAACATTACACGTGTAGAAACATCTACGTTCATCTCTCTAACACCAATAGAAGTGGGAAGTAAATCCTATGCCGTGGTTGAATTTTTCCTTAGCTCTCAAAGTGCGGGGGCTAAGAAAAGATATGGTTTTTTTTTTTTTGGTTGGTAAGAATATATACGGTTGGCACGGCGAAAATTGTACAAAAAGTTATGTACTTCCTATATAACAACCAATTTAGTTCTAAATTTTTGAATTGTACCAATTTAGTCATAAACCTGTTAAGGATTTATTAATGTGGTCCTAAAACCTTTTAACAAATTGCTAATATAGTCATTCTAGTTAATTTTGACCAAAAATCATTGACATGATTTTGAGACCAAAATCCTAGCCGCTTCATCTATTCAATCTGAGCATATTTAAGGTCGTACGCCATGATTACATGTGGAGCTCTACATCGAAAACAGCAAACATAGAAAATGATAGAAAAGAAAAGCTTACCCATGTTGTATAAAAGTAACTGTAATCAATCGTCATCATTGTCTGGTACTAAAAGAATCCTGATAAACTGACAGGGTGTGGGAGATGATGGTTTTGCCTCTTCTCTTCCCATGGTGGTTGATGCTTTGATGCTCTGACAGAGATGATGAACTGCTGTGCTCGTTCTACGTTTTCAGAGCAAATGGTGGTGAAAGCATTTTTCACAGAGAGACGGAGAGAGAGGACTTGAGGACGAAGACAAAAGGTGTGAGTCTCATGAATTTTTGGTAGGATGGGAACCCAGGCGAGGGGATAGCGAGTTTTGACTTCACGCGCTTGGTGGGCGCATTTTCTTCACGCTTCTTGGCCATGGGGGACTTTTTGCATAAATTTTTTGATCGAAAAAAAAGAAGAATTTCCATAATTTTTATTGATCCGGTCTTATGATTTACTCGTGATTCTTTTTCGACAATAATCCTATTTCAGAGAAATCTCCGAAAATAACCCTCTAACATCATGGACTGAATAAAATATAAGTTAAAATCCTAGTGAGTGGCCAAAGCATTTGCATTGCTTCTTTTAATACAACGGATTTGATCGTCTTGAGAGATTTATTTTCAATTTTTGCAAAAAATAAGATTTCTCCATTATTTGAAAATAATTTTATTGCCAGTAACTGAAAATGGAAACGGAGAAGGGTACCGCTTCAATTTGACGGACTTTCCATTTTCGAGATCTCTTTCATATAATTAACAAAAAAGAAGAAAGGGAAAAGGAAATTTCGTCCTGCATAAGGAGAAAAAGAAATGTATGAAAATCCAGAAAAGGGGAGGAGGGGGAAAATAATGGGGGATTTGCCTTGTCAGAAATATTCGATTGGCCTTTAACCATATTCGAGAAAAAGAAAAAGATGAAAAATTAAAAAAACGGGGGATGGAAGAGCGAAACGACATTCCCCCCTTCGCCAAGAACCGTCGAGGTCGAGCGGTTCGTGCTGCGTCGTCGTTTTTTCCTTTAAAAAACTCCAATAGCTGAAGCTGGCGGATCTCTCTCTCTCCACCTGCGAGTCACGTGCCACGTTCGTGCTGCGTCGTCGTTTTTTCGCACGTTGCGGTTGGTGCTGCAAAATCAGTGCTGAGTGATCTGGGCGTGTTTTTGTCTTTCTATCCCTCTTGAAGATCTGGACCCGTTAAAATTTAATTGACGTGTGACAAGTTGAGTCGTTAAATTGATTAGTTATGTTCAGTACATGAATCACAAATAATAATAAATGATGAGGCATTAAATGGGTTCACATCCCGACCTACTTCTTTAATTCTTTCTTAGGCTCACTCATTCCACAATTTCATCTCGATTTTGGGTGTGAATTTTCCTAGATTTGGGTTAAATAAATAGAGATTTTAGCAATGTAGGACATGTCTAATATAAGTTACTATATACATATTGCATGTAAATGGATTAAAATAGGTTAAAATGAGTTTATTTGGGCCGAACCATTTTCAACCCATCCCCAAACCAACCTAAAACACCCCGTTGATGGGTATATGAAGATTTATCTCCAAACAGCAAAACAAGTTGATCGGCATTTAGTCTTTATTGCTTGTGGTCTCAAGTTCGAATCTCGTAGCATTTGCACCTCTTTATTTCCACCAAAACATCATTTTGTTGTTTTCCTTTTTCTAAAACTGCCCTCCCGTCGAAAGTTAAAATTACACACCATGTCCTTACCAAGTAATCACCAAATTACATCCGTGTGTAATTAAACATTTCATTTCACTTGTCTAAGCCCTCAACTTATCATATTCATCCATCTTAGTCTTGGATTCATTTAATACGATCAATTTAGCATTAAAAATTTGACAATATCAATATCAATATAAATTTTGATAAAAAAATTGTTAATGTAAGTATTGATCATTTTACGTTACACGACCAATGCTGACATGACATGGGCAACTTCTTGCAATTTTTTAAAAAATCATTTTGAATTATTTTCTTTTATTTTTTCTTTTCGTGGCCATTGTCGCCGGCGGCCGCGGGCATAGTATGTAACTTTTTCGAAGTTGGAGAGCAGGTCGTGTGACGTCGTGAAAGTTAGGGGGTTTTTTCAGAAATTATCCACAAAATCAAGAGCCAAAGAGGGAATTAAAAGGGAAAATCCGAAAAGAACCCAAGATAAAAACCTCTTCCCGCGCTTTCTCATACCCTAATCCATCATCCCTAATTTTGTTTGGGGGGAAGTATTCAGGAAAGAAGGCTCAGTCCAGTCAATCTTCCCCGATTCGCTCCTCTTTCACATCTTCTTCCATGTTCCGATTCTCACGCATTTGGATTTCGCAGCAGAATCCTTCGCAATGAGACCCGATCATCTGTCGAGGAAGTCGCTGCCAGAGAAGGAAGAAAAGGAAATGATGAAGACGAAGGCCGTTGCAGGGGGCCGAACGTGTTCGTGTCGAGGAACTCGAGTGCCTCCCGCGCCGTTCGACGCGCTCGAGCTGAACGGAGCTGAGGCCTTCCGCTTCTGCTATCCTTCCAGGAATGGGCCCTGCGATTTTCACGTTGTTTCTTCATCCGATCGCGTGAGCACGTTGGGATTGGGCGGCGCAACGGCTTTTGGGTTCGTTTTGGGAATTGGGTTTGAGGTTGTTTTACGTCTCGAGAGCTATTGGCTTGTCGTTTTGCAGGAGAAGTTCCGAGGATCTTCGGGCGAACGAGTGTACTAAGCTGGTCGGTAGAGATCTTGTTCTCGTCCTAGTTTTTATCTTTTGGTTTTTACTCAAGAGGCTGCTGAATGCTAAACCAGGACTTGTAGTTGGAAATGAAAGCGGAAGCATCGGGGGTCAATGTACTGGTCAAGCAAGTTGAGAGGAGTTTTTCTGCCTGGGGAAAAATGTCGACTTTGATGGAGGATATTTCGGCTTCTTGCGGGTCTGCAGTGTGTGTTTTCATGTGCGAAAGAATGGAGACCTCTACCTTAAAAAGGGTATACTTGTTTGTCTTGCGATGGATGGCATCGAAGTCCTTGCGTCTGGATTTGAGATGGATGAGAAGGTATGCCTATTCCTAGATAAGCCTGGCCTTGTATAACTTTTTAGCGTCTAATCTTTGTGGTTACTCGTCTCTCGAATTCAGTGTGGTGCGTCACTTATCCTTATCCATGCATCCTTCTATGTGACCCCTTGATTCTTTTGCCTTTAGACATGCTTTTGTCTGAACAAATATGGCAGCAGCCTGTCATCTCTCTTATTGTTTCACCATTTCTGTGACTCTGCAGGCTGAGATTGAGAAATAGGTAACTTCAATGGGGGGAGTTCTACAGACTAAAAAACTTCAGCAGATGTTAGCTTCATAATTGCGAAGAATGTTTTGGTTGCAAAATACAAGGTTTAAGTCTTGGAGTTAATACTTTGAATTTAGTTTAAGTGTATCGAATTTGTTGCATCTTGTTAAGGTTAAATCACTTTAAATGAGATTCATTATGCTTTTTCACTAAGTATGGGAAGCATCGTGGGTAGCGCTCTGCTTGAGTTGGCTGAACTGAGGAAGGGTTTCCTCCATACTTTTTTGAACATTCTCTGTGCAAATTCTTTTATGAATCCCATCTCGAGAGATAAATTGTATTTATCAATTAATGTTTTCCTTGTGCAGCAGGCTTTAAGTGTTCTGAAGAAGCCTGTTGATTGGTTATACCAATGCCGTAATGCGCACTGTTTTGTTCCTCAGGAGTCTTATAGAGTTCTTCCATTTTCTGGATTGACAATATGTGTCACAGGGATTCCTGCAGGTACTCATTATTTGATATTGCTGCTGCTGTTGGCTGTCCTCCAGTTATTCAATTTTTATGTCCTGCATTATCTCAGATGCACGGAAGGAGATTCAGAAGCATATCACACAAAATGGTGGGAAATATTCTGCAGAATTGACCAGGAAGTGCACGCATTTAATTGCAGAAATATCCATTTCTTCTTCAAGATTAAGGTTCAGTGATTTGCTTGCATATTTTCCTTTTGATATCTGACTGCCGTGTGAAAATGCACATATCTATATCTTGTCTTCACATATTAAAACACTTTTAAGAGTTTGAAAGGAAAATTCTCATTTCAAGGTTTGGTGACAATTATAGTTTGAAATGGGAAATAGCTATACTTGATTTAATCTTGGTTTTTGGTAATATCCTTTTACTTGGGAATTTGATTACTCAGATGAGAAACAATGAAACTTCTTGGCATGAGAATATCATTGACTTTGACTTCTAAATCAGTCCTAAAGAATTGTGTTCTGTGGTTCAAGGAGACAAGGTGTTAAACCACGTACAGTTTGAACCGCCAATTGTTAAAAGATCCTCAAGCCAGTTCTTGCTTTTCCGGTGTGAGCTAGGACTGCCTGTTGGTTGCTCAAAGCACATTGCTCAGCAATGTTATTACCATCAAATCTTTCTATTGGCCTCATATATGATGCTTTGGAGCGTTCTGAGTCCCACTACGATGCTTCTAAGTTCTTTAGATTGTGCTGTGCCCTTGACTGGCCGTAACCTCCAGAAGGTAATAAAATACAAGGTCACTAAAAGATGGGGTCACGTTCATATTGTGAATTGCAAATGGTTTGATCAATCAACTTCCAAAAAAAAGGTGATATTTCAATTACTAAAGTATCTTGTTGCTGTCAACTGTAGGAACATTTTTGTTCTTTCTGAGCCATCTCGTTGTCTGACTCTTAATTGTGTGTGCTTTTGCTGACTGGCATGTCTTAATGAGGAGTCCCATCCTTTTCTGGGTAGTTGCATGTCTTCAGTGAAAACTGCAAGCAGTCAGCAAAATCAGTGCAGAGCTATTAGAAGTTTAGTCTCTCCCTTCTTCAATGGTTGGAGATTGGGACTTCCATTCCATTTTAGCTATTGACCATGCCAATCCAGATTTAGAAGCTACTCTCTCACAGAACGTGTCTTCAATGTTTGTGGATCCCCATTTCCTTGCAAAAGAGGATAATAGTGAAGTGGCAGCTGTGCAATCTAGTGGTGAAGTGAATCATGGTGGTCGTGTTGCAGAAGACTCTGAAAATGAAGACAACGACCTGTATTTGTCAGAATGTAGGTTAACATCATCAAATGCTCAATTTCGCTGATAGTGTTCCTAAAGGAAGTGATCTGCAACTTCCATCCAACATTAGCTTGAAGATACAAAACCTGGTGATCTGATTTTGAAGGCAATGGAGCCTTAAATGGTTTTGCTTGACACATATGATGACTGACCGAAGAGTATATCGTTGGACATTGCTTCCTCTCGTCTCACTATGATTCTCTCTGTTCTTCATGTGAACAATGAGAAGGCTGAAATGTTAGTACTGCTTAGTAGGACAGTTATCACTGATTCTCATGGCATTTGGCTGTCTTTTACATATGTTTCTTAATTTACATTTTTGCCTTTCTTTATATTAAATATAAATATTGCAATGGAATGATTTTCAAAGCTTCAAGAAAATAATGCTTTCAACACTACTTTATGATGGGCAAAACCTCTTGATGGGATGGACATTTCATAAGTCAAAGCTCTTTTCTAGGGGATCGGTCCAGCATTCAATCTGGATTGTTGGATAGATAGGGGAAAAAAACGTGATCCGTCAGGTCCTTTTTGCAAAATTGATTTTTTATCATCACTTTCGGACATTTAAAGAAAAGTTATGGAGGTGATCAAATTATCATTTGATTAAGTTACGACGAGTAAGGAAATTTACCGAGACAAAGATCTCAAAACTTTGTGAAGTGCAAAGGAGAGTTTCAGACTCTCTCTCTCTCTCTTGTTTATAGACATGATCAAATTATTGTTTATGATGGCCATCATTTTTTTTATTAAGTATGAATTGATTTATAACGATTTCTTAACAATTCTCTCTTTCATTTGAATCAAGATTAAACTTCAAATCACAATTCTTAAGATACATCAAATTCATAGAATTCACATATATTTTCTTATTTTTTGGGGCCAGGCTATACACATAACATGTTCATATTCCTTCTATTATTCTATGTAGTGTCATATCTCCATAGCCTATTGTACCAAATATCATACTTCGAAGGGCAGAATTATTCTCAAGGATAGTGCTTGTAAGCCTTAAAAAATTCATCTTATTTTTTTCATCATTTTTAATAGATTTCCAACTATTCTTATTTCTCATATTATCTAATACTTTTCCAGCACTTCCATGGAGAGAAAGGGCAAAGCTAGAGCAAGGGAAACAAAAAGGGATGCGCCGTTTTATTTCGCATTGCTCCTTTGCGTGTGCTCGTTGTGCTGATTCTTCTCTTTATCCTTGGATTCAATTATCTCAAAAGGAAAAACAAGAACACTGTCAAAGAGAGCACCGAGGGAGCATCCGTCCCTTCTTAGATGTCATCTAACATATTATATCTCTATATACCAATCAATTAGTTAAAATTTCTAAGTTTCATGAGAATAACTCGATGATATCACGTCATTTTAAAATAAATTGGATTCAGATGAAATCGTTAGCATATGGAGCGAGCATGAAATTAATACAGCACAAGTTAACGTTCATCTGTTTACCCGTATCTCCCGTTCCCAGCTCCATTTAGGATATGGGCCGCGGATATACTTTCGAAAATAGCCAGCTGGGCTCCGGCGTCCAAGACAAAGTTCCTCCACCCAACCACGGCACGGGATCATGTTCCAGTAGAAAGTCAACCAGAACCGCGTTGTCCGACTCCCGAGTACAAGTTCTCTCTATACTTCCATATCTGAGCAAGAGCTTCGACTTGATTCCGTAGAGGAAGCAGGGATCTTTTCACACCTGAGGCCGTCCCGAAGAACGCCTTGCAATCGCTTCGTCCGAACCGCCGGCTTCAAAGGACCCATCGGTATCTTATCTTGAGGGACCGGTTTTCCGGCGGGCACCAATCGGTAGGTAAAATCAACTCGAATCGTGTCGAGTTTCGAACTTTTAGTGTTCCGATTGCTGTAATTTCTGATCATGGACTCCGCTGAGGCGATTAGGGTTCCTGGGTTTGGGGAAACTTCGTTCGGAGCACGAGGGTCGTTTCTGGGATTTTCAGATATACCAGAGAAGAGCTGCGATTTTAAGGAAAGATAGTAAGTTCCCTGTCTGTTGTTGGTGATTTCATAGCCACTATCGTCCTTTCTTGTGATGTTCTGACCTGAGATGATATGCAAATTTAGCTCAGTGTCTTTCCAAACCAAAGCCGGTCCAGGTCGAGGCAGGAAGGTGATCCTTGGGATTGTACTGCCTTTCGGGACTCGGACACAATTTGATCTGCTTCGCGGCAACTTCTTCTCAAACACTGAAACCCATCACAGTCATTTCATCTCTGAATCGCTCCTCCAGGTAAGCACGACCTTTGTTCTCTAGTCTATTACAATTGCTAGGAAAAAAAATACATTTGATTATTACTCATCACATAACACTGGACATCCTTTAAGGCATACATAATAATACCTGTGAAATTCCCTGGACATTTTCAAAATCATCATCACATATACATTGCTAATTTTTCTTACTACGATCTTCTCATTTAACCTAATCGGTTATGAATGGCTAGACTAGTTGAATATGGTGGAATAGCTTGTTGGCCCTTATCCCAATGTTGTTTTCTAAACATTAATTGTTGACTGAACTCCTTGGGACAAAAAGCCCACTTGACAAAATTATGAAAATACCTTTCTAACAAATTATAGCTCTATTTACAGACAAGATATCAATCAACATTTTAGATATGAAAATTTGAAATGAAAGGCTCGGTGATAACATACCAGTTCAAAATGAATTTATTTTACATGGAATTGTAGCAAATGGTGTCTGCGTGGAATAGATAAAAGATAAATAACCACGAGCATTTTCATAGACTGACTTCATAATTTAAGCAGCTAAGCAATTGAAAATTTTTCCTCAATTAATATTTTAGCTTTAGTTGATCTTACATATGAGTGATGCCTATAACTTCAAACCTACTAGATTAAAAACGTGATTGATGGAAATTTTCTCCAATTAGAAAAGTGCATGCATCTAGAGGATGAGGTTTATTGGGCAACTATTACATGACACCACATTAGTTAGGGTTTTGAAAATGAGATTGTGAAGATGATTAGGATGGTTCATATATTAGGCTTAAAATAATAAGAGTAAGGTCGAAGAGTATGATAAGGATTAGGCATTGTGTTTAGAGGAAGATACTTCCATGGAGTTTTCTAATAATTTCAATATCTTAGGTATGAATTGAAAGAATCGGTTTTTAAATGTCATAGACATGCGTGAAGTTATGTAGTTGTTCATATGTGTTTTAAGAAGTCGATTAATTGCACTTCAATTTGTTTACATATGTGTTTTAATATTTAAACGTGTTTCGAATATGTGTTTCTGAACACGTAAATGATGTGGGCTTTTCGGGGCCCCTTTAGGACCACCTAATTTTCTGTAGTGAACCAACATCAGCTTACTTAACTGAAGGCCGTGTCTTCATAACCTCTTTCTCAAGAACACCAACCTTCTTCAGCATTCCCTTGGAGAGAAATTAATGTACACGTTATTCGGAGTGGACTAAGCCAGCAAGCATTTGCAAATAAGCATCCTAAAAGTGTCTTTCATCGTTCATCAATCCTTTTAAGCAGCGAGAAAAGCATATTTGTTTTCAACTTTCCCCCTCAAATCATCATGGACAGAGGGCAGAGTCAAGGAAAGAGGAAGAGAGCCGAGGAAGAGAGCACTGAGGGAGCGTCCACTTCTTCATTCATCTCTCTGGAAGCCACAGGTGTAGGTAGCGGTCAATATGACGTGTTCTTGAGCTTTAGAGGCTCAGATACCCGTAAGGCATTCACCGATCACCTCTACCATAGTCTGATCAAGGCAGGGACTGTACCAATTTGTGTGTTCAAGGATGATAATAGCATACCAATTGGTGAGGAATTTGGTTTAGAGATTCTTGATGCCATCACACGATCTAAGATTTCAATCCCCATCATCTCTGAAAATTATGCTTCAAGCAAATGGTGCCTCCGTGAACTAATTCATATCCTGGATTGGAAGAAGAGCACGTCACACATAGTGTTGCCCATTTTTTACAAAGTTGCCCCATCGGATGTGCGGCATCTAAAGGGAAAGTTTGGAAACGCCTTCCGTCAAAGTCAGACGCGTTTTGAGGAGAAAGATATCCAGGAAGGGCAACGGGCACTTAAAGAAGTCAGTTACTTAAATGGATGGGAATCTGAGAAATTTGCTAATGGGTACTTCACCAAACTTATCTTTTTTCGATTAGTAAGTTTTCTTCTTCACACAGAATCGATGAAATGCAAATGAATGAATTACTTTCATTGCAAGCTCATAAAAGATCCCGAAAATGTCCCAATAAACAACCATAATGCTTTGAAGACAACAAACACCAGTACTCCCCGAGATGTCTCTGAAAACTAAACCAATGACAACTAAAACCAAAGCATCCCAATGCTCGGTCTTCCAAAGCTTGATACCACCAAGATAAAATCAACCCCCTATAGTTCAGTTGATAAGAATTGAAAACTTCGCATAGACTATGTCTCAATTCATAACCTCTCATTGTTTTTGTATTTTGACAGGCATGAGGGAAAATTAATAGAACATGTGGTTGAAACTATTATAAGCAAGTTATGGGAAGATTTTCAGCTGGACGTGCCTAAGCAACTAGTTGGACTTGATGGTCGTATGAAGGAAATTATGAATTGGATCAACAAACCTTCCAGCAATGCTCGGATGATCGGAATTTATGGCATGGGCGGGATAGGCAAGACAACTCTTGCCAAGTGCATATACAACCAACTCTCGAATAAATTTGTGCATGTTAGCTTCCTTCCAGATGTTCGAGAAACTACTAGGCACCATGGTGTTACATATCTACAGAGTCAACTTATATCGGATATACTAAATGATAAAAATGAAGTGCGTCGAATTGATGATGGAATTAATATAATCAAATCTAGATTTAGAGGAAAAAAGGTTCTAATCCTTCTGGATGATATAGATGACAAGAATCAACTAGATGCATTAGCTAGGGAACGTAATTGGTTTATGGCAGGAAGTATGATCATTGTTACAACTAGAAATGAAGCCATTCTCGATCAATCTGAATTCGAGGTAGACTATAAGTATGAATTGAATGAATTGGATGGGGTGCAGTCTTTGCTTTTGTTCAATAGACATGCATTTTGTATGGACCATTCTCCGAGGGACTTTAAGGGTATATCTAGTGATATTACATCCACCATGGGTGGGCTTCCCTTGGCACTTAAGGTCGTAGGTTCATACTTATATAAAAAAACCAATCAAAAAGTATGGGAAGATGTGTGGAGGCAGTTAAAAAGCCAACCACATAGAGATGTCCAAAAGATATTGCAGATAAGTTATGATGCATTAGAAGATGGACATAAGCAGATTTTCCTTGATATTGCTTGTTTCCTTATTGGCGAAAAGAGCAAATTCACCATGTACATGTGGGAGGACTGTGGGTTTTATCCAAATCAAGGAGTTGAAGAGTTGAAGTTGAGGTGCTTAATTAAAATTGACAGTCGTGATATGTTTGAGATGCATGATCAACTGAGAGATCTTGGAAGGAGCATTTTTTGTCAAGGACAGCCGCTTGAGAAACTTAGCAGACCATGGGACGAGGACTACGAGGGCTTCCCAAAAGTAATAAGACATCTAGAGGTAAAATATGACACTCCTTTCTTTCACTCTCTTTATTTTAATATATTAAATCTGATCTATTCTAATATTTTATCTAGATGAACAGATGCTCTTACTTTCTAGGGAAAAAAAAATCAATGTAAACATCCATTGATGTCCATCTTAGATTAATTGTGACAGCTAAATGGATTATAAGTATCTCAAAATCAAAAAAGTTATTTTCTTTGATTCGATTTCATTAATATAAATTAAATCTGTATAAATTTAATTTACAATCAAATTAAGATCCTTTAACTACAATTTTACACTAAATTACCAAAAGCATGTAATTGTCGTATCTAGTTGAAAATATTGATAATCTAAAGGACTACAATAATTAAAGAAGATGAAGTATAAACATCATAGATAAGATAACTGAAGCTTTCTTGGTTAAAAAAAAAAAAAAGGTACTATGTGCCAATTATAATAACTGATAATTAATTCAAAAAAATAAGATAGGAAAAAATTTCACACTTATCCCATGTGCTTGCTTTCTAGTATGGCCAAATGTATTGTGGTGCTCCTGTAATTTAGAAATCCGATGTTTGATAAATTTTTTCTCCAATTCGATTTTGAAGATCTTCATCCCTCTACTAGTTATTTTTATCTCTTTCCATTTTTATTTCCTCTTAATAGACAAGATAGCCAAAATCTCCTTGAAAATATTTTTAGGAAAATCTTACTATTTTTTAAGGTTTAATCCCATTGACATTGCCCATTTCATGGATTAGGTTAGGTGTTGATAAAGAGTGGAAAATCCTACTCTATCCGCAGTAAGTTGTTTGTTTGTTTGCTATAAGAAAATCCATGAAAACTTGACTAATTAGAGTAAGTGTTGTGTTTATTATTTTATTACACTCATTACTTTGTATACATTATATATGATTCTCAGCATGAAGCCAATTTTTTCAACCATGTTTATCTGTAACTTAAATTATCAACGTTCATGTCATTTTATTATTATATATTGTCCATCTGGGCTGCCTCATCATATGATTTATTCACTATTGTCCAATGTCACCCCGTCATTTTTTAAACATTACACAAAAAAAAGTTTCAGTTTTTTAAGAAATGATTAAACACTTCACAAAAATAGTTGATGATAAGATATTTCGATATCTTCCAGAGATATTTGGGATATTTCCTATGATTTTCTATATCTATTTTGATTATGCATATTTGATTTGATTTCATTAGATAGTCCTATAATGAAGTTTATAAATAGACTCTCCATGTAATCTTTTCTCTATATTGAAATATATTGAAAATTCTCCATATTTCTCTTCCGCATTATTACATTTAACTAATGAAATGAAAACCGCGTGCTTTCTTAGCTACTTACGGGTGGGCCACCAGCACTCTTTAACAAATTCTTTTGAAAAATTATACAAAAGTCATATGAAAATTTACAAGTAAAACATTTGTATATTGTAAAATAGTTTCATGTATTTTGTCTTAAACAAAAATCAATATGCATGCACTACAAAATTTGAAAAAAGAAGAAGCAAAAGATAAAACGTTGAGGTGCATTTGCCTTAGTTGTCTTATAGCAATAACCATCTTTTTTAATTTTTGCATCATTTGTTTAGCTCACGTGTCCATATTTATGGACGGAAAGTATAGAAAGGTAACAAATTGTGCGAATCCAAGATTTAAAAGAAGCAAAAACTAAAAAGTTAAAAAGTTGAAAGGATTCAGTCATTTTGTCTTGTCGAGTTCCTTCACCATATCCAGACTACACGGGTGAAAGCATAAAAAACTTGCAGAGGCACCCTCGGTTCCATGACTTGATGCAGGCGGCTTCAAGCGGAGAATCTAAGGAACTCCTTTTTGAAGTAAGATGGCTTCATTGGCGTGTTGATGGAAGCGACTTGTCTCTTTCGACGATCAATTTGCTTCTACCAAAATTATCGGTGTTGGATTTAACATTCAATAGGATCAAAGAGGATTGGGAAGGATGGAGATCATTTATGGTAAGATTGGTGAAAAAAGACATCCTCTATGCAAATTTAGGTTTTGTTTTTCTTTAGCTGATCAACTCGTTCTCTGACAGCATATTCTTCTTTCTTATAGGCATCAAAGCACCTCCAAGTTCTCAACATTGGATTTTGCCAGCATTTAGGATGTACTCCTGATCTCTCGGCTTTCACACAGATGAAGATTCTCATCTTGAGCAATTGTCGCAGATTGGAGCATCTCCATCCTTCTATTGGCAAACTCACTAGCCTCATTTACTTGGACTTGAGTGGCTGTCACTGTCTCAAGGAGTTACCAGAGGAACTGGACGAATTAAAAGATTTAGAAAAACTTGTATTGAATTATACCAGTATTGCTGAGATTCCTACATCTATTGGTTCTCTGAGGAAGCTGAAGGAACTGAGTGCCACCAGTTGTAAGTCACTGAGAGAAATCCCTAGCTCAATTGGGGATTTACAGAATTTGCAATATCTGCACATTAGTTGTTCTGCGATTGAAAAGCTTCCAAGTGCTATTGGAAGGTTGAAAGATCTGCAGACCCTATGTCTTCGATCATGCCGTAGTTTGAAAAATGCAATTCCAAGTGAAATTGGTGACTTGTCTTTGCTTGAGATTGTCATTTTCAGTGGTGCACCAATATCTGACCTGCCAGAAAGCATCCGGAATCTTTCTTCTCTCCAGCACCTTAGCCTATTCCGCTGCGAAAAGCTTCAATCCCTGCCAGAGCTTCCTTCAAGCTTAACCCGTCTGTCGATCTCCTGTCAAAGTCCCAAGTTGCCACAGCTTTCTAGCCTAATCCACCTAGAAGAACTCCATCTTGAGGTATGCCATCTACTTGAATACATCCCTAAGCTTTCCTCAAGACTCTTGAAACTCTATATTAAAGAGTGTGATAAGTTGATATGGATTGAGCTTGATAGATTGAAGCACTTGGAAGTGTTTTCAATAATAAAGTGCAGTTCAATTGAAAGATTGGACCTTTCACAATTAATTCGTTTGAAAAAATTATCCATTGTTCGTTGCCATAACCTAGTTGAAATTCTGGGCCATGATAATTTGGAGTTATTGGAAGTCATATCTATATATGGCTGCAATTCCATTAAAAGGCTTCTTTGTTCAGAATCACCGTGTTTGGTGCGATTAGAGGCTGCCATGTGCAACAATCTAGTTGAAATTCAAGGTCTTGACAGTGCAAAGGTTTTAGAAGAGTTGGACTTTGGAGGATGCAAATCATTGGAGACTTTGCCAGATTTGACAAGATGTGAGAGGTTACAATCTCTAGTAGTTCAGAATTGCGAGAAACTTACTCAGCTTCAGGGACTTGAAAAGTTGGATTTAATTGATTTGGATATTTCTGGTTGCGACTCATTGGAGGCAATACCAAAATTATCTAGAACACGCATATTTAGAAATCATGAGCGAAAGGTGTCTTGAGTCTCCTTGGAAATATAATCTTTTAGTGATAATGATGTAATGAATCTTGTACCTATGTCACAATGGTGAGACTAGTCATGTTTCCTCAATATAGGTAAATGAGCAGTGAATGATCATTTTTCTTCTAAGATTCATGACCAACTTTACTTCACTATTTTCTTTTGACCAGAAGATTTTCCATGATAGGGTTCTGCACTTCCCTAAATTGCTAGTCTTACATAATTGAAAGAGTGGGGGAGTTGGTCCTAGAAGCTGACATGATGCTTTGGCTGAGATCAAAATGTAGACCCAAATGTCAATAGAAGGCATTGGTCATCTAGTAAGATTTTCATCCGTGAATGGCCAGCGTAAGCAAATAGAGTAATACTATTCTTGAAGCTCTATTTTTTAAAAATGATTTGCTCCACACTAGGTATCTATTTGATTAATTTTGGAAACTCGCTGTTGGTTATGTTATAGCAATGTTATTCATTTATCCTACCACTAGCAGCCTTTTTAGATTGCAAACAAATTAGCGGCTTGTGAGGCAAGGATGAAAATATCAAACATAGGTAAGAATTCCCTGGTGATTTATAGTTCCCCTCTCAGTGAACCCAAGATTTGAAATTTTCCCCTAGAGGCCGATGATCTTCTGTTACTCAATATTGTGAACTGCGCCCATAATTTCCCTGTCCAAAATTCATATTTTGTTTGTAAAAATCCTCGGCCATTTAGAGTTCCTTTGTGTCAAATTTGACTAATGGCAGATGTCTTGTTTGGGACAAACGCCTTTCGGTTTTTCGTGATGTATGAAAACCCTATCAAATTTCTTAATGTTCCCTTGATGTTCCTCTTGAACCTTCTAAGAAGAGCATCAATTCCCAATAAGTGTGACGAACTAAGCTAAATTAAATATAAGGTTAAAAGTGTTTTTGTTCGGTTATAAAAAAAAAAGTTAGAAGTAGTTTTGACTAGTCTGTCGTTATGAAAGTAGACCACCTTAACATTACCAGTAGTCAAACTGTTGTTTTGAAATATTATCAAGCAAGCTAAACTGGTGTTGCTTCTATGATAGGTTTGGTTGGTCTACTAATAATCAAGGCTTACTTTGGGATTTCAATTCAATTAGCTGTATCAAATTTTTTGGCCGTTTAATCTTATCGTTGTTATGGAATTGTTCCATCACATGACTGATTTGGGTGTGGCTAACTTGGCCGAGGAACTTCAAATTCCATACTTGAGACCGATCAAAATAAAGAAAAGGGATTTTGCAGAGGAAGCATTAGCAACAGCTGAGAATCCTCTTGGGTGCCAACCTTGAAGATACTTTGGGGCCAACTGGAGTGTCCCAAGGAAGTTTTGATGCTTGTGAAGATCTTCACAAACACTTGATCTAGTCTCAATGGCACATACCTGAATGATTGTAAATGTATTTTTTTCAATTGAATATGCTTTATATATGCTCATTAGGTTCTACCTTTCCATTAAACAAATATGTAACTGCTGATTTTTTTCAATTGAATATGCTTTATAGAGTTGTTTGATGTGGTTGCATTCTAATGATATCCCTTCTGAACTTGATGAGGCTCTGCATGCAAAGGGAGGACTGTAATACTAGTTATACCATGAAAGACTAACTTGCGTGCTTATACTACATGAGCTGTGGAATTTCACTTGAAATCAGTATGCAAGTATGCATGATGACAATCTCCTCCGTTTCTTATAGTTTATAGTGTGATAATATCCTTTGAATGTTGTCATATAGGTTACTGATTTGATAAGCTCAGTTCTCGTATACGCGGTATTGGATTTGTGAAGTTGAAATTGACCTCCTTGCAAACTATCCGGTATTACTGATTTTGCTAATAGGATATTGCAAAATATCCAAAGTGACAAATACATCTTTCTGTTCTGTAGTTTAGGCACTTGCCTTTTCAGCATAATTCTGTTAGCATCAATTCTGTTCCTAAACACAAACATGGGAAGTATTGCTAATTGCTTACTTCTCCAATGTCTATAATACCTGACACAATAGCTTGCACGATGGTGTATCTTTCCAGAAAAGGGAGGCAAAAAAGTGGAGATCGATGACTTGACAATCACAACACCCAGCAAAAAAAACGTTTTAGAAGTCCAATAGAAACCCCATAGCAACATATGGATTATAGCCCAACATTTTAGAGAGCTAAATTTTGCCTTAGTTCTTGGAGGACAGCCGCTGCTCGGGCAGCAGTTTGCTGAGACTTCAAGAAAGTAGTTGGTATTCCGAACTTGAGGGTTAGAAATTATTTGACCCCGGATGAGAGATAGCAGGGGAGATATAACAACTCTGACAATTGTGACACCTGGTTTAAGAGTTGCTGGCAGCTGAAACAAAGGGTAAAAACATCAGGGGAGCACATGATGAAAGGATGGGATGAGGGAATTATCCTTTCATTCTCCTTCAGCTGATCAGAAAGAACCAGTTGTCGCTATTTGTCTTATAATTACTTCAGCTAGAAACATATATCAACTCCTTCAAGACTGAACAGAAAACAATTTAGGATAATTCAATTTGATAAATTCAGATAAATATCTTCCTTCATGATTCAGTAGATCAAATATTTTGCATGCTACCAAGATCCATCTTACATGAAAGCACATCAATATCAAATCAATAATGGGAAATGATCACCCTAGTCGAGATAATGACATAGCACATACCTGCATAGGAAATATAGACACCTAAAATCTGTATTTGGTGCAAGTAATTTGAAAACTTATTCCTCTTTGACTCAATAAACCTTTTGAATTGGACCTGAACTATGACTGACAACAACACTCACATGAAAAAACAAGATAAATTTTCCAGTAAGTAATTAGAAGGTCCTAGAAGCATAGCACAAACCTCAAATTCTAGAAATTACAGAATAGATATAAATGTGCGAAGGCAGAACAAGAATATCCTGTATGTCCTTCTTTTCCAACTTAGTCCGATCCCTCACACTGGAACTCACGGTTCTGTACCTGAATCACTTCCTATCACTTAATTTGCATTTGGAAAACATTTTCGTCCTTACATTTAAGCACAAACTTCTCAACAGTGCTAACAAAGCAGATTACAAGATCATTTTAAAGCTTAAATTTCAATATACAGGTCTATCCATCTAGTATTTAATCAGTGGAACCATTGAGCAAAGTGCACAGGGTTTGTGCTCCTAACATGGTCTCCACACATACTTCTACATATGATCATTACAAAAATGAGATAATGTTAACATTCACTAACCTGGTAACATAAACTTTGACAACCTCCAGTGGGCATGAGAATTGAGCAATTTTGTTTGGCTATAGAAGCTTTACAAGCCTAATGCTGCCTTGGTCAAAATGCCTTGTTTCCTAATATTACAGCATTTGTGGATTCTATGTCATCCAAGGTTTGCTATTCCTTATAACTCAGAGTCCCTTGTTGGATGATGAAATCAGAGAGCAATGTCCTTGATTTGAAACTGACCATATTGAACTTTGGGTGACAGTGCTCTTACAGCCCTTCAACAGAATATAGCCTCTTCAGCACTGTAATAGTTTCTGACCCGGATTGTCAGGGAAAATGAAAAATGTGCACAAAGATATCACAACCCTTCATTTACGCAAGACATTCCTACCAAAGACACTGGATTGCTCAGTTCCATACTTTAATGATCTGCTATACCATCGAAGCGTTTGAGAAAATGGGTATTTGTACATCATCCAAAACTAAAATCAACTTCTTTATTGACCAAAGAGTTCCAATATGTCATTTTGGATCCTGAAGATTGCGGAAGTAATTGGCAAAAGTAAGGAGCATCGATTGGACATTTGATTGGATGAGAGGCCTCATAAGTAATTTACTAAATGCTTTTGAAAAACATGTACATTCTGTAGGTCCTTTGCTGTGTGAAGAAAATCACAACCAAATTGGAAACAAGCAAGGAGAGAATAAATTATATGAGACAAGAACAGTGAAACAGTGATTTAAGTGGTTTGGCATGTATTGTCTATGTCCATGGGAGAAGCATACCATGGATTCTAAAGATCATCCGGCCAGAAGTTGAGTAGAAGAATCGCTTGGAGTACTGCTTTGGTCAGGAATATAGCATGTGGATTTCCTACCCATTTTACTGCCAAATATATTGTCTTCGTCTTCACTATCAGTAGAGGAATCCACCTCAAGAAGAGTTTGGTTTTTCTCAGGTTGTGGAGAATCTATAATATCCACATAGTGTGTAACAATGCATTCACTGTCATTACGTATATATTGGCCAAACATATCGGTCAAAACTCCACAAGCTTCTGATTTCCGCAGCTTGCAAATCATCCCAATCCTCAGAATCTTGCAAGGTTTCAGCAAGTTCTGCTAGGAAGTCACTGCCACGGTGCTCCACAGTGATAAACTCTCGACCTTTCTCACCTTAAGAAAACCAAAAGAAGAAAGAGATCATTTTGCAAGTTCTGTGGCAAACATGAGATCAAATAAACACAATCTACAAGCCACAATTCGAAGAAATAAGTCAGACATTTCGTTAGTCAATAAGACGGCTCTGCAAAACCCACAGAGAAATAGGGACAGGATGAACTAGATTTAAATAGCTCTGGTCCATTCAAATCCAAAAGGTAGACCATTCCACAGCCACCATCAGAATGACAGCCCAAACGCAATAAATCTCCTTATTCAGGAATGCACAATCCATCAATTCATAAATTATCCACGGAACACCAGCAATTACGACACTCCCTATTCACACCAGATGCCACGCGATCCGAAGCAACCTCAACACATGAAACTGCAACCGTGCCAGACATTTCGCTCGCCAGCCAGTCTACTTCGCTAAACCAGCTCCGATCTATTCAAACCTAAAGCAGGCCACGAGAAGGACCTACCTAACCTCTGCAAACGCTAATCAGCACAAAAAGAGCGCGGCAAAAAGCGATGATTCGAGTTGCCGTAGAGGGAAACGAGACGGTCCCAAGCACCAGCTGGCGGACTGCTCGTCGAAGCCGAAATCGAGAGCCAAGCTCAGCAACCGAGCTTTCTCCACCTCCTCCGATCCCCGATCCCCCATGGAATCTCAGCCTGCTCGAGCCAATTCGATCGGTTGACCAATGCACGAGTCGGAATCGAATCGAATCGGTCTGTACTCTCTCTCGAGAGCGCGCGCTCAAAGTGTTCTGTTCGAAAATCCCTGACGGCGATGGCGGGACTGATGTTTGTTTTCTCTTTCCTATTTTTATATGCTGGAGAATGGAAGAGACTAGGAGCCATATTTCGTCAATTCTTTCGAAAATTCCGTTTTTGCACCTGGAGTTTGTTTCAGTTCTATTTTTGATCCACTATAAGTTTTTCTAGTTTCATTTGACACCCTTACGGGTTGGGTCTGTTTGGTGCGGGGCCTTTCCTTTTCACTTTATTCTTGTCTGGGCTTTGAATCATTATTGAACTTGGCAGATAGGAATATGGGTAAAGGCTTTCTTTGCATACATAAGACTATGAGAAGTATCTCAAATTTCTTCTACCTGTTGCTGTGTACCAGCAAAACGAAAAATTGACAAAGTAATACCTATCTTATTTTACATTTTTACCTATTACCTAATAGAACAAACTTCAAATAATTTGGAAAGATAGGTTTCCAACACTACTTAACTTAACTGTTTGGCGAAAAAGAAAACACTATTTTGTTGTGCCCAAAACATCATGATTGCGATAGAAATTCCATAAGTCAAAGCTCTCTTTTACGGGACCGGTTTCGCATTCAACATGGACCGCTAGATAAGAAAGGGAAAAAACCGCTCTGTCAAATCTATTTTGCAAAATTAACTTTTTGTTATAATTTAAATTCAAAGACATTAAAGGAAAGTTACAAATAGGGGTATCAAATAGGTGAGTCAGGTTGGGTTTGGGTCGGATTGAAAATGGTCCGACCCATATTGATCCATTTAACTCGTTTTGACCCATTTTCATGTAATGTAAATTTGATAACCCATACCCAACCTATATTATCAACCCATATTAATATTTAACTTAATTTAAGAAAATTTACTCTTACTTATTTAGTCCACTTTAAACTTTTTACATCAAATTTATAAAGTAAATTAAATAATAAAAAATTATTAAATAAAAAAAATGTGATACCTCTAAATTGAAATAGTTTTTGGAAAATAATTTTTTTAAAAAAATTGATTTTTCAATTATTTTAAAAAATTGATTTTTTATTTTATTTTTTCTTTCTTTCTTTCTTTCTTTCTTTTTATTTTCCCTTTCTTTTCTCTTTTCTTTCTTCTTCCCCCTTTTCCTTTGCTAGCGCCACCTGACGGCAATTGGCCAAAATGCAAGCCAACGAGCCCGAACTCGACCAAGACCAACAAACTTGAGGCTCGGCCGATCTAGGCTCCATCGAGGTCATTGAGCTTGACTCGCTCAGATTTGGTGAGCCGCAAGCTTTGTTGCGGCCAACGAGTTCGGGCCTCGCCTACCTAGATCTGAGCTGAGCTCCAACCGGCGACGGCAAGCTCGGGATCGGCGATGGTGACGGTGTCGTGATGGCAAGATCGGCAACGGAGGTCGAGAACGCATAGATGAGAGGGATGGAAGGAGAGAGATGATGGGTCTACCTAATAACCCACTCAACTCATATTTGACCCATATTTAACTTTCACTTGACCCATATTTTACCCATTTAACTAAAAGTGAGTCATAATATAGGTTTATGACCCATTTTGACATCTCTAGTTACAAATGCAAAGGTGATTAAGCTTTCCTTTGATTAAACATTACAAAGTGTGAAGCAAGTTACTATCAATTTAGTTATTTCATTAAACATACAAAAATGAAATTTATCATTAACCAAATAAATTACTGTTTTTATGAAATATTACAAAGCACAGATTCCAAAGATTATGCCTTCCAAACAAAAATTACATCCTCCATAAGAAAAATTAGAAAAGGATATTTTACAAATAAGTGAGGATAATTGTGTGCACTGAACGAAAGTAAATATCCATTAGGTAATTTTCCAACAATAAGAAAAGAAATTTACTACAAAATTAGCAGATTACAATCTTCAATGGAATATTACAAACTATAGGACCTGCGGAACTTATGACTACAAAGGAAATTACGTCGTGTCCCAAAATTTATGAGATGATATGTTACTGGGATATTATTATTAATGAGGAAAATGATCGATATCAAAGAAAAATCATCATTAATTAGATAAGATCCGGTACGTTTTCCCTCCTCATCTGGTCGCCGTTGATTGATCCTCACCAATTTTTAGGTGGCTTTGAGTTGCGAAGAATATGGAGGAATTTGTTCAAATCAAAATGGTGTGTCGCAACTTTGTATAGATTTGCAGATTCCACCTGGGTAGTTTTGGGATTTTCATCTTCCATTTAGCTGCTTACTTTTTCGTGCTAGTGTGTAAGTATAATGCTTACTCCGGCCAGAAGCTTTCTGATTCTGCCCATAGTGATTTTCTTAGGGGATTCCTCGCCATTTAGAAATCTTTGACTAGTTTTTCACCGTCAAATTTAACTAATAGCAGAAATCATGCTTGAAACAATCACGTTCCGATTTTCTAATATGATAATTCAAGCTCTTGTTTTGCATCAAGGTGGATTTGTTCCATTGATACTCATTTTGGACCTTGGAATGCGTGAATGAACTCACAAACCACATGAAAAACTGAGAATTTATTGAGATTGAAATCTGAAGATTTGGATTAGCGGTCAAGCAATTGAGTCCGTCCATCTCCATACCTAATGTCAATTGAATTAATGAACAAGGATATGAATCCCTTCTTCAACGAAATAGTAGTGCCGTAAAGGCAAAATTCCTTAAATATTACAAAAACATCCTACCTTTTTTTATTTTTCGGTGGCCACTATCTTGGATCCAAGGTTCAAGTTGGAGGGGCTCAAAATGCTTCTTATTCCATATTAAAATATTTGGGACTGAGTCAAAAGTTCCAAATGGAACACATATTGACAATAACGATAGATTAGCTCTCAAATATGTATGTGACATATGTCGGTCCACAGCCCATCCCATGGACAAAGAATGTGGCCTCTTTGCGTAATGCCCACAAACCTATATGGTCTTTGCTTCATAAGTAGAAGCACACCCCGCAGCCCGTTAAGTCCGATTCATTGTTTGCGTAAAATTTAGAAATGATTACCATAGGGTGTTATTAGTTTTTACAAGAATTAACTCCGGAGGAGAGGTATCATTGAAAAACACCTCATTTGATGATGGAACTATTGTCAAATGAGAGGTATCATTGAAAAACTATGGGGGAAAGAAAACCTTTTAGATGTTTCGGCTACAGAGGATGGATTTTTCTTTTTCCGATTCTCTAATGTTCAAAAGCTAGTTGAAGTTATGGAGGTGGGGATATGGGACATAGCTGGCAAACCATTGTTCTTACAAAAATGGCACCCTTTAATCAGATTGGAAAAGGCAAGGATTACATCGGTGCCAATTTGGGTGCGCCTCTATAATGTACCTCATGTCCTTTGGACAAAACCCGGTTTAAGCTATGTATGCAGTTTTCTTGGTAGGCCTTTGTACATGGATAAAGCTACCGAAGAAAAACGTCGACTAACTTATGCTCGCATATGCATTCTCATGGATTTTGATAGTTCATTCCCGGAAAATTTTGAACTTGATATGGGGAACGAGGAAACCTTTGGGATTGCTGTTGACTATAGTTGGATACCATTAAAGTGCAAAAAATGTAACTGCTTTGGTCATAAGGATTGTGCTATTCAGAACAAGACAGTTTGGGTTCCTAAAACCCAACCAATGGTGAGAGCACCTATTAATATTGATCCCATCGATCCCATCCCATTTGAAAGAGTCCCTACAATGTTGCCAAATGTCAATTCATCGGCTCCTCAACCGAATGTTCCTATTACCGGGGTTGGTAATTCCATGGTTGCTCAACCAAAGACTCTTGTCTTTGCCACTTCCCAGTTAAGTTCATCCTCTATAGATGTCAAGCAAGTTGGAAGCAGGAAGAAAGGCTCCCACACCAAAAGTGTAGCTACTCCCAATTCTTCGACTGTTTCAGGAAATAGATTTGCATTATTAGGAGAGGGCGATCATCCTGTTATCTCAAGCTGCCCCCTTGCCTTACTTGAGGATGCAAGGAGTGGGGCTGAACCTCCTGACCAATGAATCTCCTTTCTTGGAATGTACGGGGTCTTAATAGTAGCCCCAAACAAAAAGAGCTTATAGATTTTGCTTTGTCTCAAAATCCTCATATCCTTATTTTGATTGAGCATAAAATAAAAGAGGTAAATGCTGATTTTGTTATCAAAAACAAGTTTCGAGGTTGGAAATGCATTCATAACTATCAGAGTAGTAGTTTTGGTAGAATATGGGTATTGTGGAAACCATCTATTATAAGTCTAACTATGATAGAAGCTTCCGACCAAGTCATACATTGCCTAGTTGAGAATCCAGGAGATGACCCATTTCTCCTTTCTGCAGTCTACGGATGTAATACTGAAGTGGAACGAAGATCACTATGGCTGAACATTAAATCATTCTCTGCACGTATTGCAGAAAATGTACCTTGGCTACTAATGGGTGATTTCAATGAAACAAGAGATACAAATGAATGGATTGGACCTAATGTCCGTTGGACTTCTGGAATGGATGAGCTAAACACTATGATTGAGAAGCTTGCACTCATTGAACCTCATTCCACAGGTCCTTTTTTCACATGGACAAATAAAAGGTCCAATCATTATCTTAGAGCGAGCAAGATTGACAGGGTCTTCATTAATGCAAATTGGCAACACAAGTACTCTCATTATTCAATAGAATTTCTACTACCAGGTGTTTCGGATCATTCCCCTTGCTTGGTACGTCTTGACACTACTACTAGGAGAAGGAAGCCATCTTTCAAATTCTTCAACTTTTGGATCGAAACCTGTAATTTTCTGCCGATAGTCCATGCTTGTTGGCAACAGGATATTAGAGGATCGAAAATGTTTATTCTGGTAAAGAAGCTCAAAGCATTGAAACAACGACTCAATCTCTTGAATAAATCTCAGTTTGGTGACTTACATCTGAAAGTCAAGATAGCCAAGGAGAACCTACAACGCTTACAACAAGTTCTTGCTTTAGACCCTTACAGTATGAGCACGCGGGAGGAAGAGAAGGCAGCACTGGAGCAACTACTTGCCCTTAGCAAATATGAAGAAGTTCTCCTAAAGCAAAAATCTCGGAATTTATGGCTTAAAGAGGGGGACAACAACAACAGGATTTTCTTTGCTTCCATGATGCGTAGAAGTGCTCAAAACAGAATTACTCAACTCTCACTTGATGATGGAACTATTGTCACAGATGAAAGCTCTCTTAGGGATACAATTGTCTCATATTACCAGCATGTACTTGGCAACTCTAGACACACTCATATCCCTTATGAGCGATATGCCTCCTTATTCCCTGAAGATGTAAGTGACCTCATGGCTACGCTAAGCTTCCAACGTTCTGAGATACTTAGAGTTCTCAAAAGCATCAACGACTTCAAAGCTCCGGGTCCAGATGGATATAACAGTTTGTTCTACAAAAAAGCTTGGCCGATCATAGGACATGACATAGAGGATGCTATCATGGACTTTTTCTCTTCAAGAAGGATATTGAAAACTATAAATTCTACTCTCATATCCCTTGTACCGAAAGTCCAGAATCCATCCCGCATGACGGATTTCAGACCCATCTCATGCTGCAATGTTCTCTATAAGATCATATCAAAGCTACTTGCAGAAAGAGTCAACTATTTCCTTCCTTCGGTTGTTGGCCTCAACCAAACTGCTTTCATCTCGGGTCGACAGATCTCGGAGAATATTTTGCTTTGCCAAGAACTCCTCCACAACTACCATAAGGGTGACAAAGGTAAACGTGTGGCAATAAAAATTGACCTCATGAAAGCTTTTGACATGGTAAAATGGGAGGCGGTACTTGGGGTTTTGAAAGCTATTAACTTGCCACCACAATTGATTGATATGATAGCCCAATGCATTACTACACCGAGGTTTTCGATAAACCTTAACGGCGAGCACGTTGGCTACTTTGCTGGCACCAATGGACTACGACAAGGCGACCCACTCTCTCCTTATCTCTTTGTCTTGGTTATAGAGATTCTTAACAGAATTATCATTGAAAAAGTGGCTACATCTTCTTTCAAGTATCATTGGCGCTGCAAAACTGAGAAAATCACTCACTTATGCTTTGCTGATGATTTGTTTCTTTTTGCTCATGGGGACGCCGATTCTGTTATTTGCCTTATTGAAGCACTTGATGACTTTGCAAACCTCACTGGACTACACTTTAACCCAGATAAATGCCAAATCTTTTTCTCTGGATTGACCGAGATAGAAAAGGGTATTATATTGGATCACACGCCTTTCCCCATAGGCACTCTTCCAATTAGATACCTCGGTGTTCCTCTTGTCACTAGGCGACTCACGCTTGCAGATTGCAAAAGTTTGACCGACAAAATCTTCAAAAAAATAGAAGGTTGGGGAATGCAACATATCAGTTATGCCGGTCGTCTTCAGTTGGCCAAATCGGTACTTATTTCCGTCTGTACTTATTGGATGCAAGTATTTTTACTTCCAAAGCAAACCATATACGAAGTGGAAAAGAAGATTAGACAATTTTTATGGAGTGGAAATATGGAAGGCCATCGACCGCATAAAGTTGCTTGGGAAATTGTTTGCTTGCCAAAAAGGGAGGGAGGACTAGGGTTGATCAATCTAAACCTATGGAATAAAGTTTTACTGGGCCGCATGCTATGGAGCCTCATAAACTATCCATCGTCTTCCTTATGGAGTAAATGGGTTCAGAGTACCAAATGTAGAAGCACTCCAATTATGCAGCTTGAAATTAAAGGTAGTATGGCATGGAGTTGGCGCGGTATTCTAAAACTAAGGCCAACCTTAGCTCAAGCCATATCTAGACAAAGATATTGTTCCAAAGAGTTATACGATGAACTCAGGAATGTGGGACCGATTGTGGGATGGTACCAATTGATATGGACAGGTGGGGTTAGCAAACACAATTTTATTGGATGGCTAGTTTGTAGAGGCAAACTCCCAACAGCAGATATCATATCACGTTGGATGCTCGCAGTAGCAATCCATTGTAATTTCTGTTTGGATAATTTGGAAAATCGAGATCATCTATTCTTTCAGTGCACATGGACGGGAAGCATATGGCGTATTATCCTTGCGTAATACGAAATCCGCCGTAACTTAGGAGGATGGAATGATGAAATCCAATGGATGATCAGGGCTACCAAAGGCAAGGATTTGGCGGCAAGGCTTCTTAAAGTAACTTTTTTAGCAACCATTTACTGCATTTGGATGGAACGTAACTGTAGACGCTTCCAAAACAAGTCAAATGATGTCTCCATCATTGTGGCTAAAATTCGTAAGCTTGTCAGGGGCCGAGCATCATTTTACAAAAATTTTAAACCTTCCCAAACAAATGTAATTTTGGCTACTATATGGAGAATCCCTCACTCCATCTTTTTGAGTTCTTAGTTATCTTTTGTAATGATGGGGAATGCCCCTAAGCTATTGTACGTCATCTTATAAATGATACTTACATTTCAAACCAAAAAAAAAAAAGTCTAGCAACACTTAAATGAATATAAACTCAATGTTGTACTGATAAGGTTAATGTATTTTTATATTACGGTGGTTTGCTCATGATAGGGTGTGTTCAAGAGGCACCGATTTACCCATGATGGGATGTGTTTGAGAGGCACCCCTCCAAGATGTGTGAGTGGTTCTCTTAAGGGAAGTTAAGGTAACTTCAGTAAAATAATCCAAAACAATAGAAAAGAATGTTAAGAAAAATAACGTTCTCCTCTCTCCATCAAAGAAAACAAACAAACGGTATCATCATCATCACTTTGAGAAGTCAATTGGCATTAACGTAGTTGAACGAAAATACTTTTGTTGTGACTGTATTCGGACCATCATGAAATTGTTGATTCGTCCATTACTTACTAATGATTCAACGTATATTTCTAAGTAATCCCTTTTATTGTGAATTAAAAGGTTAGTTGATTCCTCCCCGACGTTCAACTTTTTTCCTACGAGAAAAATCTGTCGTCTTTCATTATAACATCGACAAGCTCTACCAAAGAAACTTCTTTGCTACACTTTACTTAGACATTCTCCAGGACTTCATCAGTGTCAACGGGTCCCTGCTTAAACAACGGCGTTTCACTTTCCCAATGTCCTCAAATCGAGGAAGTCTTTCATCGATAACTGGTGCTGAGCTCTGCAGCAAGTGCATTCAACGAATCACGTTCCATGTCCTGAAAGTAGGTGTCCAACCACATGAGAACGCTGTTTTTCATGCCACTAACGTTATTGCTGCTATACAATAGTGCTCGCCAGTCCAGACTCGGAGAAGATAAGGAAGATAGTGCTAAGTTTTTGGAATTTCAAACGAACAAAAATAGTTTCTGGTAAATATTATATTTAAAATTTTGGAACTTCTAATGAACAAAAATAATTTTGAATAAATATTACATTACACATAACTCTCTTCGCCATTATATTTCAACTGAAACCGTATAGATTTTTCATCTCTAAATGAAAAGAAAATATCTCTAAGGCTCCGTTCGTTTCATGGAAAATAACTTTCAGGAAAATGTTTTCCGGATTTTCCAACGTTCGTTTGACGGAAAATAAATTCATTGGGGAAAACATTTTTCATGAAGGAAAAAAAAAATCTTCTAAAGTGAGAGAAAATGTTTTCCA
Source organism: Corymbia citriodora subsp. variegata (assembly GCA_014858505.1). Classification (NCBI taxonomy): domain Eukaryota; kingdom Viridiplantae; phylum Streptophyta; class Magnoliopsida; order Myrtales; family Myrtaceae; genus Corymbia; species Corymbia citriodora. The sequence continues at coordinate 14,826,342 of CM026419.1, read as the reverse complement.
CTTTTCAAAAGTAGAAAACATTTTCCACATTCACTCTCTCTTATCTTACACTCTCCATTAGTCCTCACTTATTTCTTTTATTTTTAGATTTTTTTTTTCATAAATTCGAATTTTTTTTGTTATTTTTGTAATAAAATCGATCTTTTTTTATTTTTTAATAAAATTGATTTTTTATTTTTCTTTATTTTTCTGTCTTTCTTTTTGTTGTTTTTCTTTTTCGGTTGGTCGTCAACCACAGCAATAGCCGGTGACCAACGACAGGCGAGCCAAGCTTGCCAGATCAGTGACGCCCGAGCATCACAAGATGGAAACTTATTTCCAAATTTACCCCTTTTCAAAATAAAAAAAACTATAATCCTCTCTTCCCTCGCTTCACGAACCCAGCGCCCCCGTGTTTGCCTCTCTTTGCTCCCTTCAAAACAATCGAATCCCTCCTTTTTAAAGTAGAACAAAGTCAATCACTTGCCCTAATTGGTCGATCTCCCTCACTCAACTTTTGCATGGCTTGTGCTTCTTCTTCCTCCTAGTAGTTCAACTACTTTCTGAATTGAAGCTACATAACTCGCCATGCCGATCTGCAAGGCTCAAGCCTCATTGCCTTTAGCTCACCTTGCTAGTAAGTTGATCATGCGAGCTTGCCAGAGGTAGGCGAGCCTTGAGCCTTGCTAGCAAGGTGAGCTTGAGGCATGGCCGGCGACCGGCCAAGGAAGGAGAGAACACAAAATAAAGATAAAAATAATTTAATAATCTATTTTAAAAAATAATAAATAACGATTTTAAAAAATAAAATAATAAAAAATTTATTGAAAAAGAGTTTATAAAGAAAAATATTTTCCCAAACGAACAACGAAAAATATTTTCCACTTCAAAATCAAGTTTTACCCGAACACTGGAAAATAACTTGGAAAATATCTTCCATAAAAGTAACATTTTCCGTGAAACGAACGGAGCCTAAATGAAAAGAAAATAACTGGGGCGAGCGGTGGATCAGAGGCCCTAGGATTTTTAAAGAAAACAAGGATGCATATGATTTGTTGAGTGACATCCATGTCTAGGCATTTGTGAGGCTTCGGGTTGTATAATCATCTCAAATTTGATAAATTTAAATCTTTTTATGAATAATTCCCTATTAGATGTGATAAATTTGCCATGCTTTCAAATTTTATTGACTCTAGAAAGATAGTTATCACTGAAAGAAATAAGTCATGGCGATGTCTATGTTGCAAGTGAAATGAAAAAGGAAGCTACCTCGCATTTAAATGGAAAGGCTACTTCACATATAAATTTAAAATATTATTAAAAAATCAATTGAACCAATTTAGTCCTAAACTTTTTTACATAAATATAAGTTGAGTCTATTCGACCAATTTAGGCTAGAAATTGCTTATGTGGACACCAACTATCTTATGTGACACGATTGGCATTGACATAGACAATTTTATAATTTTTTCTTTTCTTTCTTTCCTTCTTTTCCTTTTTTTTTTTTTCTCTTTTCCCTCCACTAGCCTTTGTGATGGTTAACAAAGGTCGCTAGCTACTGGCTAGGGTGAGGGCCAGGACACCCTTGCTTTCGCCATATGGGTGGGGTCGCCCCTTGCCGGCCTCTAGCAAGGTTGCACAAGGGGCCTCACCAAGGTGAGGGTGTCTCAGCTCTCGCTGGCCTTTAGCGAGGGCAAGGTGACCCTCATTGGATCTTGCGAGGGGCAGCTTTACCTAGCCCTCGCTGGATCTCGCCAAAGGTCGAAGAGTGCATCTTGTCCCTCGCACTCGCCAGTGGTTGGCAGCCTTTGTCAGCCATCACGAAGGCTAGTGGAGGAAAAGAAAAAAGAGAAAAGGAAAAAAAGGAAAGAAAAGAATTTTTTTTTTATAAAATTGTCCACATTAATATCGGCCATGCCATGTAGAATAGCTAATGTCCATGTTATCAAATTCTGACCTAAATTGATTGGATGAACTTAATTGATAGTAATGTGAAAATGTTTAGAAATAAATTGGTTCACTTGAAATGTTTGAGGCTGAATTGATACAAATAAGGTTTATGACTTTTTTTGAGTATACTTTTTCCTATGTACAATACATAATCCAAAAATTGAATTTGGATATCCACTTTGAATTAATTAAATCTACATTAGCATGAGGGTGATATTGATTTTTACCATTTTGCGGTTACACATACAATTTAAATATCTTGATTTCACTACGTAAAAAGAGATATAGTTTTATACTTATAAAGGACGATTCTTATTTTTTTTGCTCAAGATAAAGACTAGGAGAGGAACTGGAAATATAAACTTTATTCAAGTGCTGAATAAAAAATACAAGAGCAACTTCATCAATTCGAGGCACAAACTTCATCAATTTCTCCAACAATACATTCCTCTGAATTCCTCCTTCAAACCACTAGGAAAACCACGTTGCAGTCAGCTAACTCAATCACTTCTGCTAACCATTTTGACCAGTATTCGATTTCCAGTCCTTCCATGCAGCTTTTTATCTCCGATTAATCAACCATGATGAGCGCTCAAAGCATGTTCAAGAGAAGCCATCTTGTTCGACTGCTGAGAAATGACCGCACGAGTGGATCCGTCCTCCGATAATACAATCCCGTATCCGTCTTTGTATGAATCCATCCCTTCGGCCAAAACCTGCCAAACCAAGCCCCCGCCAAAGGCCCCTCCGTTTCTCGCAAGATTGTAGATGTCCGAATACACAGTATTCATGTATGAGTCTCTCACGCTTGGGCTGTAATCGGGATCATTCTTCGACTTCCCGAACTCGGTGAAAACCAACGGCTTCCTTATTATTGTTTTCGCATCTGCTAAGTGGCTCTCCATCCATCTGTCCACGAAAACCGTTTGAGCATTCTCATCCTCACCAGACAACCTGTAGATTTCGATTCAAATGAGCACACGTCATGTTAGCTTGCTATCAAAAACAAATTTAATTCCGTTTAGAAGCATCATCAGTGTGAAATAGATAGTTCATTTACTGTAGTATAATAAATATCTGTACACCAGTAGTGAAATGAGTAAAACATGAGGCAATCATTGTTAGAGAACGTTAATTACCAAATATCAGGATACGCATGGATTGTTGCAAAATCAATCTCTCTAATGAGATTATTCTTGATATAATCCGTCCCGACTTGGTAACCCGGGTTATATTGCTTTCGAGATGGCATGAAGTTGCCATAGAAACCTTCCATGCCTATCCCCAGCAAGTGTTTGTTGTCGATCGACTTCACGTATGGTGCCATCTCCTGAGCCCATTCCTGAATATTATTTTTTATTTCATTAATCATGTGTAGCTAGCTAGTAAAGTATGAACAAGAAAATAACGCACGAATGTACGATGAACAAGAATGTTCTTAGGTGCCTACATTAACGGTATTGCCAGAATAATCAACTTGGCAACGAGGTTCATTTATCAGCTCCCATGCCATGATAGTCGGGTCATCTCTATAAGCGACACGCGTGATTGAGTTGAGCCTCGTGAGCACTCTCTGAAAAAGGTGAAACAGAAGTGATGAGAAGATGATCATACTATAGAGTAAGTTTTGTAAAGAATCCATTTGAATGATGTATAATTATACCTTGACATGGTTCTTGTAATAACCCTTAATGACGGCATTAGTGTAAAAATCATCGACGTTGTTAATCGGTACGCCGGCCTTTCTTGCCCACTGAATGTACTGAGGTCTCCCTCCAAAGTCATGATAGTTATTGCTCAAACTTAAAATCAGTCGGATCCCATGTCTTCCTGCTGTTGACACCTAAATTTTGATTAATGAAAGTTACGAGATAAGCAGTGTCCACTTTAGTTAAAAGTTGCTATCTCTTCCACCGAAAAATGGAACATTCAAAGCATTTATTCGTTTTACATCTTCAAAATTAAATCTATGTATTTGTATCATAGTAAAGAAAAAAGATTGGATATCGGAACGATAGTGTGAGCAGCAAAGGATAACCTCGAAGACACGCTCATCATAGACTCCGGGAGATACTTGGAGGGCCCGGTCTCCGCCATCGCTGAACGCCCACGTTCTGCAGACAGTAAGACCTGCTGCAGAAGCCTCGCGGAACACGCTAGACACTTTGGTCCGATCGCTCGGCTCGACGGCCACATGCATCATCCAGTAGGAATTGAACCCATTAAAGAGAAAGGGCGAGCCGTTCAGGACAAATCGGGTGCCCCTAACTTGAACGAACCCCGAAGGTGAAAGAACCCTAGCATCACAAACTGAGGTCACAATCACTAACAGGCCCAAAACGCAGCTAAAATTCCTCAAACATGCCATTTTCACTTATACGCAATGCTTTAGGAAGAGGAAGGTGTGATGAGCTAGGCTGGATTGCATGGGTATTTATAGGAAATTCCTGGTGCGACTTAGAATGAGAGAGAGAGAGAGAGAGAGAGAGAGAGAGAGAGAGGATTTCGTTGACGAATGTTTACCCAAAAGGGATTGAGAAGGTGTGCAGGAATCGTTATTTGCTCGTAGAAATGGGGAAGAATGAGTGAGGAGAGCGAAGATGCATGAATTGGTCGGAAAGGGACAAAAGAGCATGGCAAGATAGCGAGCCGGCATTGGCCATCATTAAGGCTTCGGTCGATACCTGAGCTCGTGAAAAGAATCAATAAATGTAACTGAAATTCCTGATGATCGGCAATGAAAGTTGGCTCGCTGACACCTGGCAAGTCATAGAATGGCCCGACCACGATGCGTGTGCTTTTGATACGATGACATATGCATCCGTTCTATATGAGAAATGCATAAGTTTACAAAAATTGATTCCTGAACTGCAGTAACAAATTGATAATGGATTATCTAAACATTGTCATTCATATTTGACATAAAATGAGAGTGTCTCGCATTGATTGGTCACAGAAATGTACAAATTAGTCTTACGCTTTATGTTCACCGTAACTTCTCCCTTGAGTAAATCATCCAATTATTGCGGTGTTTGCACAAACTCAATTAACAAGATGTCCATGTTTGTAACTTACAAAAAGAGAAATGGTTTTTGGAAATTTCCTATGCCAATCCTAGGATATTGGTGTCCGTCACCCCTCATTTCCTTTAATGGCCCATGGGCTCACCGGTGGAGACTACCAACCACCAATGACCCGAACGCAGCCAGTAATGTCCCACTGACCATCCACCGGAAAAATTACCAAAATAGTTTTAAACTTATTGTAATTTTTCCAATTTAGTCTTAAATATTTTTTTTTGCTAATTTAGTCTTAAACCTTATACAATTGTGCCAATTCAATCCATCTGATCAAAATTGGCCTGTCGGCATTGACGTGGATGCTGGCGACGCTAACGTGACAAATTTTAATAATATTTTATTTATTTTAATTTTTTTTATTAAATTTGATTTTCCCTTTTTTCTTTTTTATTTCTTTTTTGTTCATCTTCTAGTCAGTCGTTAGATTGGCTAGAGGGTATGGCCAAAGAGGCCTTGTTGGAGCTAGGTGAGCCTCGCCGCCATGGTGCTGCCCTGGGACGATTCTGATTTCCTTGAAGCCCTTGAGGAGTTGGGCTATGATGAGAGGGTGGATTAAGCTATGGAGGGCAAGTGGTCCAGATCTAGGTAAGGACAAGACCTCGCTCAATGTCACAATGGCAAGCGTGGTGATGGCAAGCGTTGCGATGGCAAGGCCTGCCCTTGCTAGATTTGGGCAAGGGTGAGGCTCACCTAGGGCCACGACAACAAGGACCGCCCTTGTTGGATCTAGGTGAGGCCAAGCCTCATCATGGCTGGGCGAGCTTGACCTCACCCGGCATTGGCAAGGCCTTGCTAGCCATAAGAAGAACAAAAAAGAAAAAAAATGAGAAAAAAATGAAAATTCAAAAAAGTAAAATATTATTTAAAAATTGCTACATTAGCATTTGCTGACCATGGTCCACATCAGTGCTAATCGGTTAATTTTGGCTGGATGGACTAAGTTGATGCAATTGCAAAAGGTTTAGAATTAAATTGGCAAAAAAAAAAAGTTTAGGATTGTTTTGATAATTTTTCCACTATCCACCACTAGCAACTACATCGTCATAGAACCATAACGAGTGACCTTATCGTTAGCTATGCAACAATGGTCACATTATAAAATTTTGTGAGACCATTTGCCATATGTTTTAAAAGTTTATGTTATTAGATTAATGCTTGATTTACTATTTAGATATCTAACACTCGTGTAATCTTCAACAACGCCCTAATCCGATGATGGTTGTGGTAAAGAGAACAAAGGGAGTGACAAGACAATTGCGACGGTTTTTTTGACGTGCAGACCTTTGGAGTGTCAAAACTTGACACGGAAAGATATTTAAGTGCCAAAAGTTCGGAAATGTATACTCAAGTGCTAAAATTGGAGCAAAAATAATTAGATAAATGCCAACAGCAAAAAAATTTGACCAAACTGTACATGTGTCATTTTCCAATGATTTTATTTTCTAAAGGAGTAACTTTTTTTAAAAACAAATATCCACGTGGCAATTTAAAAATAAGAAAAAGAAACTGTCCACGTGGCAAAAAAAGTCATACAAAAAAAATCTAAAAATTTGATTTTATTTTAAAAAAAAGGAGGAGGAGGGATCGGGTGAGGGTTATGCAGCCCTCATCGTCGCTGTTGTTGCCGCCCCACCGTCGCCGGGATTAGTCGGGGTCACCAAGCTTTGGCTAGTGGTTGATGACCTTGGCCGACCTACGACGAGGGCTTGCAAACCCTCACCCAGCTGAGCCAAGGGCTGTTGGCCACCTAGCTAGGTGACCACAATCAATTGCTGGTGGCCCTTGCTTGGCTAGGCAAGGACTAGAGACCCTTGCCAGATTTGGGGAAGGGCTGTGACCCTCGCCCCAGATTTGGATGAGGGCCCGCAAGCCCTTGTCGCAAGTTAGCTAGGGTCATCAACCACTAGCTAGGGCCCAACGACCCCAGTTGACCACTGTCTCACCATCGTCAACCCTTCCTGGCAATGGTGGGGCGACAGCGAGGGCTGCACAACCCTTGCTTGATCCTCCCACTTCCTTTTTTTTTTTTTAATTAATCAATTTTATAATAATATATTTTTAAAGTTTTTAACTATTTTTTAAATGTCATAACAGCTTTAAAACGACGTCGTTTTGGTTGAAATTTTGCTAACTTAGCTTCCGGCGAGCCATGTGAGCGAATTATACTATTAAAATAAGTTATGTTGGATTTCCGGCTGTTTTTACCGAAGTTGGCACTTGAGTAATCCAATTTTTCTAAAAATGACATTTAAGTATATTTTTCGTAACTATTGGTACTTAAGTGTCTTCGTCAAGTTTTGACATTTAGGCTATGCTTTTCCCATGTTTTTCCCATTGTTCCTACAGCGTTAAACTGAATTAAAGAATTTCATTTACTGAATCAAACAAAAGCAGTAACGCACTGACTTAATTCTACACCATTGTAGATGAGAGTCCAACGACTAATTGCTGCCCATCAGTTCAGTGCCATTAGTGCGACCAAAGACAACATCATCACCAACACTTCATTAGTGTTTTTCAGGACCATCTTCCAACCCTTTTACGGAGTTTGATGATGCCGACATGTGATTTTCCAAATGGTGGGACTTGGAGTGGGAGGGGGGGAGACCCACTCGTAAACTAACCAACCATATGCATCATGCGTCAGGTTGTCCTTTTTCTAAGGGAATCTCGTTTTTGCTTGCCGTTCTGGGATGAACAATCTTTCCCGTTTTTCGGTTGAAAGATGATGCCAAAAGAGATATTGTTATCAAACATACCACCTTCCCTTGCCCATGGACTTTTCAAAAAAGAACTCTTTTATCTATTTCGAGTCCCTAGGGAAAGATTATAACACAATCTCTCCTTCTCTCTTCCGTTTATCTTCTCCAGGGTCGAACTTGTGGATACAATATATAAGTTAGCAGCGATTGATGTTGGTTACCGGAGAATTCGCAAGAAAACAGGTTCCTCGTGTGATCGGACACTTGTTTCCTGGATCGAGGGTAGGTTTCGGTCAGACTCTTGCATGTTAGCCTGCAATTCACCGCAAAAGGAGAGCTGGAAGAGGGAGATGGTTCCGATGGCATAGATGTTTGAAAGAACGTGAATGTCGATAGACTTATAGAGACCACCTTGTTCTGACTGAGATTTAGCTGAATGGCCTACAGATTATTGAGTATGCAATAGGATTTGGTCCCCTGCTTTGCTGTTGATGAAATAAAACTCTTGACTTATCTTAAACAAATAAGAACGGTTAATCACGAGATGATCGCCCGATGGCAATGTGTGCGGGTTCCAATTATGTGATTAGATGAAATTTCCCGAAGGTGTGAAGCGTGCTGCATTTTCCGAATGTCAATTGGTGATGGAACTATAGAATAGATGACTTTAGAAAACGGTAGTAAAGATCAAAGAGAAATAAAGCTCCAAAGAAGTAGCATTTTATTAAGACATATTATCATCAAACCCCAACACATGTGACCGCATCTCTATGTTCTAAGGACGTATTATCCCGCATGTTCTATTCGGGTAATGACTACGTAACTACCTGAACTTTTGTCCCCATTATTATCAAGTTTCTAATGTTTCTTTCCAAGATTCCATATGAAAACATCCATTATAATCACGAATGGAAAATGCGAAATTGAATGCTAATGCTGGTAAATAGTCGGTGACCATCTATATTGGCATGCGATAAGGTCTTTCCAAGATTCAATATGAAAACCTCCATTAAAGATAAATGTATGCCTTTCCCACATTTTCAATTTCGTAAGGTGCTTAGCCCGACCAAAAACTTGGAAATAATTGTTAATTTCATAGTAATACATAGATATACAAGTATGAACTGAAAATAAAGGAGGAGGAAAACTTGTCAGGATATGGCATAATGAAGGAATCAGTTGAGCAGTAGCAGCTGTCCACATCACCCTGTTACGACTGCGGCGAAGACGGGCGGCACCCTCGCCAGGTCAACCCTCGACCGCAAGAACAGGTGCGCCGGCGAGCACACGTCCTTCCCGCGGCGCCCTCATCATGCCCTTCGAATTGGGGTCATTGCACCCTCATCCGTACACGTGTGAATTAACCAATAAGGTCGAGTATGATATAGTTGTTTGACATTTATCAAATGTATGCAAAATTTCCTCCTAAATTAAAAATGGTCATCATCGTCAATACCGATTCTGATTCCGCGTGTCAAATGTGCCATCTCAAAGACCAAGACTCGGGCAATGGAGAGACGGAGAGTTTCCAATCAATCATGGCAATTGACCGACGCTGGGGTGTCTTAAGGCCCTTTATGGCCCCTAAAGCTTTTGTGGGCTTCTTGCAACGGCCATGAATTTCTTCTTCATAATTTGTGATGATTACAGTTAGAAAGCTGTTTCCTAAATGACTTAGTTCACTATTTTTACTCGCCAAGTAAACCAATGTAAAAAAGGGCTACGAGTCAATAGTTAGGGCGGTATCCAATATCCATGGTTATTCAGTTTTGCGCAATGACCACATCAATCACATCTCAACCCCTCAAGAATCCAAAGAGCGTAGTGTCTGATCATTTTCAAATTGGAGCTACTTAGACAAACGTGTCTCAATTGAACAATTGGATGCTTTCGAGCTGCCCATTTGATAAATGGGTCCTCTTAAATTTCTGATAACATCATTAATTGCAAAGGTCATCTTCAGATAAACATACTTATTTACGTTGAGCGCAACATCTTTTAAGGACTTTGAACCTCCAAAGGCATTTATTTTTGTGCTCGGTAACATAATCTTAACAGCCTTCAGTGCAAAACCAAGCTTCCAAAATGCCTAAAACTTATGCAACTCCCACCCAACTCTGGGCTTTTAGCATTTTCAGATTACTACCTTAAGGGTTTAGTCTTTTTTTCCTTTCTTCTAACTTTGCCCTCATTAAACTATTTAAATTTTAGTTTTATCCTCACCCTGAGAAGCAGAGCAGATTCGATATGTGATGCAAGGGCACAAGCAAGCTTAGACCTGACTAACGTCGTCCTACCTTGGCAGCCATCGCGCGATCTCACAACCCATGGGGTGCAGAGACTAAGAAGAAAGAGAGGGCTTAGACAAGGACGACTCTTCGCCCGCGGAAACAACTGCCGGAAGGAGGAGCTTTTCGATCTCTCTCTCTCTCTCTTTCCCTACTTCCCATCGCCATCCAGTGATTTCTCGCAACTCTAGAACTCGACACCATCTTCGAACTGAAAAACACTCAAAGAGGAGCAACAACCGGGAGATCTAGTATTGCCAATTGAAGCAAGAAATAGATTTTTAGAATTTCAATAAGTCCGCGAATCAAAAATACACAAGCTTTGCTTTGCATTAAGAATTTTACAAGTTGTCTACCAAACACTACTTATTATTCACGAAAATCCTTTTTGAGTCAATGTCATTTGCATATATGCAAATTTTCCAGGCAAAAACTGCCTTTGACGGAGCCTCGATAACATGCTACTAATTTTTTCCTGACAAGACATAGGCTCTTAATATGATACAAAAGAACGTGAGACATGAACACGAACTGTATTCCATCCAATACTTCTTATTTTTCTAGTGATAGGGTTGTGTCTAAACCAGCTCTTGCGCACCTCAACCAAACCATTTCCCTTTGAGATTTTACGAGCGCGCTCTCCCTCGTTTGCCGGCTACTCATGGAGTGAAAATCAATCAAGCGCTACACTATCGTCCCAACCCGTCGGAATTCAACTTCTATTACATGCATGCAGCACAAGTTACTATGAACCACGCGTTAAAAGACGGGAACAATAATGAGACTATCATATGCTGCAATTGTACGCCTCGGAATTGCACCGTAGACTTCGAAGGAATGGCTTCAAATGCAAGCAAATAGATATCTTACGGAACTTCCTTTATCCAAGTAAAAGATTTCCTTGATAGAGGTCAGGATAAACCTAGCTGCAAGTCAGCGAATGAAAGCCTAAAAACCCTAATCTACTTATCCTTCATGCCACTCGAAATAGATTCACTAGTTTGACCGCACAATTTATATCAGCTATCCAGCTTTGCAAGATACACTTAGCTGCCATTTTACCCATTGTTAATCTCTTTCTGATTGTTTCTGGTATCATTTCTCTGTGAATTTATCTAAAAAATCTTAAATCTATTGTACTTTTGTTAATTTAGTCATAAACCTTTTAATTTTGTTAATTAAGTATTAAACATTTTCTAATTTTTTCAATTGAATCCATCCAGTTAATTTTAGCTGGAATGTGCTATTGAGGACGCCAGCCATCTTACACGGCACGGTTGGCCCCAATATGGACAACATTTATTAATTTTATAATTTTTTTAAAATTTATTAAACTTATTATGTTTTTAATTTCTTTTTTTCTCCTTTTCTTTCTGTTCTTTCTTGGCGACTGTCAGAGGAAGAAAAGGGAAAAAATAGAAAGAAAAAAGAAATTAAAAACAAAAAATAATAAATAATTCGAAAAAATATTATAAAATTAATAAATTTGTCCATGTAATGCTAGCGTTCACATCATTGAATTTTGATCACATTTAGCTAGAAGGATTTAATTAACAAAAAGTGAAAAAAATTTAGAACTTAATTGATAAAATTGAAAGGTTTAGGATTGAATTGATAAATATGTAATAGATTTATGATTTTTTGAATGATTCTTTTTAGTATTTGACAAAAATCCAAGGAAATGGATGATTCTTTGTACCATCGCCTAGATTTTTGGGTCATTTTTCCATATGCTTTTAGCATCGAGCCTATCGCCGCACCAACTTGTTTGATCACTCGTTATATCCTTGAGCATATTCATGTTAAATTTGTTGTGTACCATAATCGGGTACTGCGGTCCTCTAAAGCAAGTTCCTCGAACGGAAGCACCATGGTATAAGTTAACTTATAATCAAGTTCTCCCTTCTTTAATAAAGGGCTTGCTTGTAGAGCTTGTAAAAAGTTATCATGTTACGTTATGCACACGCTCTTTGAATATACTCAAAATGAAGAAAGTTATCGTATTACATTATCATGGCAGAGAAAATTCCATAACTCTGCTTTCAATAAGATGTACGAGCAGGGACATAACTTGTGTAAATGAATAAAATCTCATTCACATGGTTGTCCGGATGCAGGCACTATGAATATGTAATGTACGGTCGTTGATTCTTGAGGCATTGCTTGAATGGTCTAGTGTTTAATTTAGATACGGCAAGTTTTGTAGACACGCTAATAATCTCTTACTTATAAGGTTACTTCTATCTAGAATTAGGGTTTGATAAGCAACATCACAGAAGTCAACTCGGCGTAATTTGAATTTTTTTTTCATTTAGAATAGAGCGACATTGTGAGATCGATCCACTATAGAGAACTTGATTGAATAAAGAAAATTCGAGTCTCGAAAAAATTGGAATTACAACACGAGTTGGGGAGCAGAAACCGAACTTAACCCTAATCATGTAAAAAGAAAAAGAAAAAGAAGTTTTCACACAAGCACCGAAGTGATAACGGGTTGCAAAAGCGAAGCTTAGTCACAAAGCAAGTTTAGAAAGTGGATTAAATCAAAAAGCGATCCCAAGGAGCGTTTCGAGCGGAAGCAACGGAATCCCAAAAAAGCAATATACCTTGGTTTACTTCCACACTCGTCAACTTTCTTTCACTTTTTTTAAAATATTTTCTCTCTCATTATTATTATTATTGTACGTATTGGGCTTTCTTTCTACTGTTTATGTTCTCTCTCTTTTTCTTTTTTTATATTTGAATTAATCGTGAGGCTTTCGTCCTAATTTTGGGCGCCGATTCCTTAGCGCGATCCAGGGGCGCCAATCGCGCCTTCCTTTGCGAATTGTCATATATGACCCCAAGTGGAGATTAACCAAAGCACGAACGAAAAAAAATAGAGGACAATAATCATAGTAGTTTTATAATGACTTTGACCAAAGTGGAGTCGGAAAAACGGCCACGAAATTTCAAAAAGTAAGGCGGCGAATCTTCCGGTTTTTCGGTTGTTCATCATACCTAAAAAGGAAGACCATTTCTCTATTTGGTGGGGATAAAATTAGGCGAAATTGGTGCTCCACTTTTTTCTCCCGCCCACGAGGCGGGCATCAGGATGCACTTGTCGGGCAAACCCTAAGCACGGCCGCGAAGATTAACTCATGCGCGAGCCTTTGTCGTTGTTCTGTCAGGAGTACAAACAGCCACGAGCCGATTAGGAGTACGATGTGTTGGTTTAATATTCCATCCGGGTCAGATTTATATCGGTTTAATTCTCACTAAGTTAAATTGTGATGTCTTAGAACACGGAGGGGAGAAATTACATATATTAGGACTCTTCATATATCGTACTTCACGTGAAAATGTTCTTAACCTTAAATTGCTGCGTATCTCGAGGGATATCGCTCAGCAAAGTTCTATGAATCCGCCGATTGAAATCACGGAAAGTTCTACAAATCCGCTGATTGAAATCACGGGTCTTTCTTTTGAGACAAGCAACTTTTAAACAGTAATGGTATCTTTCGGATTTTCTTTCTCGCAAGTGACTTTCTCAGGTGGTTAGTCCTTGACTGCTTGATTAACTTAAGTCGTAAAACGTCGGCTGCTGTATTGCGATCGAAGAAACAAATACCGGGTTCTCAAGTTCGAGTTCCCTCTAAAGTATCTTGGCTAGTCTTGGTGTAGTTGAATTTCTTTTGAGCAATCGGCCATGAACACGAAATCTTGTTCGACCGTGCTCGGAAGCTAGCGCGCGACGTCGCCCTTCTTTAGCAACGAAAAGACTTCAAATATGGGGAACATTATAGTAGAAAAACATATAAAAGACACGGGACAAGCACGATGTCTGAAAGTGAAGGATGACCAAAGAGACGAGCGACAATATGAAAGAAATGACTTTGTAAACGAGGATACAAACAAGAGGGACCAACTCGCCTTTTTCTAAGGCATCTCATTGCGGCTCAAAAACGTAGGATTAACGGATATCGTTGCAAGATTAGTGGACTGACTTCCGAATCATTCCAAAATCCTCCCCAAAAAAAAGTAAAAGGACAACGAGAAAAAAAAGTTAAAAATTTGGGAGCATCATGAGCAACTCCCCCTTAATTTACTACGTGGTCAACACTCAATGAGACCCTCAACGAAAAAAGCCTAACATTGCGGTCGGCGATTGGCCGTGCTCTCCCTCTATATAATGCCTTAGCCCTATCCGAATCAAGAACCATATCAGCTAAAGTCACAAATCGGAGAAGCTAACATTGCGCTTTAGCGGATAACATTAAGTCACAAATGGAGACGAGGGTTTCTCTGTGGCTACCATTGTTGTTGTGCTCTGTCATGTGCTTAGGCACCCATGTTGTACAAGGCAACCCGAATTACAAAGATGCTCTCGCAAAGTCCCTACTGTTCTTCCAAGGCCAGAGGTCGGGGAGGCTCCCCACCAACCAGCTGCTAAGCTGGAGGTCCACCTCCGGCCTTTCAGATGGTGCCCTTGCCCATGTAAGTCTACTCTCTTGTGTTATGCGTTGTTGTGTATCATCAGTCTTTTTGACAAAGAATGCTCCGATTAGCATCTTCTATTCCAATGGATTTAGCTTCGAGGGCATCAAAGCAATTTCAACATGTACTTGACGTATGGCCAAAAACATTTATTCAACTAGATCTTTATACCGACCTCTTTGCATGCTTGGAAAGGTTTTAAGCAAAGCGCAGTTACTCATCATGCATGATGTTCTTTTCTTATATTTGTGGGATTAAAGCCATCCTATTCCTGTATGATAATGTTGGTGGGTAGGATTGTAATGATGTGAATTGCATGCATGGACAGTGACAAAATGTGCATCAATCACGTTGTGTGGTCCAATTGCCATCAGAACTTTATCCCCCAAAAGAGCACACGTAAACCATATTAGATCCTAAACAAAGTAGGACTTTCTGCACGTGCCGTAAGTTTTTCATCTTTTTTGGTGGCCAGGTGAATTTGGCAGGAGGATACTATGATGCTGGAGACAATGTGAAGTTCAACTTCCCGATGGCCTACACCACCACCATGCTCTCATGGAGCACCCTCGAGTACGGCAAGCGCATGGGGGCTCAGCTCCCCAACGCAAGAGCCGCGATCCGCTGGGCCACCGACTACCTCCTCAAGTGCTCGACGGCAACCCCCGGAAAGCTCTACGTGGGAGTCGGTGACCCCAACGTGGACCACAAGTGCTGGGAGCGGCCGGAGGACATGGACACGGTTCGGTCCGTTTACTCGGTCTCCGCAAGCAACCCAGGCTCCGATGTTGCGGGCGAGACTGCAGCTGCCCTTGCCGCCGCCTCCCTGGTCTTTCGGGTGGCCGATCCCAAGTACTCGAAGTTGTTGCTCCAGACTGCAAAGCAGGTGATGCAGTTCGCTATCCAATACCAAGGTTCATACAGTGATTCACTCGGTTCCACCGTTTGCCCATTTTACTGTTCGTACTCGGGATATAAGGTATAACTTTTCTTTTAATGCTTGATTATGGGTGTTAGTTTCACCGTATGCATTTGGCTCATTGAATTGTCAATCTGAAGAATTTGGTCTATCGTCACGAATTACCAGGATGAACTGCTGTGGGGAGCTGCATGGCTTTATAGAGCAACGAATAATGCGTACTATGCCAATTTCTTGAAATCTTTGGGGGCTAACGATGGCACGGACATTTTCAGCTGGGACAACAAGCTCGCCGGAGCTCGAGTTCTGCTTTCGAGGGTATATCCTACCCCATAAAATATATATTATTGACAACTGTCCAGAAGATTTTCAACAAAACAGTCTCCACCAGAACCCTCTTTCTATCCACTCTTTCTATCTAGCTCAGGACCGTTTCCGACAAGAAATTAGGACACGCTTGATTAAGCATTGTAACAAACCCGTAACTGTCTTTCTTCAGATGGCGTTGTTGAACAAAGACGGTAGCTACGACCAGTTCAGACAACAAGCGGAAGATTTCATGTGTAGAATTCTCCCCAATTCTCCTTCTTCCTCCACACAGTACACTCCAGGTATGTACTTTTCTTTTATCCCACATGACAATTAGTAGTAGTTGAAGGACCATATTACAAGTTGCAAGCTATTTAGAAACTTGATCACCACGAGCTTATGGCCGAAGTGCAGGTGGTCTCATGTTCAAGCTGAGTGAAAGCAATCTCCAGTACGTCACGTCCATAACATTCCTGCTTACAACCTATTCTAAGTACATGTCCTCTGCAAAACACACCTTCAGTTGTGGCAACATGGTCATCACCCCTAGCACTTTGAAGTACCTTGCCAAGAAGCAGGTCTCTCAAACTCCAGCTCTCTCGTACTTATCTCTCTCTCTCTCTCTCTCTCTCTCTCTCTCTCTCATCCCCGGAAATTGACTACATTCTGGGAGTGAACCCTCTGAAGATGTCATACATGGTGGGATATGGAACCACATTCCCCAGGAGAATTCATCACAGAGGATCATCCCTGCCATCCCTGTTGAGCCACCCGCAGGCAATAGGCTGTCAAGGTGGCTTCCAACCATTCTACTACACATCAAGCCCGAACCCCAACATCCTCACTGGAGCCATCGTCGGGGGTCCAGACCAGAATGATGCTTTCTCAGATGACCGGACTGATTACAGCCACTCTGAGCCCGCAACGTACATCAATGCAGCCATCGTTGGACCTCTGGCATACTTTGCAGGAACATACTCAGCTTGAGTAAAAGAATTTGCATCCCAAGGTTTACAAAGTTCATTAACTTTGAATAGGTCAGTGTTGATGCTGATGAACTAGCTAGGAGGGATCTATAGTGCCAACCAAGTGTAAATGAAGATCCCCTGGCCTTAGCATGATTCGCTAATCTGCAGTTAATGATCAGTGTGTCTTGTTCTGTTTTCTTAATTTTATAATAACAGATTCATTTGACATATTCTATCAAAAAAAATATTAAAAAACACCACAAATCATCCTGGCCAAACAGAAAATACATAAAAGAAAATGCAAGACTCAAAATTAATTTTAAGTTGCTTGAATTTTTGTTCCCAATCTTGATCCATGACTTCATTTCAAGGATATTTACTGCCCGCTGAACCCAGGAATGTCCAATATAGCGACTATGACAGAAAAGATGATGCAGTCTCATCCAAGATAGATGCAGATCATAGTTCAGCCAATGCATCAACGGATCTACAAGTGGTATAAAGGATGACTACATCTCCAAACAAACATCACTAATTCTTGACGGATCATCTCCCCAGAAAATAAAAAGTTGAAAGAGAGAAGCAGGAGATTTGTTTTCAATTAGAAATTACCACTTTAACACTGCAAACTATCTATTTCCTGCTCTTGAAACATATTCTAGCAGCATCCTTTCACTCCAAACACCCCCAAAATGCCATTTCAAGTCATGCTTTTGACATTTTTCACTCCAAATAAAAGGGGGAAAGCCTGAGTTTATTCACAGCCTATCAAAAGAAAATATCAACAAAAAGCGGCATAGAAGCAGAGGCAAGAACTGCACTGCTTTACAACAAGCTGAAAGCCACCATTAGCAAGATTTACGGTTCAGCGACCAAAAGAATATCCAATGCCAAAACAAGGAATATTGAACTTCACAAATAAAAACTAACTAAAATACTTCTACAACCAAACGAACTACTTATGAACAAGTCTAGCTCTGGCTGCTAAAGCAAATGTCACAAGACTTAACATCTATGCTAATTTGCAAGGAGGACTAACCACCTGCACTACCCCACTTTCAATCAAGACAACACCCAAACCTAAACACACATTAATTGACTACCAAGCTACACGAATCTGATAAGAATGGTGATGGATATTGTGAAACTAGCTAGCTTGGCCATTAATAGGAGGGATAAGACACCGGGTTACTTGTATCATAACGGCGTGACCTACTGTGGTTAATGCTTTCCAGGGTTGCTCCAAGAACTCTTCGACTGTACTCATAACTACTTGAACGAGATCCAAAGCCATTACGTTCTTGTGTCATACCAGTAGGAACAGAAGCTGAACCGAAAGAGAGAATAGACCATCAACATAAATGGAAAAGACAAGTTACATGCATGCTCAACATACTATACCTACAGAGATAAAATATGTACATTACCGTGAGAATGGTTATCTGAATATGCTGAAGCTCTGCCAGGAGTAGATAACCCAGCCAAATTTTGAGGAATGTCTACACTGTCACTTTCTGGACGGTTGGGTCTTAGATTCTGGGAGGGATTTGCTGCAGAAGTACTTGAGGAGTACTTGTCCTGCCCAGATATCTGCACATCAAATTTTCAATGCCATTATAAAAAGCTAGACTGCAGTATTATTGGGTATACAGTAAAAGTAACCAATCAACCGATTATGATCATTTGAAAATATTGTTAATTATCACAATGATCCCTAATCCCATCTGTCGTCATATCTGACCAACTAACAGTGTTAATGACATTAGAATATAAGACTAGTCTCACTTGAAAGCTTGAGCACAGGGAATACGGCAAACATACATACATCAGAAACAAGGTAAAGCCATAAGAGTAATATTAACCATCTGAAAGTGTCCATTGGCAATGCAAATCCTCGGAAAATCACCAAAAGATGATTCAGCAGGCAGCAGCAGGAGAAAGGAAGAACTACATATGAGACAATGAGAACATACCGCAAATTTAAGTGTTCGATTGTAGAGAGTAACAAGGCCTGAGAACAGCCTAACAGCATAATTGGCTATTTCCTCTGTCTCATACTCTGCAAAAGCATAACCTTTGGGCTTCTCTGTCTCCTTATCACGAGGAACATACAGTTCTACTACCCTTCCTGCCTGTATCAAAATGTCGTACAAGACTCGTTCACTCACCCTCTCATCCAAGTTGCCTACACAAGATGGAAGGATATTATGTTAGCACCACGCAGCTATACTGCTGATAAGAAGAATCAACAGTAGCAACACTTCTTCAAAATATTTCAGCTCCAAGAAGTCAATTGCACCACAAACTAAACAACAGAATTCATCAGATGTGAACATTGCTGGAAAATAAGAGTCAGATAAAGGAAAATGCAAAGCAAATTGGATTGCAGAATTCCCAAGACATTCTGTTGGACCAGAAAAACATCTCTGATAACCCAAAAGGAACACTTTAGTACCTCTACTTGCTTTGTCTGGTCTGAGCATAATCATTCAATTGTAAGGGTGCTGCCAAAGTACTTTGCCTTCCAACTTCAACTTAAAATATCAGGAGGAGAACTGGTCAAGGGGCTAGCATTGCTTTGTAATGCACAAAGAACCATGCACCGACCAAATTACAGATCATTGGGCCAATCGCGAATTAAAAATTTCATAACTAGAAGAAACTGAGTATCCAGGTATATGTCCATATCTTAGGGTAGAGGCGGCAAAAGGCATCCAAGTTCTTTTTTCTCATTAAAAACCAAGACATTCTATCAATGTGCTTTGTATCAATACAGATACACCCATTACAGTATACATCATATCATTGATAAAACTGATTGCCCAGTCTTATCATATCAATCCTAAACAAAGAAGTCCACAAAGGTTTCTTTGAATTTTCCCAATTTCCAAGCATCGCGAATCAATTTCATAATTAAGCAAACCAGCCAAGACAAAAGAAGAAGCTGGGCGATCATCAATCAGACAAAGACCTAATAGGAAATCCGATTCTCAAACCCCAGGCCCAAAATCAAGATACTCGCACTGCAGCCAACCCAAAAAAAAAATAAAAATCCCCCTTTTCTCTAAGACCATGAACACGCGACGTTTACAGATAAACCCTAAACGATCCAAGAAGAACGAGCAACACCTAACGCCCGAAGACTCGGTTTCGAGAATTTCAACATCCCCTTCGACCGAAGTAAGAAGAAATCAAATTGCGCGACGAAAGAGGGAAGGAAAAAAGGGAAGAAGTGACGTGACTGCGGCAGAGAGAGAGAGAGAGAGAGAGCTCAGACTGACCTACATAAACAGTGCGATCTCTGTTCGCGGACATTATCGCCTTCTGGATCGTCGCTGCCAAAAGACACTCTGGTTTGGTCCGGATCTGAAGGGAGGAGGAAGAACAGACTCGATGAGCGAAATTGATAGATAAAGCTGCTGCTGCTAATGCCAATAAATCCAACGTTCCATACACAGATACGGATGGTCGGTGCCCAGTATGGGGATCTCGACCCCCCTCATTGGCTGTCCCTCCAGAATTTTCAAAGTTTCAAAATTGGGTAATTATTACATAGTGTCTATTTATTTATTTATTTTTAAAATAACATATTATAGTATTCTTTGAGGCACTTATCATTAAAGATCATTAATTACGTTTTGGTAGCGAGTGAGATTTTCCAAATGTGGTATAGTTTGATTTTCAAGGTTAAGGGGAGATGCATTAACAAAATTTTGGGATAACTAAACTAAAAATTTTAAAATTTATCATGAAAATGCAATTAGATTTTAAGATTTTCAAGATGCAATGAAATTCAAATATTTATCACAAAAATGCAATCGAGATCTTAAAACTTTTAAATATTACAATTAATAGAATGACTTAATTAGATAAATTTGAAAAGAAAGGTTCATAAGTAAATGGATTTAACTATTTTGATCACTTAAAATAGGAGTAATAGTGTAAGAGGGAAGACCTGGGATGTCGAGTGGAGCATTAACAAAGTCAAGACACTCATTGACTTGACTACTTACAAAATACGTTATGGAGAATTTTATGGATCCATTGACCCAGAACCCTGACCTAGTTAAAGTGTCATGACTGGCAAACGTCATCTTGAATATGTTAAATAAGCATGATTACTGTTAAATTAGGTAACTGGCATGACTGCTCAACCGATACCGATTAGTACGCTGAACTTAGATTCGAAATTACCAATGTTTTACACCATCTGGGAATTTGCAGTATCAAAGGTCCAAATCATCAAACAATCTGAGGACCCGGCACCTTCTTGAGGCAAAATCAAACTCCAGCATCACTGGAACCGACAGTCAACATCTCAATGGGAAGTGTCCGTTGACTTAAGGTCAAAAGATCAAAACGAAAAGTTCACCAACTTGGTATTGATGGATGTTTGTGTTGGAACTCTAATTATTTACCTCGGTCCACAACGTAGAAGACACTTTCCGTTGTTTTAAAGCTACAACTTTTGCTACTGGAAGCATTGGTCTCGAGTTGACATTGCCTGGATCCGCTGGTCACTCGTAGCATCTCGATACGTGTGTATGTCTCCTTGCCATTTTGTTGCCTCATCCGCATGTCTGAACTTGACTTTCTAGCAGTTGCAAGACCCCTGTATTAGGAGGAAATGCCTGAGGCTTTGCGCAGGCCCCCCAACCCCGGATATCACTCAATTTCTTTGGACCAAGGATCTATTCAAACATTTCATCCTTATGGACAGTTATATCTCCCTCCTACATGAGCGTTCTCTGAGATTAAGTTGATCCTACACAAGAAAACGTGCATGGAGTCAAAACTAATAACATGTTTATTTGTAATAATGTAAGTACTAGATATTGTAACAACTTCCATACTGCACACAGGATCCATACAAAGATGTATTTTTTCCTTGTTGAATTGATCAAGGTACTTGAAATTCTTCAAAAGCCCAGCCAAAATTTAGAAAGGTTAAATATGTGATTATTAGATTCAAAAGTAACACAATAAACATCAATAATGAGAAAAAAAAATGAAATTCTCATGGTGCTCACCTTCATGACCTAAAACGTCAGATGATGTGCCCGCCACACAAGTGCCACCAGATAATGAATTTGGAAAGTGCGATGGAATGAGCTTGAAGGATATTCATGTCGCTTAAGACATCATATCTAACTGCGAGGTACTTGAGCCCTTAAAAAGCCTCCTATGCATGCTAAAATGCTGTAGTATGATCATTTTCTAAGACTTTCAACATCCAGATTGAACATCCTACTTCAGGGGCTCCATGTCCAAGGAGCTAAATTGGGGCTCGATAGAACATTACGTAATTAATCAACAGAAAGTAATTTTTGCTTCACAGAATTCTTACCATGTTATGATGCTGAACATATAAAATTCCACTCAGCCATATAAATCTTGGAGGGGTTGCTCACATCCTCCCAAGAAGGGACTATGATAGAACCTCTTAATCAATCTAGTCATGGAAATGAGTTACCAATAGTCATTGCAAGAACAAATCCTGCTTTTGAAATGGTGGAATCGGTTTGAATCTCTCACAATTATCTCCCTGTTGAGAAGATCTGCAGCTATTTTCATGAAGTTATGGCAATCAACACAAATGCGGATATTTTTCATGATTTTTATTACTCTAGGCAGGCTACTTTCCTTCATTGTTGCAAATACCAAAGCCAACTTCTCACTGTGGTAATACAATTGCTCCTCTTTGTGCTCCTCTTCTAAGTCATGCAATGCCAAGCATGTTTCTGGCGTATAACCCAGCTCTTTCAGCTTCCCAATAAATACATCGAGCTTCGCATATATCTTGTCCCTCAGTGGATGTCTCCTTCCTCCAGATGCAAACTCATGGATCTGATTTCCTATCTCGATCCAGCTTAAACCTGGTTCTTTTTTCACTCTGGACCAATTCATTTCATTTCGAATTAGACCTGCTTCATCAAATCTCCCACCTGAACAACATATGTTCGACAGTTGCACATATCCCAAGGATTTACTAGGTTCCAACTCCTTCAGTTTAACAGCCGCTGTTATTGCTAATTGTGCATTACCATGTTTCCTGCATGCTCCCAGCAGTGCACTCCAGACCACTGAATCAGGTTGCATAGGCATTCTGTTTATCAGTTCCTGTGCCTCGAGAACACGCCCAGCTCTTCCAAGAATATCGACCATGCAAGCGTAATGATCAAGCTGTGGAGCAACACCATAGTCCGTAGACATGGCATCGAATATGCTAATTCCATTTTCCACCAGTCCAGCATGGCTACATGCAGAGAGGAGAGCAACAAAAGTAGTGCTATCAGGTTGGAAGTCCATTTGTACAAAGAGCTGCAATGCCTCCTTACCTTGCCCGTGCAGAGCATAAACTTTAAGCATTGAGTTCCAAGAAACCAAGTCATGAGATTCCATCAGATCAAAAACTTGCTTAGACAAGGCCATGCAGCTACATCTTGCATAAGCATGGATTAAGGAGTTGGCAAGCACTGTATCCCCATCAAATCCAGATTTAATTACTAGACAATGCACTGACAAGGCATGTTTCTCGGTCATAAGACCAGCACATGCTTTTAGGACACTAGAAAACGTATACCAATCTGGAGATATTCCCTCTCGAAGCAACTGGCGAAAGAGGAAGAAGGACTCTTCAGGTTCACGTTCTGCCAGTGCTGTAATGATGCCTGTCCAACAAATAACGTCTTTGTGAGAATTGGTCTCCAAAAAGAGCTTGTAGCAGTCAGCAGCATCCCCTCCAAGATCTGAATAAGCCTTCACCAGTGCAGTCATCACTTCCACTTCCGAGGTAAAACCAGTTTTAACTGTCAGACAGTGTAACTGAAGACAACAATTAAGAGCAAATCCGGCTTCGCTGCTTCCAGACAAGGAAGAAAAGATTCCAAGAAGTGTAGCACGATCAAACCCATATCCTCCCGTATGCATCTGAGCAAACAGATCGATAGCCAGTCTTCCAAGGCCACGGAGCTCAAATCCTGCAATCATTGAGTTCCAAGTGATCAGATTGCGAGACTCCATACTTCTAAACACAGTCCAAGCCTCATCTTTATGCTCATCGAAGCCTCTTTGGCAGCCGCTCGTCTTGCTATACATTGTAATAAGAGAATTCCCAACGTAAAGACACGAGTTCAAAGACATTTTCAGGGCAAGCGCATGTACCTGTCGGCCACGATCACCGTCACACTCCCGGCACGAACTGAGCACGCTGGCGAATGCAAACTCATTCGGGCGGTGATGGGCCAACATCCCCGAGAACAGACTAAAACACTCGTCCCCACGGCCATGCTGGGCATACCCAGAAACGAGAGCCGTCCAGGAAACATAGTTTCTACGTGGCATTTCATCGAACACCTTGCGGGCACACTCCAGATCCCCGCACTTCGCATACATATTGACCAGGTGGTTCGACACGAAGAGGTCCGGCGGGCCATTCTGGTTAAGAAGCATGTGACGATGCAAGGCCCTGCCTTGTTCCAGGCACTTGTGGCGGGCGCAAGCGTGGAAAAGAGCAGCGAAGGCCTTATCGTCAATGGGTGAAGCGAGGGCGCGCAGTCGATCGAGGAATTCCTGGAGCTGGCCTCGGGTGGAGACCCCGCGCGCCACGTCGAGGAGGCTTTTGCAGTCGGGAGTTTGGTATCGCGGAGTCAGCGACACGAGCGAGGACAGCTTGCCAAGTTGGTGCGACATCACCGTCTGAAATGCTTCAAGATTACGACTTTCTCAGCTCGCTTCGCATGGCGATCTCCGTCGTTACAGCAGGAGCAGCATCTGATTTTCCTCCGCGCGATAAGAGCTTTCTTTCGCTTGGAGCGGAATGATGATAGGAGCGAGCGAAAGACTTTTTCAGGACGGCTGGGTCGGTTTGTGCACCATGGACGTTCCGATCCTGTTCAATATTAGATTCAACGTGTATCAAAAGTTTAGTATAATATTTTTTAGAGATAATAACGATAATATTCAATAACAAAATTACATATTTGACTAATGTTTAGGAATCATTTTTGTATGCTTATTCTAAGATTTATTACTTTTTGGTTGACAAATTTGATTTTACATATAATAAAAGAGGATAACTTGATGGATGACACGAAGGAAAGCAAGATTTTTGATGCTATGTTGATTGAGGAGATCAGTGACGAAAACTTCAGCAAGCAGAAGGCTTTCTTTACTCCCTTCATCGAGTCGCCGCTGCCTTCTTCTCGTCCTTGCCATTCGCCATTGCTGAATCAACTTCCAATGTAACAACCTCGCTTACCTTAATACAACTTGCATAAATCTTGCGTTGTCCAAACCCTAATCGAGATCTCCTTTGTCTCCTTCGCCTCCTGCTTGTGTGAAGTCTTCCTCGCTGATCTCCTCAATCGAAATCGCATCAGAAATCTCGCCTTCCTCCACATCTTCCATCAAGTTCTCCTCTTTCCCGTATGCAAAACCCAATCCGGCAACAGAAAAGTGACAAATCTTCTCCAATTGATTCCAAGTGACAATCAATCACTTTACTTCAACAAAATCAAACTAAATGCATATCAATTACTTCACAAATTGAATCATGTGTAGAGCCCAAACATAATTTAAATATTTCAAATCTTATTTCGATGGCTCTTGTATTTCGTTATGGGATTGATCTATCATTAGTTTATATAGTCAAATATCTCGAAATTTTTTGTCTGGGAGATTCTTTTCCAAATTCACTCCATTTCTTTATTGCGAAGATTTTTGTGGTAAAATAAAAGGCACCATTATTGATTAGGCTGTATTTGGTCATATAAATTCAAATTGGATAAGATAGAATAAGGTATGATTAGAAATCCTTAGAATATCCTTTGAATCATAAAAATATCATATCATATGTTTGGTATAACCTAATATAGAAGTGAAAATTTTTAACTCTAACCATCACTTCCGACACTCCTATAATGCCTTGAGTCTGTCGTCTCATCTGTGGCCCTCTCGATTGGCTTCATCGTGTTCACCATTGTATATGCAAACCTCATGCAAAGGTCGCAATCCCCTTTTCTCTACATCACAGAGGCGCAAAGATAGTGATCAAAGGAGTCTATTTGAGTTGCCTTTTAGTTGGAAACCTGATCTTCCATTTGGGTTGTGTTGAATTGCTCACTTAATGATTTGCAAAAGAGTATCATTCACTTGCCCGATATGGACCTGACACCAAAACAAAAGTACTCGAAAAGAAATATGAAAAATAATCGACACTATATATCATTTTACTTGCATGGTCCTCGCATAGATATAATTTTGATTTATAATCACGAGCCCATTTCAATACTAGAAACAAACAGTCAGAAATGATATATCTAGATCCAGGTTTCTCCTATCTTTGTTTCAAATTTCTTATCTGTATATATTTAGATTTATCTGGTACGAAGAACTTCGTCAAACATTAAATAGGACCATTAATTATAGGATCGTGCTATTCACTTGTGAATAATGTTGCTGTAGCAATAACGAGACTCTTTAATTTTTGAATTTCGTACAATGCCACCTGTCAACTCAAAGATGCCCATAAATCTCGCGCTCTGCATGGATGACGGGTTTTTCACGGAAAACTAGCGGGAAGCCGCGCGCTCTCCAAGGCGACATTGTGTAGGCCCGTTTTAATACTTTTTTTAATCATAATATTTCTAGCTTGGTATTTCCATATGAAATTAAATTTTAATTATCGATCATCTCAAAATCACGTAGAAGTAGCAAATCTTATGTACAACCTATACAAGGATAATTACACAAAAGATCTCTAACTTTTCTCAAATATACAATGTAACCTATGAATTTTAAATTTATTTAATGTGGTTTTTGAATTTTTTTTAATACAATATTCAATCTTATATTATATGAAAATATTCAATTTTATTTTTCACTAATTCAAGTTAATGAAACTTGTTGATCTAGCTTCCAATTCGGTTAGTTTTCAAATAAAAAATATAATAGTTCGTGCCATCAAATAATATAGATAATCATCTTCCAAATTAAACAAATTAATTTTTTTTTCATTCTATTGACATATTCAAACTATTAGGCATATATGTCGTAGCAATTTTGACTATTTTGTATTTCAATTCATTAGGAATTTGTTCTAGCATATCACAAGTTTGCATTTCAATAATCACTCAAAGTATTTTCTTGAAATATCTGATGAAACCATTTCACTGCATTTGTTTATATAGATATTTGGGTTTCAACTTTACTCTGATGAATTTTGTTTGCATAATCGAGAGTATCCGCTTACTAGAAAATTTTTAATTGCAATACTCATGAAATAGTGCTAAAATGCATTAGACCTTTTAACTCATGCACCAAGTAATTAAGATTGTCTATTTCTATTTCCAAGATATTTGTATACATTTTCATTTAGTGTTTCACATATTTGTATGTGCATGAATAAAACATATTTTTTTATAATTATTTCATGACCCTTCCAGTTAAGTTAGGTTAAATGGATATTCCCTTTTAAAGTTATTCATTTACATATCTCAGATTCAGATTTTCAGATTTGTATATTGTCGTTATTTTTCAAAATTTTGTCCTTTCTTTGTTTGGGCCGTTCCATGGTGAAGGGACGGCAATTTTTCATTCGCCTCCCTTTTCCGGTTGCAATTGAAGCAAGATGACAAAAGCCAATTCAATTCTATCATATTCCTTTCTTGTTATTTTGCTTCTAGGGGAGGATCTAGTCGAGTCAATACAATATCAAGATCAAGCTCGAGCTCGAGCTTGATTAAATATCAAATTTTAAATTGGAGCTTGGTTTAAATTAAAAATTCAGATACTCAAGCTTGACTCAATTAAAATATGATTATATATATGTACTTCCAACTTAATAAGCTCAACTTTTTTTTTTTTTTACGTTTTAATATATGATGTTTCAATATGTAATTTTGCAGATCTTTGTGCCTATTTCTGTAATTAAAAAATATTCTTTTTGAAATATAATGAAATTTGGATTGAGCTCGATTATCCTTAGCTTTTAGAGTTAAGAATTGGCAAGCTCGAATTCAACTCGGCAAAATACTTGAATAGCTCGAGTTCAACTCAAAAATAGACTAGTCAAACCCGTGTAATCATCGATTCAAGCCCAAGTTGGGCATAAAGTTGTTTAACTCAATTTCATCCCTATAGATTAAAAAAAATGTGATTATTACATAAATGGTAGATGAAATTTGCCAAAATGTGCAATGTTGTCTCCTAATTTTAATTTATTTAATATGATTCTTGAACTTTTGGTAATTATTAAATCTAATCACCTTACATTTTATGAAAATATATGAGATAATATTGAATATTTTTATATAATTATAAATTAAATTGAACATGTATGAAAAATTTAAGACCATATTGAATCAATTAAAATTTTATGAATTATATTAAATAAATTAAAAATTGATAGATAACAATATACATCAAGCTAAAGATTAGAAATTATTTGTATAAAGAAACTGAAAGTATTTTTTCAGTAAAATAATGCCTTAACATCAAATCATCGTCCCCTGTAAAATCAGAATCTTTTTGTTTTTATTTTATCAAGGGTCGTGTAAAAGGGTGACAGCCCAGTCCGCTGGCCTGGCGGGAGAAGCGGAAATGCTTTGCGGCCTCCAGCTCATCATGCACATGATTCAATGCACATTCCCGAAGGCCGCTCCTGTGTCTCGCCTTGTTGCCCCTCGTGTCGGTAAAGTCACTGACCGTCACATGGCATCCCCACGTCCTCCACGTCGGCACATTGACTCCTTTGGTATTTGAGCAAATGCCCATTCATTTTTCGTTTGGAAAATCCTCCATCCTCCGTGACATCTCATGTTACGTCCTTCACTTCTAACGATAAAACCTGCCGTTTATATTCTAAAAAATAAATATTAAATGATTCAAATTGAGGTGCACTAATGTAAAATATATTTATTTCACGAAAAATAAATATTTTTTTAAAATAATCCTTTATATAAATAAATAAAAGAAAAATATTGTCATAAAAAATACTTAGATACGAATCATTAATGTTAATGAAAATATTTTTTACTAACTAATTATTTCAAACGATATATATGAATTAAAAAAAACAATTTAAAAAATGTTCATTTTTCATGAAATATACAAAGTCATGTAGATTTTTAATGTTTTCTTCTTTAGTTGGGTTTGAATTGTTATACAAATAATCTTGATGTTCCGATAATCAATCAGTCGGCATGCGCAGAGCCTTTTGACGTGGAGACAACTACGTTTTCATTTATATATTCGTAGTGGCGTTTGCCTCGCTTCGAGACAGTCATCCTATTATTTTAATTTTTATATATTATGGTCCAACGTAGAATAGAAACATTTTTTTTCCTCGAGGATAGACTTCGTCGACGTCGGGCAGGGGCGGATGAAAAGATGGGGTGGTGGTTTGCTCGTCGCCACGTGGCTAGATCTCACTCCACCCTCCAGCTCATTGCATCATCAGTAGAGGTGTAAACGGTTCAGTTCGGTTCGATTTTTTCAAAAAACCGAACCGAACCGAACCGAACCGATAAGCGACCGTCCTGAACCGAACTGAACCGAACTGAATTTTCGGTTTTCCTATTTTTACTTTGTTTATTGAAATTTAAGTAAAGAAGAGATGATAAAAAAAAAAGATTATTCAATTTTTATTAAGAATTCTAATTCGGTTCGGTTAACCGAATCGAAAATATTAATGGTTATTTTTCGGTTAATCAAACCGAAACCGAACCGAACCGAAAACATTCGAAATTTTGATTCGGTTCGGTTCGTGGCTAGATCTCACTCCACCCTCCAGCTCATTGCATCATCAGTCAACTTCTCATAGCCTTTTGACCAGGAAAAAAAAAAACTTCTCGTAGCCGGTTTCTTTTTGTTTTTTTTTAACTGCTTAGGTGAGATTTCAATTGTCAAGGGTCTCTACCAAGAGACATTAGTTTGTGGTGCCTTGTATAGTGTCATTTGCATCGTTGCATGTCAATAATTAAAAAAAGAACTCTTACCCGATTTAATGAGTAAGACAAATATCTTATTCTACAATAGCATGATTGAATTATTTTTTTATTTACCCTATTTATAATGTTCGATGATAAAGTCGAGACATGACGAGTTCTCTAATCGATAATAACCCACAACCCTCCATGACAAAGACTAGTTGAAACAAGCGCGACTCTCATGAAAGCGAAAATTCTCATTATTATGCCTTTTTCCTATTGTTTATTTAACATTTTAAATGGAGTTAATGGTTCAGGTGGATTCGTTCATTCACGCATACATCCTCGATAATAGTTTATGAGGAAGAAGGGATCATCCACAAACAACGAATCCACAAGACAATTAGATGACGAGTTCAATTAGAGTTTTAGTGAAATGGAGCCCATGGATTCTTTATCCATAGTAGTTTAGCAATGGACTAAGAAATCTTTAATGAAAAAATGATTAATATTACGAAAAATCTTAAATTGGTACAAATGTGATGAATTTTTCAAAAACTAATTTTTTCCCCACAAAAAACTCTAAATTAATATATTTGTAATAAATTTAGCAAAAAAATCAAAATTAATATATTTATGACAAATTTATCCTTATCATAAAAAACTACAAATCGGTATATTTATAATAAACGTTGAGTTTATAACTTTGAATTAGTATATTTATCAACTGTTATATATCTTCCAACTCAATAATTTGAATATAAGATTTAAAATATATTAACGATGGGTATACTCAATATAGATATTATTAATTTAGTTTTTTTTCAGTAATATTAATTCAAAAGAAAAAAAAAGAGTGGTTGGTGGCGGACAATTAACAGCATGCCCTGTTATCGTAGATAAACATTTTCCTTCGAAGGAAAGAAATCCTCACTGTTCTAAACACCATCAACGCACGCTCGTGTTAAGCCTCCACGCCCCGTACATATATACACGGCGCACTCGACAAGTCGGCATACATTTGTGTTTTCGCACTGGAGAGAGAGAGAGAGAGAGAGAGATTCGACAAGTCGTCGGCGCATGCATATGTTTTCGCCCTGAAGAGAGAGAGAGAAAGAGAGAAGTAACAGTCGGATCCAGTAAAATCCAATCGATCTTCCGAGAGAGAGAGTGAGAGAGAGAGGGATTTCAAACGCGATTTGAAAACAGGGGGACGCGTTCGGCGGAAGCATAAGAAGCGATAGCATCGTAGTCAGCCCCGAGGAGAACGTTACCGGAAACAGAGGGCAACGATGAAAGCGAAGAGGACGAATCCGAGCGCGGCGGCAAACCCACCCGACAACGCCAAGGATCGCCGCTCCCCCGCTGCTGCTTCCTCTCCGAGCCCGCAACCCGCGGCTCCGATCCCCGCCCTCCTCCGCCCGTAGATCCCGCGGGTGCTCCGCATGTAAATCCCGTCCCCTCTCTCCCCCTCTCCGCCGGGCGATCGACCGGAGACGAATCGAAATCCAGGTGATCTGCTGCCGCCGACCGCTGAATCCCTCCCCCCGAGAATTTCGAGTTCTGCTCTGTCCCCCGAGCCGCGCGCTGCGTGTCCAGGATCGGCCTCGCCGGTCTTTTTGAGTCGGCCGAAACGTTGGATTTTGCTCTTTCGAGAGCACTTGAAGTCGACATCGCGTTCGCTGAGATCCGCCGGCTTAATTTCCACCTCCGTTGACGAGAGATACTGTGCGTAGATCAAATTGATGGATGCTTTGGTATGGGTGAGCATGATGGGAGTGCTTTCTCGAGGGCGTCGATGATTGGTCTTATAGTCGCTAGGAAAAGTGAAACTTCAACCGATGCTAGTTGGTAGCTGGAATCGACCTGTTTTGACCATTATCTCTGTTTGTCTTTGCAAAGCTTTTCCTTTTCCTTATAAATTTTCAGTCTTTTGATCCTGGTGGCGATTGGACTCCTATGTGCAATGCTCTGTTGAAGTCTTTCTCGTCCACATCAAGAAAAGGTTGCGGGCTTTGTGATTTCCCGGTCATCTCTGGCATTCCTTTTGTTAAAAGCCTAGTTTTACTTGACGTGTAAGTAGATTCTGTCTTTTATTAATAAGTGGGGGAATGAATGCAACAGACTGTGGATGAAGAACTGGGAGGTGCCCGGTGAATTCATTTGCTTAAATAAAGCCAGAGCAATGGCTGATTCTGCAAGTCAGATCCTATATAACGAGTAACTTTAGGCTTTAGTGATCAATTTCACTGCCGTACCATCTGTCTCTGATGTGAGCTTTGCTTGTTCTCTTTCCCATTTAGATGCCAGTTTTCTTCTATGTGTCTGACTTTGCAGTTTCTCGTGTTGTGGGACTCAGCGGAATGCTTGCATTCATTGCAGGACATTCTTTGTTATTTTCTCATCCTGAGGCTCGAAGATTGATTGGATTGATGCCCGATGCAGAGATCACGCAGAGCTCTTCTGCATAGGAGAGCTTTGGACAGGGCAATGAGCTGTCGAAGTCGATTTTACAAACTTTCTTTGTCATTAGTGTTTGTTCTATGGGGCCTTGTCCTCCTTGTCAGCTTATGGATCAGCCGTGGTGATAGCTACAGACGTAAGCTTCGGAATACCATTGTTTTTGTGTCATGTGGTTGAATTATTAATTTTCCTTTTTACATTCTTCTAACTGAATCTCCAGTGAGTGCAGTACCCACTGTTTTATGAGAGTTCATTTTGAGCACTAGATTATGTTCTGGAATCGAAGCCATCTCTCCTCTTCCCTCGTTGAGATTATAGATGGGCCACTGTCTCAATTCAGCAGAGATATTCACACCAAATGGCTTTTGAGTCTCTAAATGCAGATTGTGTATATGTACACATCAGGCATATATGCGTAGATTCAGAATTAGATTTAGTAAGTCTATGAACACATCAAGTTATCATGCGTCTACCTCTGATAGGTAGCATGTCCTATACCATTATATTAACCACTGGTTACGAGAAGTGGCGTGAAAACGGAAGTAGAGAGCACACGATGCGGATCAAACTGATAGGAAGTGCTAATGTCTGTTACTGTTACAACTTCTGGCGCAAGAACTACCCCTATCCTAGAGATGGGCTGTAAATGTATTTTCTTCTGAGCACATTCTTTCTCTTATCATGAATAGTCTAGGAACTTGCTCCAAGTCTTCTGTCTTATGTGATGTCCTTGTCATTACTCTGGTTTCAGATGGATCAGAGGAACCTCCACCAGCCACATCACCTTTGGCTGAGGAAATGTCAGGACATCATCAACATATTGGACTTGTTGATAGACCGATGTCAGAATCTTCTGTTGATAGCAATGATGATGCTGGAATCACAGTTCCCGAGGGTGAAAGTCGTTCTGCTGAAGGAAATACACACAACTCCCCAACTACTACAGAGTCCCCTGAGACAGAAAGTTTAGGTTCGAATTATGTATCTGGAAAAGATACCGTGGCAACAGACCGCCTATCTCGTGCAGTGCCACTTGGTCTTGATGAGTTCAAGAGCAAGAGTTACAGTTCTAAAAGCAAGTCAGGCACTGGTACGTCTGAAGGCATCATCCACAGGGTGGAGCCTGGGGGTGCAGCATATAATTATGCTTCTGCTGCAAAAGGAGCAAAGGTCTTGGCTTATAACAAAGAAGCTAAGGGTGCTTCGAATATCTTGTGCCGGGACAAGGACAAATACCTGAGAAACCCATGTTCTGCAGAAGGGAAGTTTGTGGTCATTGAACTTTCTGAAGAAACCTTGGTAGATACTATTGAAATTGCAAATTTTGAGCATTACTCTTCCAATCTCAAAGAATTTGAACTTCTCGGCAGCTTGGTATACCCTACAGACACATGGATCAACCTTGGTAATTTTACTGCTGCCAATGTCAAACAGGCTCAGAGCTTTGCTCTTCCCAAACCAAAATGGGTGAGATATCTGAAGTTGAATCTCTTAAGTCACCATGGTTATGAATTCTACTGTACATTGAGCATCCTTGGGGCTTATGGAGTTGATGCCGTTGAAAGAATGCTGGAGGATTTGATTTCTGTTCCGGAAAACTTGCTTGTCAATCAGGAAGAAAATAACAAGAAGAAAGCAGAATCAATGCAGCCAGAATCACCTAATGCTGATGATTTCTATCAAGATCTGGCTCAAGTAATGGAATCTGACATTGTGCCGGAGCAAATCAATGTAAAGCATGACATTCACAAGAATTCACGGGATTCTGTAGAAGAGGGACGTCAGCAAATTGGTAGAATGCCTGGGGACACAGTCATGAAGATTTTGATGCAAAAAGTCCGCTCCCTAGATGTGAATTTGTCAATTTTGGAGCGTTATCTGGAGGACTTGAATTCTAGATACGGAAATATCTTTAAAGAACTTGACAAGGATATTGGAGATGAAAATATACTTCTGCAAAACATTAGATCAGACATTACTATGCTCCTGGACAACAAGGAGGCTATGGTGTGTGAGCCACACGTCACATTCTTTTCCCTTGTCTTTCCTTTTCTGGGTGTTGCTCTCACTTCAGCAAATCCTTAATTTTTGGTTGCAGAATAAAGATGTTGATGATCTTGTAGCTTGGAAAACTATTGTTTCCATGCAGCTTGATAACCTGCTTAAGGATAATGCTGTTCTCAGGTTTCTTTTTTAACTTTGCCTCTTTACTTGATCATTGCTAGTTGTCAGCTTGTATCTCTTACCATAGCACAACATGAGTTTTGCAAACCTTTATAGCAAAAGAAGGAAAAGGAAGTCTAGCAAACTAGTGTTCCTAGTATTTCATGATGCTAAATTTTGACTTTTTTGTTTCCCTAAGCATCGATTGGTAGTGAATTCAGGGGTTTTCACATGACTTAATTCTTGTTCTATCAAATGAACTTCAGATATAGAACATTTTTACATGATACCTTATTAAGAATGTTATTATAACATTTATTATTATTATTTCCATAAAAAAATTTACAAAAAAAGATTGAATTGTGAGAATTGATAAGACTGGAACAAGTTAAGTTTTTAATCTCACTTTAAAATTCATAAATTAAAAATCAAATTACAATGAATGACTCACAAATAGTAATTCAGTCTTCGCTGGTGTGGAAGTTTAGGAAGTAATTATATCCTACATTGACCAACAACTTTGCTGCGTTTATTGAATGAGAACCTGTTTGTACCAAGGCTGCAATGCATTTGCTTTGGTATACATTGACCTATAATGCTGCGTTTATTGAATGAGAACCTGTTGGTGACGAGGCTGCAATGCATTTGCTTGATATATATTCTCAAAAGCATCAGTGCAGGATCCAAGCATCGTGTCAATGCATGGCTTAACTGAGACCTAAGAAATTCCATTAATTTGCAGATCCGAGGTCGAGATGGTGCGGAAGGATCAAACATTGATGGAGAACAAGGGTATTGTAGCATTTCTGGTGTGCTTTATTTTTAGTTTAGTAGCAGTTGTCAGGCTATGTATAGATGCGGCGGTGGGTGTTTATAGAGTGTTGAGTAGCGTTCATACACCAGACAAGCCCGGGAAATTTTGTTGCATGAGCTCTTCCTGGCTTTTGTTGTTGTTCAGCTGTAGCACTGTAATTTTCATACTTTCATTATAGCCGAGGAAAAAATTTTACTTGTTGAGCTTCCTTTGTCAATGGCACATCTGATGTGCACTCACAACTTTTTAAATTGCTGCGCATGTTTATGTAAGAATCGATATTTACGTCCAACTTTCAAAAGAAGACATTTGGCAAACTGGGTGCAGTGACTTCCTTGCGAGGCGAACTATTGGAAAGTGGAAAATGAACCTTATCTTGTGTTTGCAAAATAATTATCATCCAATTTCTTGAGAAATTCTTGAGAAAATGATATTGTTAATTGTCGCTGATAATTCATGCGGATGCAATGTAGCGCTACGAGAATGAGTCAATGGCCGACTAGATGATCTTTACCCTACAATGAAATTGAAACTTCGGAACTAACAGAGACAAGAAAGGAGCAAACAAAGCAGGAAAGTGCAGTCCGAATCTTTTCAATGATTGTACACAGCCATTAAACGCCAAGTTCGTGAGTAGAGTACCAACAACATTGTACCCATTAAAAGCATAATCGGTCTTCCAATTCTCCATTTCGCTGGTCACTCGTCAAAGAAATTCAAGAACACATCGATGGCCCCCTTCCTATTCTAAAGCTGATCAGAGTGTGGCTTTTGAATCTCCAGGGACTATATCGAGCGTAGTGAAATCCTCGACATGTTGTGCTTCGTTCAGTGGTCGAAAACTTCTTCAATTGCCTGAGCCAGGCAAGAATGCATCAATGATTTCTTTGCCCAGAGCACTGGCGCCCACTCCGACTCCCACTGACGTCCCCATCTTCGCCCCAAACTGTGAAAAAAGCGAAAACATCGAAAATTTATAAGCCTTTTGGAGTGGTTTTCGCATCAAATTCATGTAGCCAGTACGTCTTTGTCCCAACCGAGAGGACCTATGCTCGCTCAAGTCATGGCTACATGTAAACGCGATCAAGATTATTGGGATCACTGTACAGACCCCAGTGGAGATGGCTTCATGTTTGCGGTTTAATTCGACGCGATAAATGGATTCGGTTTATTTCATTCACGCAAGACCAATTGTTGGTATGCTAAAATTCCTTACTAGAACAACTTATCTAATGACAATGATGCGAATGCCATCGGTACTTCAAACAATCTCAATATTACCTTCTACTTTAATTGGATCCTTTCGCTTGGATAAAAGTTAGGTCGACCTTGTAAAATTTACTGAGTGGTTTGAGCTGGAAATGCATGTTAGGCTCCGTTTGGCAACATTTCTGTTCCTCAATTTTTCTGTTCTTTTGTTCCCTGGAATAAAAAAAGAACAGAAATGCGTTTGGTAATGCAAACTGATTTTTCTATTCCCGGGAATAGAAAGTTGTTCTTGGGAATAAATTTGGAGTAGAAATGAGAAGTAGAAAAAACTAACTTCTTATTCCTGGGAACAATTTCTAGAAACTATTTCTTGGGAACTTCTCACCTTTATAACACCCGGCCACCCACCCACCGCCAGCCGCCGCCCGCTGCTGGTCGCCGCTTGTCGGCCGCCCCCACCCGCTTGCCACCGGCCGACTGCCAGTCGTCGTCCTTCGCCTTGCGGCCGGCGACCGGCGGGCGGTGGGAGTCGGCAATCAGCGAGCGGTGGGGGGTCGGCGATCAACAACCGGTGGTGGCGATCGGTGACCAACATCGGCGAGTGGCGGCGGCGACCGGCAGCGGGTGGGGGTGCGACCGACGGCGGGTGGGTGCGGACCGCTGCCCGCTGTAGGTCGCTGGTCACTAGCAGCCCTCGCCCACCGGCCGTCCGTCGCCGGTCGCCAGCCACTGCCCCCGGTCGCCGTTCGCACCCCACCGCCATCGGTTGCTGCCCCCGCCCGCCGGTCGCCACCGCTATCAAGGAAGAAAGAAATAAAAAAATTTTGTCAATTTTTTCTATTCCGAGAACAATAAATTTTTGTAGTTACCAAACGCCCTATTTTACTTAGAAATTGTTCTAGGGAGTAGAAATAGAAAAAAACTATTTCTCAAAAGAAACTGTTCCCAAAAGTAGAAATGTTACCAAACGCACCCTTAAAGTCCTACAAATATAGCCTTGAAGCCCCCATGCCAAATCGAGTTGCTTGAGCAACAATCGAGTTCTTTCATAATTGATGGATTTTATTAATAATGGGCTACCCATGTTAGGCTAAACCCAGCCCATTTGAAAAAGACCCATGAGAGAGATAGTTATTTTTTGTGGAAAATAGAAAAGTTGTGGGGAAGTTAACAGTTTTTTAACTCATATGTTGAGAAATCTCCCACTCAAAAACTAAAGGAAAAAGCTCTATCAAGTGTAGATTTTCATCCCGAAATTAAGAACTCTCGTTGTTGCAAAGGAAGAATTTAATCCGTGGCAAATAAGGTATGTCCATTTAAGTAATATGCCTTTCGATCGGTGTTATACGTGTCCTTGGGCCGTTTTCGCATTTTTGGTTGATTGATATTCGATTAGTTCGATATTCGTTTTTTCGGAATCTGTTTCCTTCATTGGTATCAGAGCCTAGGATTGTTGTTGCCGATCATTACTGTAGTTTATAATTGTTTTTTATGGCTGGAATTCAAGCTTAGACAAAGACAAGTGATCGGAGGCAAAAAATCCTGACACCCGATGCACTGTTCGTTCCCCTTTTATGATTTTTCGTATGTCAAAATTAGTTTTTGAATAGACACGGTCGTAGTTCTCGTCGAGATGAGAAAAATGAGTGGTGGCATGCTGCCAGAAGTGGCTGACGTCATGATGACATCGTCTTTCCATTCGGGTGGTCAGTTTGTCCGACCCAAACCCGACCAATGACTTGAGACCCGACCCGAGACCCGTTGACTTGACCAGGTCATCCGTTGACCATTGACCCTTGTTGACCGTTGAACTGCGTTGACCTATGTTGACCGTTGACTTGTGTTGACCATGGTGACCAAAAAAAAAAAATTTGTATTCACTATGGATTATGTGTAGTCCCTTATGTTCTGTATTTGTTGCAGGAACAATGGCTCTCATTCGCATGCGTACATCTATTCGTGCATTTTCAAGAAGACAAAAGAGGAGATCTCAAAGGTTGATAGTTGAGTTGACTAATTATCGATGGGAAAGTGGTGATATAAGGGTACACGTGCATAAGGTCAATAAAAAATACAGAAAGTAATTTGGAAAGGTTATCCCATGCCAGCTTTTGAGATGGTGCGATCCATGATTAACACCCTTCCATTGGAATGGCAAGTGGTGTTCAATCGCCTATGGGATGTCAATGTGGTTCCAGATTATAAAAAGCTTGTAGTGGCTTTTATAAGGGAATACTTTAAGATTGAGGCCTCGAGAACTTTGACCTTAGGAATGGATACGGCCAGGTGGGGAATGAATGTGCATGGGAGAAACCCTAGGGGTTTTCCCTCCGTTTTTCCATGGGTGCCAAATAAGAAACTCAAGCTTTCAAAGTGCTTTTATGAGTCTTTCCCTATTCATAGGTTGTTTTATTGAGTAGTTAAAGTTATGTTTGTTTAGGATGTTCTATGAATATCTTATGTAAATAGTTTCTTCCATGTTGATGTTGTGACTTCTAATGTATTAGTTACGTTATGTAAGAATGTTTTTTCATTAATGGATGTTCAATGTCAATTGCTTTCTATTACTATTAATTCTTGTGGGTAGTTATGGAAGTTTAAGTAGCTTCAAATGACTTGTTTTTGCATAGAAGGTTATATTAATGATAATTTCAATTAAGGTCCTTGGATGATGATTGGAAATAATAGTGGCCTTTTGATTATGAAGTCTTATTTGAAATTATTCATTAATATGATTAGTCTATGCAAGATAGATGCATAAATGATAGGCATTAATGTTTCGTGCATGTATGTCTGATATGTTTAGATCCAATGGCTTCAGTAACTAAGAGTATAGTCGCTGAATTGAACAAATGAGAGAAGCTCAACGGTGATAATTATGAAATATGGCATATGAAAATCCAGTATGTGCTAGAAGAGCAAGAGGCTCTTGAAGCTCTTAACTTGGTTATGGAAGAGCCTGAAGATGGAAACACTGCACAACACAAAAGAGATAAGGATGCATTTGTTGCATGGAAAATAAAGAACTCCCTTGCTCGCATCATGTTGCTGAGTAGCATAGAGAATGATGTCGTGCGAGAGTTTAGGCGTTTTGAGAATGCCAAAGAGATGTGGGAAGCACTGGCAGCAAGATTTGGTCATACATCAGTGACCAAGCTGAAATAACTCACTATAAGGTTTGACTCATACAAGAAGCCTCATGGTCAGTTCATGAAACTACACTTAAGGAATATGTCAAACATGATAAATGAACTGAAGGATGCTGGCCATGTTCTGACTGACGAACAATAAGTACAAGCAGTGATTCGTTCCTTGCCTTAAAGTTGGGAGCATATGAAGGTGCACCTGACCCACAATGAGAACATTAAGACCTTTGAGGATGCAGTACGCCATCTTGAGCTAGAAAAGGATTGCCTCTTGGCGGCAAAGCCAGAAACTGATATTTATTATGCAGGTTCTAGCTCACAAGGAGCTTCGTGCTCCAAGCGTAAGCATCCTAACTCATTCAAAAGGTGGAAAGGCAAATGAGTGAGCTCTTCAGGGAAGAAACCAAGAGTTGACCAACGTGAGAGAGGAAACCATCCTCGTATGAAGAGAATGTCAAGGGTAAAGTGTTACAATTATGGCAAAAAAGGTCACTATGCTCGCAACTATAGCGAGCCAAAGAAGGTAAACACTCCTTGTATTCTTGAGAACTTTGTTTTTGTATCAAGTTCTGTACTTTTAGCTGAATCTGATCCTTTGTGGACCGTAGATTCGGGAGCCATAGACCATGTAGCGAAGGACAGAGGTGCCTTCGTGGAGTTTCGACGAATTCCAACTGGAATGAAATGGATCTATGTAGGGAACAACTTCAGAGCTGAAGTAAAAGGGATTGGCACTTGCCAATTAAATATGCGTGGTGGACGCACTTTATTCCTACATGATGTATTATATGCTCCGGAGATTCGTCGGAATTTAGTTTCTGTATTAGTGTTGGTTAAGTTTGGTTTTAATTTGAACTTCCATAATACTGGTGTTGACTTGTTTTGAGGAACGAGTTACTATGGTTGTTGTTACTTTCTAGATGGTTTTATTGTGCTAGATGTTGACTCTAGTAATGTAAATGTTTATTATTCCCTCTTCACGTCTTCTAATTCATGTGATAATGATGTGAATGTATGGCATACTAGACTTGGTTGTAACATCCTGAAATTCGCGTCCTTTTAGGGAGGAACGAGCGTTAATTTCGTCAATGCATTGTTAGTTGATCTCACTCGGAACTGATCACTCCTGAGATACTGACCTTGAGGGGAAAGGCTAATGAGGATAGAACTCGTGCGACTAAAGAACTTGACCTGGGAAAACGACTCGACCGTGAGACTTGCGTAAGGATGATCCTGTAGTCATGCAGGCCGATTCCAAGGACGAATAGGAGTCGATTCGTGGGCAGAACATAATGGGACGACAGGTGATTCCGCCTACTATTATCGAACCTGCGAACGGCCCTATGTCGATCCTTAGTGATCGTGTACTTTGAAATAAGAATCGATCCTTCGCAATTTCATGTAGTCAAGGACGTCCATGTGTCGAGAAGTCTTGAACGTGAATTTGCACGAGCCGGTTACGCGTGAATCCTCAAAGCCGCCTGTCAGTCTGAGTAGTACCAAAATGGCATTCGGGCGAAATTAACATGGCATGAGAATCTAATATTGGACTTCGAATTTTCGGGAATGTTCAAGAAGGACTTTTGGACGATGCTTCTTAGACAATCGACACTGCCAGTTGAGCCGAGTATTTGGAAAAAGGATTTTCAGACCAAGAAAACGAGCCTATGAGGACGTGGGCCGGGCAAAATCAGTGTGGGCCTCACGCCCAATGTGGGACAGCCACCATGGAAGGCCCGAGGCAAGCGAGTGAGCCCGTTGGGCCAAACCGACCCTTTACCCTTCCGAGCCCATTGTCTAAAACCGAGCCAATTCAAGCCCAATAAATTCCCGAGCCCGTTCCTATTCATTTTCAAGCCAATTTCCTAGGCCCGTCCTCCATTTTCAGCCCAAGGACAGATTGGGAAATGTGCAAGGTGGAAATGACCAAAATGCCCTTGGATATTTTGAAGAAAAGTCAAAAAGGAAGAGAGATAAAATGAGGTTATTGTTTGGCAAGTGGGGCAAGCCTTGATGGCTTGGATAAGGCTTATCCTTCAGCCTTCACTTCACTCTCTCTCTCCTCTTCATCTTCTCCAAAACCGCACAATTCTCTCCCATGGTTTTCCTTCCTTCCTTCTGTTTTTCAGTTCTGACCTTTCACCGAAAATCGAGTTGTTCATTGTCTTCCCGTTGGAATCTCGTCTCGTTCCACCCGCCGTTGTGTTCAGAAGAGAATTTCCGTTTAGATAGCGTCGACCGATCGCCGGAAAGAGCTGCCGATAGTCCCGTATTCCAGCCGAAAGCCACCGCCGGCCTGACCGTTTTCTGACCGCCTGCTGCTGTTCTGTTTTGCTGTTTCGGCCATTTTCCTCCCTTTTCGACCCAATCACCGCCCATACCATCCACAAGTGGTTCCCCCTCGACCCCCAGGTGCCGTTGGTCGCTGGCCCGCCGCTCGCCGGAGCTCCAGGCAGCCCGTTCAACTCCGATCAGCCACTTTCCTCCTGTGCAGTCAGTTTTTCAGAGTTGCAAAGGGATTCCGAGGCTATTGCTGCTGTGTTGAGCCCGGGACCACCTTGGATCGTCGTGGTAGAGGTCCCCGGGTGTCGGGTTCGTCGCCGCCGCCGCCGCGTCCGTGT
Organism: Corymbia citriodora subsp. variegata; assembly: GCA_014858505.1. NCBI lineage: Eukaryota > Viridiplantae > Streptophyta > Magnoliopsida > Myrtales > Myrtaceae > Corymbia > Corymbia citriodora. Next base: position 14,784,326 of record CM026419.1, on the reverse strand, counting down.
CGTCGGCCCGCTTAACGGGTGAGTTTAGCTCCTAATCCCTATTTAGTGCCTAAACTTGCTTAGGGTTGGTTAGTTAGTGTTAATCTTGGTTTTAAGGGGTTCAATTAAGTTTCATTAGCTCTAAGATAGGTGGTTAAGATTAGATTAGTTTAATTTTGCTTATTTAGCTTAATTGTGCTTAATTTGGGATAAATTGTGTTTATGTGATTAGTTAAGCATGATTTGCTTTAATTGAATTGATTAATTGTTTAATTAATGTTTTGTTTAATTTTTGAATTAAATTTTTTAATTAATTGAATTTCGGAAAAATCACTGTTCATAATTACTGTTCACGATTACTGTTCACGGCACTGTTCATCCGGAAGCTAATTTTTGTCTGAATTTGATGTGCTATTGATTGTTATGATTAATTGAAGTACCGATTATTAATTATACTCATGATTGATGATGAAATGCGTGATCGAGTGTTGGTTGGATTTGGATTTTGGAATTGTCGAGTGAGATCGCATGACATATTGCGTGGGTTATCTGAAATGGCATATCACATGAGCATGGGTGATGTTGCATTCACGACAGAGCAAAGATATAAATGGATTGTTTGATGATGTGTTGCATGATCACATTAAGAGAGGGAACCCGGCGTTGCCGGAAGACCGCCAATCCTTATGGGGTTGTGCTGTGGCCGTTTGGTCGCCTGACTTCGGTCGGATGCCTGACGGGGGACATGTGACGGGACTGCGGTAGTGGGCGGGTCCTATGTTCCTGTCAGTTGCGGGGCTGCGGTAGTGGGCGGGTCCTGTGCTCCTTCGGGAATGCCGTCTGAGGGAAGGGATGACCCCTGACGTCGCCGTGCCTCGAGGTAAAGAGGACGAAGCTGGTTTAGCCAGGAACCGCCAACTATAAGGTTGTGCCGTTGGCCCAGGAGGGGGCGTTAATAATCGGAGCATGTGTGAGTGTGAGACATGAGAAAGTTGTGTGAGATGCTCTGATTATTCGCATGCTCTTAAGGTCGTGATGATTTGTGGTACGCACGCATGAGTTGACAGTCGTGCAGGGTGTGGCAATGGCCAGGTGAGATCGCTTGTGACGCGATTCGCATGTGAGTGATGAACTGTATCATCTAACGGCCATGTGCCTTGATTGCGTGTATTGTGCTGAGATTTAACGCGCAGGGCATGGCATACCGGGTAAGGTTGCATGCGAACCGAATATTGATTGTTGGTTGCCCTGTCTGTTGTTGGCTGTTGTTTGGTTTTGGTTGTGGGTTGTTGGGTTGAGTGAGGGGTGGTTCTGGAGAGATACCCCGAGTTGAGTTGGCGTACTAACCGGGGCTTAGGGGGAAGAACTCGCTGAGATTTTATCTCAACCCGTCGTGGTAACCATTTTCAGGTCCCTAGAATGGCGTACCCGCAGTGGAGAATCCTGCCCCCGCTTCTCTAGTGATCGACTCGACGGAGCTTGAGTCCGATGGGTCCGAGTGACCGTGGTGTTGAACCCAAGGGTTCTTCTTGTTTCATTGGATTAGCCTAGTTTCTTTTTGGTTTGGCTTAGAGGATGGATCGGCCCTTTTTCTCGGGCTTGTATTTCGGAAAACGATCCTCCGTTGGTTAATCTAGTAAGATGTATAAATGAGTAGTTGCTGTTGTTCTGGCTGTTCATCCCTCTATCCCTGTTTGATTGTTTGTTTGTCTGGGGATGGTTCGTCTTCCGCTTGCGCTTAACGAAAGATAAAATGAATGGTCGTCGACGGGTCCTGGGACGTCGCTTTCAATCGACCAAGAGAAGGGGTTGTCGCGAGCTCGAGAGTCGGGGCGTGACAACCCCGCCGGTTTTGGTATCAGAGCGAGGTCGAGACTTGGAGTGATAAGGTGCGTGGGATTTTTGGGATAGTGAGATAGGGATGGCTTTTACTTTATGTGCCTGTGATTGCTTTTGTGGCTTCGTGTGGTGGCGGGTTGCTCATAGTCCAGAGTGATGAGCAATCCTGAGCAGTCAGCCCTTAGGCGTAGGGCAGTGTCTGGTCAAACCAGTGCTTGAGGTAGCGTGTAGGCAGATCCTAGGTTAGTTGGGATCCTGCTGGCGCTAGAGACCTTGTTAGGACAGCAAGCTGTGTGCTTTTGTTGTGGTCCTTGTGATTCCCCTAGTGAGAGGAGAGGTCTGTGAGAGACCGATGCCTAGGTGGGTAGAGCAGTTCCTGAGACTGAAGCCATCGAGGTTTAGTGGCGTGGGCGACCCTGAAACTGCGACCCTTTGGATAAGGGATAGTGAGAGGATTGTTACAGTGTTAAGGTGTTCAGAGGAAGACAGAGTGCTTCTAGCGGCCTATCAGTTTCAAGGTAATGCTATTAATTGGTGGGAAGCCACTCAAGGAAGAGTGTTCCCTGAAGGCATAGTTCAGACTTGGGGTGCCTTTCATGAAGCGTTTAATGGAAAGTATTTTTCGAACAGTGCGAGAGAGTCAAAGATGGCAGTGTTCCAACAGTTTCGTCAGAATTAGATGTCAGTGGATCAGTATAAGGCGAAGTTCGCTGAGTTGGCCTAGTACATGCCGAGATTAGTGGAGGACCCTTGGATAGGGTGAGATGGTTCAGAGATGGCTTGAAGCTAGAATTGAAAGTCAGCTGGTGCCCTTGAGTTTAAAGAGTTTTGATGAGATGTACGAGAGGGCCCAGATGATCGAGAAGAACATGATCGAGAGGGCGATCGCATTTGGCTCGCGGATCGTGCCTAATAGAGATAATCGTCGGATTGGAAAGAGACCGATGATGGGTAGAAAGAATCTCATCCCACCCAACAGAAAGTAGATTGTCATGGAAAGACAATTCAGTTTAACCCAGTAGTGAGTGACGGTTTTGAGTTTGTGGGAAATCGAGGAGGACCCTCGACCCCTTTGAAATTCGTCGTTGGAAGTAACTCGTTTATTGGACGAAGGTTGCTAAGGTTATTGGACAACTGAGGTTAATTGGTTAGTTGAAGAATCAAGGATGGATGACTTGTTTGACCCACTTCAAGGAGCTTTGATATGTCCCAGGATAGACCCAAGGATGGGCTATCAGTGGTTGAGGATTAAAAAGGAGGAAAAATTAAAGACGGCATATCGTGCGTGATTTGGTCATTACGAGATTACTGTACCGCCATTTGGATTAACTAATACGCCAGTTGCTTTTATGGATTTGATGGATTGAGTGATTAAGGCGTATTTAGAGCAAATGGTACTTGTGTCTGTGAGCAATATATTGGAACATTCGAGGAATTTAGATGAATACGGACAGCACTTAAGGGTGGTACTATAGACCATTCGAGAGCATAAACAGTATGCCAAGTTTAATATGTGCGAGTTTGGGTTTACTCGCGTTGTTTTGTTGGTCATATGATTTTGGACGAAGGAATTTCTATGGATCTGTTAAGATCAAGGTAGTCATGAATATGTCAGGACTTATGACGGTGACAGAGGTTCAAAGTTTTCTAAGTCGGACAGGTTAGTACAGATGATTCGTAGAAAGGTTCTCTACGATAGCTATGCTTCTGATACGAAGGTTAATGAAGGACGTAAGAATTTGAATGGACGAATAAGTGAAATTTTTAAGAGCTTAAGTATAAGCTGATTACCGCACCAGTTTTGAGGATTTAGTCTAGTATTGGAGAATATGAGATTTGCAGTGAAGTGACGTATAAGGGATTTGACTGCGTGGTAAGGCAACAAGGAAGATTGGTTGCTTACGCGTCACGACAATTGAGGTCATTGGATTTAATGGAAATTGGATAAGTTTTATCTTAATGATTTGAGGATTTGTAGGTATGAGATCATAAAAGATGATCTATTAAATGGCGATAATCTTTGATAAGAATTACGGTGGATGATTTATTGCTCGGAAGTCTTAGATTCGATTAAGATATGAATTTACCAAGGTGGATTATTTCAGGAGATAAATAGGGATTTGAGGAATGGATTTTTGTCTTCGGTGGATTAAGAATTAATTATCCCTTGATGCTAGATGGATGAGTGAGGAAATAGCATGATCGATGATTTCTTCTCGAGGTATCAGAAAGGATTTGAAGAAGTACCCGAAAGCTTTTGGTGCAATGAATGACATTTGGTTTGCACTAATTTTCAAGTGGTTGAGGTGAGTTCTTAGTTTGGTTATTAAATGGATGTGAAAGGAATGTTGAAAGAAAAATCGATAGTTTGTGAAATTCGAACAGCGATTTGATGGAAATTCAGTGAATCAGATTTTAAGTGTCGATAAGTGACCTCGCGGAAACGAGCTCATGGGTTGACGAGTGGGAAGAAGTTTTGTACTTTGAAGTGCTCAGACGAGGTTAAAACCGTGAGGCTTGGTATGAGACAGGTCAAAGCGGATAATACCTCCATGAGATAAAGCATGTCAAAAATGGACTTTTGCTAGTAGTGGTGCAGTTCACAGATGCCCATGACGACTGATCCGAAGAGGGCGGGGAGTGATCGCCGGGGCCAAAGTGCCTGAGCAAGGAGCGACTCCTGGCGGGCTTCTAGGATGTCGAAAGGGACAAAAATGAACTGAACTACGCACTGTGCAAAAAGAGAGTGTTTGTGGGATAAGATTTTATCGGAGCAGTATAGCAGAAATATGGTCAAGTTTGTGGAACTCCAGTCTATGGAACAAGGTCAGAGAACTGGGAATCGTTGGTTCAAAAATGGGTTTAGCAATTATTGAATGCAGTTCAGATTATCAGAGACAGATTAAAGACCGCTCAGAGTCGTTAGAAGAGTTATACAGATAAGCATCGTAGACCGTTGGAGTTTAAGGTGGGCGATCGTGTGTTTCTAAAAGTATCACTGATGAGAGGTATTTCCAGATTTGGTAAGAAAGAAAAGTTAAGTTCGAGGTATGTTGGACCTTTGAAATTTTGAAAAGGATCGGAATTTTAACGTATCGTCTTGCGTTGCCACCGAAGCTTGCTCAAGTACATGATGTTTCCACGTGTCCATGTTAAGAAAGTATGAACCGGACTTGACGCATGTTTTGAATTTTGAGGAACTGGACATAGACGACAGGGTGTCGTACGTGGAGAAGCCGATACGGATAGAGGACCGTAAAGAGCAAGTACTTCGAATTAAGACTATCGCCTTAGTTAAGGTGATTTGGCAATATCATGGATCAGAGGGAGCTACATTGGAAAGTGAAGAAGTGATGAAGCATCAACACCCCCATCTTTTTGAGAATTTGTCAGTAGTTGCAAATTTCGAGGACGAAATTTTTATAAGAGGGGAAGAGTTGTAACATCCTGAAATTCGAGTCCTTTAGGGAGGAACGAGCGTTAATTTCGTCAATGCATTGTTGGTTGATCTCACTCGGAACTGATCACTCCTGAGATACTGACCTTGAAGGGAAAGGCTAATGAGGACAGAACTCGTGCGACTAAAGAACTTGATCTGGGAAAACGACTCGACTGTGAGACTTGTGTAAGGATGATCCTGTAGATATGCAGGCCGATTCCAGGGACGAATAGAAGTCGATTCGCGGACAGAAATAATGGGACGACGGGTGATTCCGCCTACTGTTATCGAACTCGCGAACGGCCCTATATCGATCCTTGATAATCGTGTACTTTGAAATAAGAATCGATCCTTCGCAATTTCATGTAGTCAAGGACGTCCATGTGTCGGGAAGTCTTGAACGTGAATTGGCACGAGTCGGTTACGCGTGAATCCTCGAAGCCGCCTATCAGTCTGAGTAGTACCAAAATGGCATTCGGGCGAAATTGACAAGGCATGAGAATCCAGTATTGGACTTCGAATTTTCAGGAACGTTCGGGACGGACTTTTGGACGATGCTTCTTAGACAGTCGACACTGCCGGTTGAGCCGAGTAATTGGAAAAGGAACTTTCGGACCGAGGAAACGAGCCTACGAGGACGTGGGCCGGGCAAAAACAGTGTGGGCCTCACGCCCAAGGTGGGACAACCACCATGGAAGGCCCAAGGCAAGCAAGTGAGCCCGTTGGGCCAAACCGACAATTTACCCTTCCGAGCCCATTGTTTAAAACCGAGCCGATTCAAGCCCAATAAATTCCCGAGCCCATTCCTATTCATTTTCAAGCCCATTTCCTAGGCCCGTCCTCCATTTTCAGCCCAAGGACAGATTGGGAAATGTGCAAGGTGGAAATGACCAAAATGCCCTTGGATATTTTGAAGAAAAGTCAAAAAGAAGAAAGAGAGGATGAGGTCATTGTTTGGCAAGTGGGGCAAGCCTTGATGGCTTGGATAAGGCTTATCCTTCAGCCCTCACTTCACTCTCTCTCTCCTCTTCATCTTCCCCAAACCGCACACCCTTCTCTCCCTAGTTTTCCTTCCTTCCTTCAGTTTTTCAGTTCTGACCTTTCACCGAAAATCGAGTTGTTCATTGCCTTCCCGTTGGAATCTCGGCCCGTGCCACCCGCCGTTGCGTTCAGAAGACGAAAACCGTTCAGATGGCGTTGGCCGTTCGCCGAACGGAGTCTCCGGCCGTCCTGTACGGCCGCCGGAAGTCGCTGCTCGCCGGACCGTCACTGTTCCGCCTGCAGCAACTTTGTTCCGCCTTTTCACCTGTTTTTCTTCCATTCCAGCCAAACCACCGCCCATACCAGCCACAAGTGGTTCCCCCTCGACCCCCAGGTGCCGCCGATCGCTGGCCCGCCACTCGCCGGAGCTCCGGGCAGCCCGTTCAACTCCGGTCAGCCACTTTCCTCCTGTGCAGTGCAGTTTCCAGAGTTGCAGAGGGATTCCGGGGCTGTTGCTGCTGTGCTGAGCCCGGGATCGCCTTGGATCGCTGTGGTAGAGGTCCCCGGGTGTCGGGTTCGTCATCGCCGCCGCGTCCGTGTCGTCGGCCCGCTTAACGGGTGAGTTTAGCTCCTAATCCCTATTTAGTGCCTAAACTTGCTTAGGGTTGGTTAGTTAGTGTTAATCTTGGTTTAAGGGGTTTAATTAAGTTGTATTAGCCTTAAGATAGGTGGTTAGATAGATGGTTAAGATTAGATTAGTTTAATTTTGCTTATTTAGCTTAATTGTGCTTAATTTGGGATTAATTGTGTTTATGTGATTAATTAAGCATGATTTGCTTTAATTGAATTGATTAATTGTTTTAATTAATGTTTTGTTTAATTTCTGGATTAAATGTTTTAATTAATTGAATTTCGGAAAAATCACTGTTCACGATTACTGTTCACGAGCACTGTTCACAATTACTGTTCACGGCACTGTTCATACAGAGGCTAATTTTTGTCTGAATTTGATGTGCTATTGATTGTTATGATTAATTGAAGTGCCGATTGTTAATTATACTCATGATTGATGATGAAATGCGTGATCGAGTGTTGGTTGGATTTGGATTTTGGAATTGTCGAGTGAGATCGCATGACATATTGCATGGGTTATCTGAAATGGCATATCGCATGAGCATGAGCGATGTTGTATTCACGACAGAGCAAAGATATAAATGGATTGCTTGATGATGTGTTGCATGCTCACATTAAGAGAGGGAACCCCGGCGTTGCCGGAAGACCGCCAATCCTTATGGGGTTGTGCCGTGGCCGTTTGGTCGTCCTGACTTTTGTCAGTTGCCTGACGGGGGACATGTGACGGGACTGCGGTAGTGGGCGGGTCCTATGTTCCTGTCAGTTGCGGGACTGCGGTAGTGGGCGGGTCCTGTGCTCCTTCGGGAATGCCGTCTGAGGGAAGGGATGACCCCTGACGTCGCCGTGCCTCGAGGTAAAGAGGACGAAGCTGGTTTAGCCAGGAACCGCCAACTATAAGGTTGTGCCATTGGCCCAGGAGGGGGCGTTAATAATCGGAGCATGTGTGAGTGTGAGACATGAGAAAGTTGTGTGAGATGCTCTGATTATTCGCATGCTCTTAAGGTCGTGATGATTTGTGGTACGCACGCATGAGTTGACAGTCGTGCAGGGTGTGGCAATGGCCAGGTGAGATCGCTTGTGGCGCGACTCGCATGTGATTGATGAATTGTGTCATCTAACGGCCATGTGCCTTGCTTGCATTGGATGAGATTGAACGTGCAGGGTATGGCATACCGGGTAAGGTTGCATGCGAACCGAATATTGATTGTGGGTTTCCCCGTCTGTTGTTGGCTGTTGTTTGGTTTTGGGTGTTTGTTGTGGGTTGAGTGAGGGGTGGTTCTGGAGAGATACCCCGGGTTGAGTTGGCGTACTAACCGGGGCTTAGGGGGAAGAACTCGCTGAGATTTTATCTCAACCCGTCGTGGTAAACATTTTCAGGTCTTTAGAATGGCGTACCCGCAGTGGAGTATCCTGCCCCCGCTTCTCCAGTGATCGACTCGACGGAACTTGAGTTCGATGGGTCCGAGTGACCGTGGTGTTGAACCCGAGGGTTCTTTGTGTACTGTTGGATTAGCCTAGTTCTTTTGGTTTCGCTTAGAGGATGGATCGGCCCTTTTTGTCGGGCTTGTAATTCGGAAATGATCCTCCGTTGGTTAATCCAGTAATTTGAATAAATGAGTAGTTGTTGTTGTTCTGGCTGTTCATCCCTCTATCCCTGTTTGATTGTATGTTTGTCTGGGGATGGTTCGTCTTCCGCTTGCGCATAATCAAAGATAAAATAAATGGTCGTCGACGGGTCCTAGGACGTCGCTTTCAATCGACCAAGGTAATGGGGTTGCCGCGAGCTCGAGAGTCAGGGCGTGACAATGATTCTAATTTTAGGGTTTTTGATGATTTATAGAATTCTTTGGACAAGTCCTTCGAGGGACAAAACCACGCCTAATGCCGCCGCCGCATTCTCTCCGTCATCTGTCTTGACTTGCTCTATGTTGTGCTCTTAGCCGTTGCCCGCCAAACAACGGTGGAACCAGCCGTCTAACAAACCCGCCACGGTTGGTGCCGCATCCGCTTGGTCTGCCCCACGACCAAACCACGCCAAACGACGTTGTCTTGGAACCCGTCTCTTTATCTCGCACTCTCCACCACCGCCCGACTTCTCAATTCCGCCTTTGCCTCCGCCAAGGTACTGACTTTCTTTTTATTTACTCTAACATTGTGTGCATCGTTCACTTTGTAGTGCGTAGACAGAAGGGTATTGAAGCATAGGCTTATTATGGGAAGGATATGCAGTAGATAGAAGGATCAATCACAAGTAAAAATCTTCATGCATATTTATTATTTGGGTATTTTCTGAATTTTGAGCATTAGCTAAATAACTGTTACTTAGATTTTATTTGCATATGATTTTGGCTCTTCTTTGCCATCAATAGTTTGTCAATATAATTTTCATTATACATAGTTGATGAAGATGTATTCTATTTTTTCGACTTACCAAACAGAAAAGAAAAACAAATCATTTTTGGTCAATCATATTTGACAAGTACATATGCATTGGTGTAAACTTGACACTATCTACATTTAGTGCTAGGAATTTTTAGACGAGGCAAGAAAGATTTTTTTTTTGAAATCTGATTCATCAAAAGATATGAGGAATTCTTTGTTGAAAATCAAAATTTATTCTAACATATCCTTAACATTTATGTTTGTTTATGTAATTTCTGATTTTTGTGGAGCACTTGAAGCAATACTTTGGAGATGAATTTAATCTACTTTATTTTGGTTATATAATTAGGTTGAATTGCTGTTTTTGGTTATTACTAGTTAAACCCTACGGGACTTAACTTCGAAGCTTGCTAGTCAGGACAGTTTTGGTGTTACTTTAATCCAAATTTAGTACAATTTGGGTGCAAGTTTGTCCGTGTAAATTTATCGGATGGCTAAATCACAGGTAATTCTTCACTTATGCTATGTGAAACATATTTTCTTTCTTAAGTATTGGATGAGATTTTATTTTGCTTATAAAAGCGCTATTTAAATTACTTTTTGTTATTTTAATTGCAGCATGAAACTTCCCATCTTTCACATGAGAAACGTGATATGGAAAAAGATTTTGAATTTGCAATAGGAATGGTGTTTTCAAATGAACTTGAAGCATATCATAAGTATGTGGCTTACGCAATCCGTAAAGGATTTGGAGTGAGGAAGGGTAATATGTTCAAAAATAGCAAAGGAGAACTAACTCGACGGACTTTTGTGTATAATTGTGAGGGCCATTCTGTCAACTCATATGATAAAGAAAAGAAATATGAGAGGTACGAAATTAGATGTGGATGTCTTGCTCGTATTAAATTTAAGGTTGACAATGGTGTCTATGAAGTTATAGAGTATGTTTCTGAGCATAATCATCCATTTATTCCAGAAGATCAGAAGCATTTGATTAGATATGGAAGATTGATATCTGATAGTTGCAAGAATGTTTTAGTTGACATGGCTAAAGCTGGCATTGGAGGGACTACGGCATATAAGTTTTTAGCACATGAAGCCGGAGGAAGCAAAAACTTAGGTTTCAATTTACGTGATTGTCAAAATTATCTGCAAACAAAAAGATCAAATGCTATAGATGGAGGAGATTGTCAAAAACTTCTAAATCATTTTCATTTAATGCAAATGCAAAATCCAATGTTCTCCTATGCTGTACAAGTAGATCAAAATGGTAGATTGACAAATTTGTTTTGGAGAGATAGTTTGTCTAAATTTGATTACGATTGTTTTGGTGACGTGCTGATATTTGATACAACGTATCGCACCAATAGATATGGCATGATATGTGCACCTTTTATTGGGGTTAATCATCATTGGAAGAATACTCTATTTGGGTGTGCATTATTGTTGGATGAAACTGCAGAATCATTTATTTGGTTATTTGAGGCATTTTTAAATTCTATGGGAAATAAAGCTCCAAAAACCATGTTTACTGATCAAGACGCAGCCATGGCAAAAGCCATCAAAACGGTGTTTCCGAATACACAACATCGTTTATGCACTAGGCACATTGGGAAAAATGCCCATCAAAACATCCCACATCTTTATAACAACCCAGGTTTTAAGGATAAATATTTCTTAAAGCTCATGTATAGATGTAGATCAGAGGAAGAATTTGAATTTACTTGGAAGGAAATGGAAGAGAAGTGGGGTACTGAGGATAACAGTTGGCTTCAAAGATTATATGACATTAGACATAAATGGAGTTTGGCTTTTGATCGTGATACATTTACATGTGGTATAACATCAAGCCAAAGAAGTGAGAGTGCCAATAATGTCTTCCAACGTCTATCAAGGAAGACATCGACCATTATAGAATTTGTCCATTACTATGAAGAACAATTGAAGCACATGAGAGAAGTTGAAAGTCAAGATGATTATGGCTCTCGTGGGAAGCCGAAATTGCATGTTTATCATAATCAGATCTTGGACCATGCCGCTTCAGTGTATACCCGCACCATTTTTAACAAGTTCAATGAAGAAATTTTGCAATGTCTTGCTGAGAATTTTTCAAGTGTTATATATGATGGGTCGGTTTATTTGTATACTCTCAAGTATAAGGGAATTCAACGTGAAAATATTGTTAGGTTTGACCCTACAGATTTTTCAATTTCTTGTGAATGCAAGTTATTTGAATCAAAAGGATGGTTGTGCCGTCATGCCTTGAAAGTGCTGATTGAGAACACATCAGTCACTAGCATTCCACCTGCTTATATTTTGAAAAGATGGACTAAGAGGGCCAAACAAGGGATTGTGAATGATGAATCTCATCCAATGTCATCAGGTTCTTCTAAGTTTAATCGATTTTCCACGTTAATGCAAGAATCTTTTGAATTGATGAGTTTGGGAGCTAAAAATGAAAACAGTATGAGGATAGTAAGGAAGAACATGGAAAATGCGAAGGTTGAACTATCATCACACCAATCAAGTGTGATTGTGACTGATGATGCTAGTGATGATGATAATGAGGCTTCTTTGTGCAATGTTTCGATATTGGACCCCCTTCGAAAGAAAGGAAAGGGAATCACTTATGGAAGGCTTAAAAGTTCAAGTGACAAGAAGAAGAAAAAATCTAAAAAAGGAACATCCTCAGCGCAAATGGAAAGTCAAGGTAAATGACATATTATTCTTGTGAATATGATTAAGTAAATATTTCGCTTATCTCATATGATGCTGATTGACATATTTATTACGTTGTATTGTAGAGTTGGTTGTTCGAGCAACGGGTAATGAAACTCATTTTCCAAATTATTCAAGTAATTCAAATCAGTTTTTACGTGCCTTTTATCCTAGCAACATAGGTGGTCCGATGGTAAATCTAAACTTTTATAAGCATATATGTTGCTCTTACCATTTGTATTTATATGTTACTAATTTGGTCAATTTTTACATAGATGCAACGGCCACCATACATCATGCCACCAGGAATTATGGGTGGTTATCCATTCCCTAATCAGGTACTTAATGGTTTAGTGTATTAATTTAGTTGTAATGGATTTTTCCTTTCTACAGTTATAGAAAACTCATCCTTCGTAGAAGTTACAATCATAACTTAGTTAAATTATGCTAATGGTGTCATTTATTATATGTAGATGCAATCACCATACATCATGCCATCGGGGATTATGAATATATCTTCACCATTCACTAATCAGGTGCTTATTATGAAATCATTTTAATCTTACTGTTATTTAATCTTTCTGTTACTATTGTAATATTGTTAGTGGTCTCTTTTGAATAGATGTTGGAGTACCATAATATATCTCATAGAACCATTTTGAGTCAGGTAAAACTTTTGTTGCATTTTATCTCATGAGATTACTTGAGATATATTTATATTGGCAACTTGTTTAGTAAAATGTAAATAAATTTTTTGTTCATTTATATAGGGGTCATCAAACTCTTTTCAACATCCTGGGGTGAGCGAATTGAACAATTCTGAAGAAGCGCATACCAAATCACCAAAGTAGTCATTTCATGCACAGAATCAAAGAGCTAGGCACCGCAGAATTACTTGAGCACTTGCCAACTCTGCATGAGCTTCTTTTTCATGTGCTTGGCTGCCAAGAATTTCTTAAATCTACTAGGTTTAATGTCTTGTACCCCTGCAGTATTGTTTAGGATTTTATGAAGATAATGTGTTCTATGTTTTGCCTCTTAAAATGGCATGATTATTCATTTTATATAGTTTCTAATTCTATAACAAAGTGCATCGGGCATTTGTTATCACATCTTTTGATGAATCAAATTTCAGAAAGAAAGCTAGAGCAAGAGGTTGCTTCTCTTCAATGAGCTTTGTCCGTTAAGTAGGAACAAGAAAGTGTCATGCTTAAGGTTTGTTTCCTTATCCAGTGGCATTTTCAGTAGCATTTTCTTTCTTGCAATGTGGGCTGGTGTGGTCACTCAGATGTTCAACCATATTTAGGTCCTAATGTGGGTAGAGCAAGAGCAGTGAGTAACAGAAGACACTTGGAGATTGCTGAGCAAAATGCAGTTATAATTCCTGGGATCCAGCCCGAATAGCTGGTGAGAGAGAGAGAGAGAGAGAGTCATAACGTAAAATTGCAATGCTAATTATGTAAGATTTTCTCGTCTTCTGGTATTTCATGGTTGATTTAAGTAGCTCTTTTGAGTTATAACATTTTCCTTTGTTATGGAAGTACAGTCATTTGCTTTTTTGATGCCTATGCAGTCTCTTTGCGAAATTTTATTGTCGACACAATTTAACATGTTCTGGTACATTATCCTGTATTGGTTGTCCAAGGTGATTTTAAATGTCAATGTATCTGATGGCTGATCAGCAAATCAGTGTTTGCCAAGGATTTTGGTCAGTGCCACTTGACAGAATTGTTTTTGCAATAGGTTGATGTTGCAATAATTGAGGTGGGTCTTGGAGGGAAAAAGGACTCAACACATGTGGTATATTCACCTACGCTAATTTTGAGCTATTTTTCCAATTACAAAACTGTTCGTGTGCGTTTCCTTTAATTTAATTACGGAAAGCATGCCTGCAAGAAACGTTATACCAATATCTCTTTCTCCTCTCCCATGAACAACCTCAAATGTCAATACGATAAGGTAGTCAATGGTCACTATTTTTTGGTGCTACTGTGCAAATAAGAGAGCCTGTTGTTTGTGGCATTACTCCTCTCGGGATGGATCATACAGAAACTTTGGGTGTGTCTATTTTTCATGTCTCCCTCGACAACTTGAATTTGTTTTAATTGTTAAGCCCCAACCATCTGTATCACTGCTTAATTGGTTTTATATTTGCTTACGTCAATCATCCCAATAGGAGGGTCAAAAAATCAAGCCTAACATGTCTTGTGCTATGCAGGAGACACCCTAGGGCAGATTGCTTCTCATAAAGCTGGGATTTTGAAGGTGTAAGGCTCTTGCTAACAGACTCAAATTCAGCATAACATTGTCCTTTAACAAAGTTTATTTATTGCAGCATTTCCTTTATTAAAAAAGCAACTTATGTACTTTGAAATTTGATTATCTATTTTGAATTTCGTGACTTCCTTGCTCTTGAAGCCTCAAATTCCAGCATTCACTGTTCCCCAACTATTTGGAAAATGATGACAGTGCCCTTTCTCCTTGTGATGCCATCTCTTATTATCTATGCTACTGCCATATGCCTGTATTTTCTACAGACTAACTCATTCTAAAATTTGGATGGCTACATTTTTCTATTCAGGATAAATTATATGTACAGCATCTAACTTTTTGAGCTAAATTATGGTTTGTAGAGCTGATCTTGAAGGTCTGCCTCTATTTATTACTCACTCTTCGCCCTTTTCTCAGGGCATAGGCCGTCTCTTGTTCATGGAACTGAGAAATAGACTTCAGAGTGTTGGTATCTGCACGATATTTTGCTGGGGAGACGAGGAATCTGAAGAGGTTTGGTTTAAGATGGTAATTTTGGAACTTTTTCCTAATGATACTGAAGAGCATTACATGGTCGCGTTAGTTAATTTTTTCCCTCCATTTCCCAATTTTGTTATCTGCCCTATATGCTGTTTAATTAGTCATTACGTCATATAAATCTCCCCCAAGTATCTGTCTTTTCCATATTACTTTTAAATATGTCACAAAGGAGGCATTTTAAAAAGATGTTCAAGACAGTAATTATTTGGTTCTCACCATTAGATTTCTTTCTGATAATTGATCAATGCTGCAAGGCTTTGTATCAGTTGCGGAGGTTGACAGCAAGGGTAGAGCTCGCAGACTTCCAATCAGGGCTGACATTCGAAAAGCATTATGCTTTCCGAGTGGTTCAACCCTCATGGTTTCTCATCTTAGCAAGGATATTTCAGTTGATCCTTCAGATTCACTGAAGTTGTCTATGAGGCAAAGCAAGATGTTCTCCTCATTCGCTTGTGTTAAATTCCAGGGGCTTGGTCCTTCAGGAGAAAATTATACTATTCTGGCAATGACCAGTGGAAGAGAGAACTGTCAACCTGAAGAATTGCTGGCAGATGGGATCACAAGAGAAGCTAAGAAGGTGGAGGGTAAGCCACAGGTTATTCTTTTTGTTTGAGTTTTTGCCAAAATACACCTACATTGCATCTGCAACCATTCTCGCAAAAGCAAATAAAATAATTAGGTTTACAAATATGTGAGAACTGACATAGCTCTCTCGCGTCAGATTAGATACAATTTCTTCAAAGAGAATTGACTTAGAAGGGAGTCCCATCAGGAATTTACCAATACATAAACTCTTTACTATCTGGGTCTAGCTGCTTCTGTAATTGTGGCCAAAACAAGGACCGAAGCAGTGTTTGGATTTATACTCCTCACTGAAGCCTCTATTCATGTGCCTCCACTCTCTTATGATCAGAGAATTTCATATTCTTGTTGTAGTTCAGTGGTTGCAGTTCTTTCTTTCAGGATGTTCTTCAAATCATGGCAGTGCTAAGGACAAGGCTCCTTCCAACCAAAACAAAGAATACAGTGCTAAACTTTCTGACTGTGGAACCCATGATGATGTAGATTGCTGTCATTGCTCTGGACATGGCAAAAAGAGGATAGTGTGGGAAGCTACGTTATCCTCATTGAAGTCCAAAAAAGTGAAGGAAAGCCAACAAGCTGATTGTCGGTTATATTGTGATGGATATCCAGTTTTAGAAAGTGAAGGAAATGATACTCACTTTGAAGGATGCTTGTCTGAATTACCGAGGAATAAATTCCTTGGGAAAGCTATCCATGAGGAAAATATTGCTAAAACATGGACCACATCAGACACAGCATCAGCAGCGCCCCTCCAAAATGAAGTTCATTCTGGAGAAGCATGCTTCAGAATCATGCTGATGGACATTGCTGAAGGTACTAAGAAAGCCCATCTCACAAAGGTATATCCACTTTGCCCTTTTACTTTTCACCTGACACATATGTGAGTTGTGGTAGTTATTCGTCAATTTCATTTCAGAGACCGCATAGTGTGCCTATGTTAGGATTTTAAATTGCTGCAAAGCTGCTGTCAGATCATGTATTTATCGAAAGATTTTGATTCATGGGATAGTTTCTGCAATTGAAGTGCAATTCTAAAAGACGTTGTCAAAGTTATAGATTGGAGATTACACAGAAAGAGATTGGAGTTATGCCTAGTACTATGTTTGAGATGAATGAAAGTGGAAGCAAGGTGAAAATCAAATAATAACAGCGAAAAGAGGAGGGAGACTCTTTGGAATTGGTAAAATAAGAGGGAAACGATTTGTCTGAATTTCTTCTCGAAATTGGAAGAACATGGCTTGAAAGTTCCATGGCAGTTGATACTACCCATCACTTTGTTGAAAAGGTGGATAAGATGAAGGACTAGTTTATTAACTAACTTCATTTGTCTCCACATTTTTAGCCTTCAAGACTCATCTGAACGAGAAGGGAAATGACATGTATCTTTCTCTTCTGTCCTTTCAATTTCCTTCTTGTTTTTCCTCCATTTCTCTCATAACTTAAGTGCTGTGTACATCTTGATGCATACAAAAAACTCAGACGTTTGTGCTTTCACAACATTTTAATCTATGACTGGTCTTTTGATTTTTAGGTAATTGAAGGACTTGGGGGTGTTGTAGCTTCAGATGGAAGCACAAGCACACACATTGTAACTTGGAAAGTCAGGCGGACTCAGAATTTCTGCACTGCTCTCTGCTCAGGGTATTCAATTTCTTAGGATGTAGAGGAATGTTGCATCTGCAGCTGGTTTAAATATTTGCTTCTAGTTTGAAAATCAGCATCCCAAATACAGCTGGCATGATTTTTGTTGACAAGTAGATTAAATAAAGAGTTGTTCCTCTCCAGGTTTTGGCACAATGAATGATCTATCGTGATTTTTTCATTTAGGTTAAATTTGTGTTGGGGATTTTTCATCATTTCATCCACAGTGATGATTCTCCAGTTCCCTGGATTATGAATGATATGAGACAGAATACACTGTTAATATTTGAGAATTCCTAAAATAATTTGAATTCCAAGACAAGCATGCCTGACTTTTTTTGGTGAACACTCTTAGGGGTCTATGTGATTTCAAAGTCTTAGGTGTTATCCTTGATTCTAATTCCCAAAGTTTAAATTGCAGAAAGAATCTCTCCTATGATTACAAATAATTATTATGATATAATTTACTTTCCAGCGTTTAGTAATAACTCATGGTAGCATTGCAAATTGTGTACATATGACTTATGCCTTTCCTTCTCTAGCTTGAAATGTATAGTATTTATATGAATTCGTTTTCTTGGCCTGATAAACAAAATGAGTTATCCAAGATTGTTCACATTTCTCACATTATAGCAATATCATTTATGTAAATTGGCCTTTCTTTTAACTTTTCCTCTATCTTCAGCCACCCAATTATTTCTAATAATTGATGTGCCAGACATTATCGAGATAATTGCTGTCATGCTTTGGTTCATTTTCTTAAAATATGGTATGCGTCTATGTTGCTTATGTTTGCTTATTTATATCATGGTACTTGCATCATTGTGCAGAGCTTGGATACTTTTGCCTCATTGGTTGAAACAGAGCTTTCGTGAAGGCAGATTCGTGGGTGGGTCAAAAGTATTGATATAGTCTCTACTATTTCACTCGCTCAACTGTCTTACCTTGTCTCCTCTTATGTTGATTTGTTACAGATGAACTGCCATAAATATATTAGACAACAAAGACTATTCCCTGAAGCATAGATCTGAGTTAAAAGATGCAGTTATCAGAGGAAAAGTATGCCAAAAAAATCTATTCAAAATTATTTGTTGAGGAAAGCTGCTGAAATTAGACAGTGATGTAACCTCGTCAATCCAGTACCAGCCAATAGCATTCTGTGTAATTATGGCGATACTTTTCTGGTTTCTGCTGCAAGAGCAATTAATGGTAATTATTTTTCATGTTAATCATGATAGCCCGATCGTTTTTCTCAACAGTGACCAGCTCATTTCTTAAGTGGTAGTTAGACAAGCTTTGCTTTTTCCTAAAGTTTAGTAGCAGTTGCTAATTTTTGTAGCCAATGTTAAGTTATTGAGTATAAATCTAGCTACTTGTCAATTAAATTGGAGGATTAATTATTTTCCTTGTTAATCATGATGGACTGATTTTTTTTCTTAACAGTGATCAGCTCATTTATCAGTGGTAGTTAGACTACGTTTTCTTTTTCCTAAAGTTTAGTAGCAGTTGCTACCAATCTTAAGTTATTGAGTATAAACCTACCTACTTGTTAATTATTTTGAAGGATTGGCTTTCATAGTGAAGCAGGCATTTTCCAATGAGTTGAGAGTTCTTTCTTCTTATAGCAATCAAATGTGCTAGTAGTTTGGATATACTTCTGCAGATGGACATTCTTTATGATTGCATAAACTTTCAAAAGTAGGCATGGCTTGCTGTTGGGGTTAGGAGTACCCTAAAACCATAATCAAGCAAGATGGTATCTTACCCTTAGCACCATGTCAGAGAAGATCCTATAATAGAAACAGTGTCCTGGCCATTGCTTTTTATTTATTATTTATCCCCTGCATTAATCATTTCTCACCATCAGAGAATAAATCATTTAAAAATAAAAAACTTCTTGATTCGAAAGAAAAATTTTGTGAGCCAATCAGGAGAGAAAGAAGGAAACAAAATTTGTAATATGAAACCCAGATTGGGCCCATGCTGTAGTGCATGCAACTTGGGAGCAAGTGTTACCTTGAACCTGAATCAAATCCTGATGGAATCTACCAAATTCGACCTATTAACTTTTGGATGAACAAGAGAACCTTAAAGCTGTTTGGTTCTGGTGCTGCTAGTTTGAATATAGATGGGTTAAGGGGATCAATCTTTTTTGATTGTCTGATGTATCATTAACAAATTAATGGGCTGTTAAATTGGTAAATATTGTGTGTGGAAGTTGGAGATCTTATGACATTCCAAATCTCAATATCAGGTGGTATTTCTTCTCCTATCGGCTGTTTGGACCATTGTGGGATAGGATTCATTTAGTGCAAAATCTGGCTCACTTATTTTATGTGTAAATAGCCTGTCTTCTCTATCTGTCATCCTTGAAACTTCACATCTATAAGGACTCAGGACAGACTGAAAAATTTCAAATGGCTATTACATATGGTTCCTGTCTCATTTATATGCACATTATCACTATTAGTGGCTATGACTTATTAGAGGTTGTAGTTTCTGTCAACACACAGAAACCTTGAACTTCTGCTGGTAGTATCTGAAGCCCACGAGCCTTTTCTTACAGGCTCCATTGCAAGTAGCTGTACCACTTGATATTCAAAGGTGGGGAGGAGAAACACTTAGCTTGTCTGGTGATCACCAGCTTGTCAATGCCGGGCTTGCTGTTTCACTCTGCAAATGCTGGCTTCAGAGAGCCGGAAACTGGGAAAAACTACTCGAGAAGGTTGCTTTGTATTCCTGTGGGCCTCTCTTAAATTTCTAACATAACTTAAATGGACAAACCTGCAGACTTTCAGACTTAAGCTCCTAATTTGTGTAGAAATGGTTCAACGATTGGGAGTGATGAGACTATACTTGAATGACAAACCTCATGCATAATGACATTGTACATCTCAATGATAATTTATAACTGAGCAGCAAAGTACCGTAATGTCAGTAAATATCTTAATTTTTCCTTCAGTTTCAAAGGGATGGTGGTCCCATCTAATTATTTTGTGTTATCGATATATAGTTATTTGAATTTGGTGACCACATCATTCTGACATCTCAATCTGCTGGTGTCAGAAACAGGATGAGGAGGCAGCAGGATCAGAACCGCCTCTTGCATTTGTTAGAGGTCTTTCAACAGCGCGCCTTTCTGGAAGGGCACAGATTGTCCATGATACTCCTTTGATGCTTAATGGCTCTGCAGATACTTCAGAAAATTCGGGAGAGTTGACTTTCTACTTAGACGGAGCTCACAATCCTGAGAGCACGGAGGCTTGTGCCAAATGGTTCTCTGGTGCTGCTAAAGCAAGCAAAACATTATCGTCATTGTCATCACCACCATCTACTTCTTTCGATGTTCACAATAATTAGTCATTCTGTGGAAATGGCTGTGTCAATTATGGAAAGGATCACGTGAAGTCGTCTAATAAGATGTCAAAGCAGGTAAAGTTACTCGTCCCTTAGAAGTTCACACCATACAATTTTTAGTCCCTTTCCTCTGCATAATTGCCAAGGCCGTGATTTGTTGTTCATTTAACCGAATAATGCCCTCTTTGCCCCTCCCCCTCTTTTCCTTTTGTATTTGAGCTTTTCCCTTTTATCCGGCAGGATTAGTCTTGGAGGCATTTGCCGTCTTTCATTCTTATTTGTGTAAAAACTATCTCATTGTAACATTAATATTGACATGTATTCATTCTTGGGATTAACTGTAGTGCGCAAAGCAAAATTGACTATTGAGTTTCCTGCAACTGAGTTTGCTACCTACTCCTGGAATAGGAATGTAGCTCCGCACTGATTGGGAGTCAGTCACCATTCATAAGGCCAACACTATGCAACTCCCCTGGAGATCCCAGGCCAACTACTCCAAGACATTCTGGCCTCTTTCCCACTTCACCATTCCCAGTAAGATTCCTCCCTTGAATATGATTCTGGTAAATGTCAAGCATCAATTTTGCGAAAGATTTTATGATTAGTATGTGTCGAACATCTTAATTTGCTCAATCTTTTCAGTTCCAACAGCAGTATGTTGCTTTTACTGGACATCTCGAAGGTCTTGATAGTTGCTAAGTTTATCAAATTCATCAACACTAGATTTCAGTTTATACTGAAAATAAAGATGCACTGTTGTTTATAGTTCCAAAATGAGCCATTTATTGCATAGTTCACTCACTTTCAAGTCTGGTCTCAATCCTAGTACAGACGAATCCTATAATGGTATGCATCATTTTTCTTTGGCCTGTCAGAGTCAAAACATCCAGGATCTGGCATTGACGCATGTTCTCTTTCCTGGTTGCGTTGCAGGGTCAAAAAAATACGAGAAACTAAAGAAATCAAGTGTTCCATGACTTAATTCCCAAACGCACCCTGTATTGCTGATTCACAGAAAGGAAGGAACACACCATGTGAAGCAAAGATGCAAAGCTCCGACTTCTTGTATGCAGAGAGTAACTAATAGAACACTGTACTATAATCCAATAAGGGATTCCCTTTTCCCCATGCTCTATTTTGCTAGCATTTCATAGATGGCAGTCCTGAATATACAGAACCAGTAGAGATTGCTAAACACATTTCTACAAGGACATGGTTAAAGCTGATGGACTAAACTCTGTAAACTTTTATTTCATTCCTTGCATAAACTTTGGTGCGGATTAGTACAGCCGCGACACTCTTGACCTATGCTGCGAAGTAGAGAGACCATTTCGTGGGAAATGCCACGCTTATGCAACGAACGCTAGGTAGATAAGGTAAAATGTCAGTTCCATTATACATGGAGTTTTTCCTCTGCATATGTTTGAGAAACACAGCAGAATCATCACTCTGCTCTAGGAAAACCAGCTAGAGAGCTAGGGAAATCTTGAAGGCACCAAAAATCATATGGATAAAAAGTACAGCTAGAAAAGTCATTGGTCGGTTTTTTGAGCCATCCTATATGCAATCCTGACATAATTAATCAAGAAGCTGTGGCCTCAAAACAGTGCTCTGTATTTCTCCCACGCTTTGAGTTACCATCATTCCGCACTCACGGTTTGAACAGGCTCATGCCCTTAGGACTCAGAATGCACTGAACTTTGTGTCTTACATTTCCTAGTCCAATTCACGCAACAATGAAACCTAAAGGAGAAGCTACCCTGAAATTTCAACGCAGAGAATGTTTGGCTCAAGTACAAGGCAGAGAATGTTTGGCTTAAGTTCAAGACCAAACACGATGACAAGATCCACCAAACCAAGTCATTTATACACTGCTGTCAGCACAAAACATCACTCTTTTTTTCAGCTCATAAACCCTTACAGATACGATAACATAAGAAACCATTAAGAACCGTTTTATCCATGATCACATTACACACCCCTGCTCTATCTATGACACTGATACAAAACAAAGTTCACTTCCATATTGCGGAAGCTTAGTCTACTTCCTCCATCTTGCTCTCCTCAGCAACATCCTCTTCCAAGGCGGGCATGTCGACATCATCACCAGAAGTCTCATCTTCATCAATGCTCAGACCCAGCTTCAGCATTCTGTGGATCCTCGCCGCGAAAGTGTTGGGATCATCAAGACTGAACCCAGATGTTAAAAGAGCAGTCTCAAATAGCAACATCACCAAGTCCTTGACTGACTTGTCGTTCTTATCAGCCTCAGCTCTCTTTCTCAGCTCCTCCATGATGCCATTGTCAGGGTTGATCTCCATTGTCTTCTTGCTTGACATGTAAGAGCTCATGCTGTTGTCCCCCAGAGCCTGAGCCTTCATGATCCTCTCCATATTTGCGGTCCATCCATATTCTCCAGTCACCAAACAGCAGGGAGAATCCACAATTCTGTCTGATACCACCACTTTCTCAACTTTGTCTCCCAAAATGTCCTTCATCGTCTTGCACAAGTTCTCAAAAGACTTCTTTTTCTCCTCCTTTTTCTTCTTCTCTTACTCACTTTTATCATCAAGTTTCAGCCCCTCTTTGGTTGCAGACACCAACTTCTTTCCATCGTACTCCTTCAATTGTCCTACAGCATGCTCATCAATTGCGTCCACCATGTAAAGCACCTCATAGCCCTTCTTCTTGAGCTGCTCCAAGAATGGAGAGTTCTCAACTGCCTTCTTGCTTTCAACAGTGATGTAGTAGATATCCTTCTGCCCTTCCTTCATCCTGGTGACATAATCCTTCAAACTTGTCATTTCATCCCCACTCTTTGTCAAGTGGTATCGGAGGAGGTCTGCAAGTTTAGCCCTGTTCTGGCTATCTTCATGTATACCCAATTTCAAATTCTTCAAGAATGCCTCATAGAACTTCTTGTAGTCCTCCTTATTCTCTGCAATCTCATTGAACATCTCAATGCACTTCTTGACAAGATTCTTCCTGATGACCTTCAGAATCTTGTTCTGTTGCAGCATCTCACGAGAAATGTTGAGGGGCAAGTCATCAGAATCAACAACTCCCTTCACAAATCCAAGATACTCCGGAATGAGCTCTTCACAGTTGTCCATAATGAAAACCCTCCTAACATAGAGCTTTATGTTGTTCATCTTCTTACGAGTATCAAAGAGGTCGAACGGAGTGCGTTTTGGGACGAACAGAATAGCCTTGAATTCAAGCTGCCCCTCAACAGAGAAGTGCTTCACGGCAAGATGCTCTTCCCAATCATTGGTCAAGCTCTTGTAGAAGGAAGCATACTCCTCCTTGGTGATCTCCTCTGGCTTTCGTGGCCAGATGGGTTTCTGTTTGTTGATGAGCTGCCACTCATGAGAAACCTCCTTAATCTTTCTCTTCTTGGACTTCTTTTGTTCCTTCTCCTCATCGACATCCTCAACATCTCCTTTCTCTTCCTTCTTGGGCTCATCGTCTTCATCATTCATCACTGATCTCTTTCTCAGTTGTCTTCTCAGTCCATAGATAGATGGGGTAGCTAATGAATTCGGAGTGCTTCTTCACAAGATCCTTAATCCTTCTTTCTTCCAGGTACTCCAGCTGAGGAAAAGAGAGACATGACGATGTTAGCACCATGTATCATAAAACAATAGCAAATTTCCTCTATCGATCCATAAAAGCAAACCCAAAGGAACTCACCTGGTCCTCCTTAAGGAAGAGGGTGATCTTGGTCCCTCTGCCCAGTTGCTCCCCAGTCACATCTCTCGTGACAGTGAAGGAACCACCAGCCTGGGACTCCCAAATATACTACTCATCGTCATTGTGCTTAGTAGTCATGATGACTTTCTCAGCCACCAAGTAGGCAGAATAGAAACCGACACCAAATTGGCTGATCATGCTCACATCAGCTCCAGCCTGCAATGCCTCCATGAATTCTTTGGTTCCCGACCTTGCAATCGTACCCAAGTTGTTCACAAGATCTGTCCAATTCATCTTAAATGTTAATATCTATTGATAGTCTCAAAACTCATATGAACTGAACGTAACAACTACTGTTGTTGCATGGGAACGGAGCCAAAAGATGCAAAAAATAAGATTTATTAATCTCAGTAAACTAATTGCATTACCCGCTTTAGTCATGCCGATGCCACTGTCAATGATCAAAAGGGTCTTGTTGGCCTTGTCTGGTAACAGCCTAATAAACAGCTCAGGCTGCGCATCGAGCTTGCTCTTATCCGTGAGGCTTTGGTATCTAATCTTGTCCAAGGCCTAAAGGACACAATCCCAACGCAGAGCACAATCAGTATATCATCCCCGGCATCACAATATCGTATTTTGATCACAATCATTTTTCGACAATGCTGAGGGCAGAGCCACTCAATTACTATAGATGACGCTCTTAGTCTTCACGAGACATCGAACATCTAATTCAAGCAAACACAAATCCAGAATCGCAACTGCTCTGACTAAAAGCAACGTAGAGATCATCTTAAGTCTGCAAGCCATTTTACTAGTGCCGAAACAAAACCGCACTATGTAGGCACACCAAACAGACAAGCCATTGAACAGCACAAGTTGCACTGATGCCATCGCTCACCAAGTAACGCTGCCCATTTCTGGGGAGACGCGAATTTCGATTCCTCTCCACACGGCTATAACAGACAACATTCTAGTTCCCTCAAGTTCATTGTGCGGACAGTACAGTGAGGAACACGCAAGCTAATAGTTCAACGAAAGAGAAAGAGAGGCGACGTACATCAGAGGAGTTGCTGATGAGCTCGCGGAGGAAGATCTCCTTGTTGCTATAGAAGGTGTTGATGATCAAGCTCAGGAGCTGGTTTATCTCTGCCTGGAACGTGAAGGTCTCTGCAACCGATCACATTGCCGTGAGCAAGCACGGTCGTTTGAAAAAGATGCAAAAAATGGTTGCTGATCACACATATAGAACAAATTCAATTTTCCTTGTTCTTTACAACCGATCACACTGCCGTGAGCTAGCACGGTCGTTTGGCAGGCAACGGCTGAGAGGGCAAGACAAAGCGAGTCGAGAGAGACGACGGAGAGAATGCGCACCAGCGTTGGGCGTGGTTTCGTTCCTCGAAGGACTCGTCCAACGAATTCTATAAATCATCAAAACCCTAAAATTAGAATCGACGGAAAAATTGCACAATGTTAAAGTAAATGCAAAGAAAGTCGGTACCTTGGCGGAGGCGGAATTGCGAAGTCGGCAGTGGCGGAGAGTGCGAGACAGAGCGAGTCGAGAGAGATGGGTTCGAAGATTCACAGGCGTTTGGCATCGTTTGGTCGTGAGGGCGGACCAGGCGGATGCGGCACCAACGGCGGCGGGGTTCGTCAGAAGTCGGGCGGTGGCGGAGAGTGCGAGATAGAGCGAGTCGAGAGAGACGGGTTCGAAGACGACGTCGTTTGGCTTGGTTTGGTCGTGGGGCGGACTAGGCGGATGCGGCACCAACGGCGGCGGGGTTCGTAAAACGGCTGGATCCGTCGTCGGTCGGAGAACGAAATCGGGCGGGGAAGGGGAGAGTCGACGGAGAAGAACAGCATAAAAATAACTCTCCCTCCCTTTAATTTGAAATTAACTAAGAGGAGGGAGAGAGACGCAGGGGCAGCTGACTTGACTGGTACTGTTCGGAGGGGGAAGCAAATCGCTGAAACCGCCCTTCTGATCAGAAAACCACCCGCGAGCAGTAATATAAGGGCTGAATACCAGCGTGGGCCCCAGTGACACGTGTCGCTCGATGAGTGGATCGTATTTTGACACGCTGGAATCCGAGTGATACCCAATATTTTCTGAATGAGACAATGTTTGTTCCTCTCTTCACGATCCCGCCTCCCAAAGCCATGATATTCCTCGTCCCCTATTCTTTAATTTTAGCCTTCTTCTCTTCTTGCTCGAGGAAACCCTTTTCAGGAGATGATTCTGGGCATACAGAGGTGCAGTGTGGGCTTCGTTGAGTCACTGTTTGAGGATTCCTTCATTTTGATTCATAGTATGAGCATCTTTTGCTCCTCTTCCGTGTGACAAAGGCGTAAAAGAACGACGGCAGAGTTTGCAATTAGAGCTATATATAGAGTAGGGGTCTTTCAAGTGTTCATTTTCAAGTACTGTCCTTCATCAGGATTAGCAAGTGAAAACATATCTACTGCCCCTGAAACAAGAAACCGAGGAAAAAACCACATCTCCAAACAGTAACTGAGGAAACAGTACGCAATCAGCTCCTGATCTTCCCATGTTGCGCATATTTCTTCATCGCATCTAGCAGAATCCTATTTTGTCAACTTTCTCTTTGAGCGAACGCAATCTTGTCACCGCATCACTTATCTTCATCCTCTCTCGTGGTAGCTCTGCAGAACAGGCAACTCCAATTTCGAATATCATCATCAAGCACTCTTGAACAAAAGCACTCATTTTTCTTTCATTGTTCAGTGCATCTGCACTTGATTCTCCTTCTGCTTCACATAAAAGGAGCGGTTGATCTGCTACATCTGCCACTCTTTCTGGCAAAGCTGCTGCACAGTAATCGTGAAGGTTCAAAGCATCTTTAAACATGTCATGGGTGGGTGTTTTCCCCGTAAAAATCTCCAGCAGCAGGATTCCATAGCTGTACACATCGCCATCTTTTGACACTTGGCTTTCCATTCCATACTCTGCATTTGGATTTTACTCGACCCATGAGCTGATCAGCTTAGCAAATCATAAGGAAAAGGAAGGGGAGGCACGTATAGAGGCAAGGGGAAAAAATCATAGCGGGGAAGCAATTATTGAATTCTGGTCAATGTCAGCAAGTTACATAGCATGTTAAGCATGATTTGTCAAAGTCGGATTTTCTACTCTTATAACCTCGGACTTTCCTGAATAGAATGTACAATTGAATCAAATGAATGACCAACATAACTGCACTAAACTGAACTTAACTCTTTTAAGTTTCTATGATTCTAGTTAGTTCCGCAAGGCACAGTAAAATTAGCTGAGATGAGTTTTCACAGAAAATGAACTAGTCTGACTTGCCTACATAATTTGAGACAAGAAGTTCCCTACATGTGTTATCAGGGAAAGAGCTTATAAGAAGACAATTGACATTGGATTTACTGCAAATATACATACCTGGAGGAGCATAGCCAATGGTTCCTCTTAGTCCAATTGAGCTTGTTTGACTCATGGGCAAATCACCAGTGGTGTTAGGAAATATCCTAGCTAAGCCAAAGTCGCCAACATGTCCATTCATTTGGGCATCCAGAAGAATGTTGCTTGGCTTGAGGTCACAATGGATACCGCCGTCTGGCACTGATGATGGAGATAATCCACCACGCAATCTACATCGAAAGCAATGTTCAGCCTTTGAACAAAACTTAACCCATGCCTTGGTGTCCCATTTGGTGCAAGATCCGGATGCAACCACTCCTCCAAACTACCATTTTCTATGAACTCATAGACCAAAGCCTTAAACTCATTGCCCTGGAAATCAACACTGGAACAAGCTGTTAGAATCTTAACAAGATTCCGATGCCGAATGTTTTTCAGGACTTCACACTCTACCATGAAACTTTTGGATGCTCCTCGTTGCTTCAGGTCAAAAACCTTAACAGCCACTATTTTGTTTTCATCTGCTAGAGTCCCTTTATACACGGATCCAAAACTACCCATTCCTATCAAATTGCTAGAGCTAAACCCATCTGTTGCTTTGACTATGTCTGCATAAGACACTTGCTGAAATCCCCCTATTGATGGAGTCTCTAAAGAAGCCTTACTATTCTTCCTCCTCAGCCAATAAAACGTCATCAGTAGCAACAGAAGAATTAGTGCAGCTACCATCCCACAAGTAACTGCAATGATCATATAACGGGAGGTAGAAGATCCACGTTTTCCTTCACTCGTCAAACAACTTGGCAAATCTAGGATCGGCATACCACCACAAAGCTTATCGTTTCCTTCGAGCGAAGTCACACTCATGTTCTGGAACACCCCTTTGCTCGGTACTTCACCCTCAGAGTCGTTGAAAGATAGATTCATGTACTGTAATTGAAATTTCTCCAGGAACATCGGAACGGGGCCAGATAGATTATTACTTGAGAGGTTTATGTACTGAAGACCATTCAAGGAACTCAAGAATGAAGATATTCCCTTCAAATAAATTATTTTGCATGTGAAGCTCCAACAAGCTAGTGCATCGACCAAGGCTACTAGGGATTTTTCCCGATAGTTCGTTGTCATGTATGTCTAATATGGCTAAGTTACTCAATGTACCAATTTCTTCTGGTAAGGAACCGCTCAATTGGTTTTCGGATAGATCAAAAAAGATAGATAGGGAAGAGATATTGAAAAGTTGAGATGGTATAATTCCACTCAGATCATTCTGCGAAAGAACGATCCCTAGCAAGCTTTGGCATTTCCCAATACTTGGAGGAATGCTCCCTTGAAAATTGTTCGCATCTAAGATGAGTTCCATTAGCTCCGTCAAGTTCCCTATCGTGGATGGGATTTTTCCGGTGAGTTTGTTCATATAAGCACGAAATGTCTTCAGCTCGATGAGACTTCCAATGGTATCGGGAATGGTGCTCGTGAACTCATTATCGCCTATGGACAACCGTTCTAGGCCACGTAGGTTTCCAATGCTTGAAGGGATATCTCCATACAATCGATTGGCTTGAATCCACATTATATTCAACTGGGAGGATAAGTTGCCTATGGATTCAGGTAAAGTACCTCCAAAATTGTTGCCATTGATTGCCAGGACCTTCAGGCTAGTAGAATTGATCGATTCAAGGAATTTAAGGTCACCTTGCACTCCACTGCCTAGCTGGTTGCTTGAAGCAATTATCCGTTGCAGCTGATTTAGCTTTCCCATAGTAGGCACGTTTCCAGACAATTTGTTTCCCGGAATCAGTAACAATGTTAATTTAGTGGCATTTGATATCAAAGCGGGAATGGGCCCGGTAAATTGATTTTCCGCAACATTTAAACAAACAATATTAGAAAGAGTGATGCCTAAATTTGGAGGAAGACTCCCTTCAAGTTGGTTTTGGTGAAACAAGATTTCCACAAGAGAAGATATGAAGATGGAGGAAGGGAGAGTGCCAGAGAGTCCATTTTTACCGAGATAAAGATACTCCAAATTTTGCAAACGGCCCAACGTGGCCGGAACTCTTCCCACAAAGCTATTGGAATTCGCCGAGATGCATACCAAAGATGTGAGGTTCCCGAAGAACTCAGGGAAGTTTCCAAAGAGATTGTTGCAGTATATCAAAACTATTGCTAGCTTCGACATAGAAGCAATTGCTATAGGAACTTCACCAACTAGCATATTATTGCCCAGTCCCAAATATTCAAGATTTTTCCAGCCTGAGATGTTGGCAGGAATTTGACCAGAGAATGAGTTGTTCTCTAGGCCTAAGAGTTCGAGTCTATACAAGTTACCTATCTCTGGGGGAACTTTGCCAACGAAACTGTTGTTTTGGATGTCCAATATTCGGAGGAAGCTCAAGTTTCCAATAAAAGGAGACAGCGACCCTACAAGTTTTAAAGATGGAAGCATCAAACAAGTTATTCTCGAAAGCTGACGACCACATGTAATCTCATGCCACTGGCAGAAATGGATAGAGTCGTTCCATGTGCTGAAAACCCCGAACGGATCACCGGATATCTTATCCTTCAACTGGAGCAATGCATCTCGGTCGGTTATGTTGGTTCTAGGAATGGGGATTGCTCTACAGAGGGCATTGGCACCGCTAACGTGACGAAAGAAAGTAGACAAAGAGAAGTGATTGAGAAGGACATGAAAGAACTCATGTTTGAAAGTTTTTTGGCCCCTCACACTCCAACCAGTCTATTAAGAAATGGATGGAGTTTTTGCCACAGCCCCCGCCGCTAGATATACAATAGAAACATGGTCATCCCACTAGGAATCCTTTTCTTGGCGGGATGCGGAAGACGCAAAATTATGTGAGTCCAGTCCCTCGCCAGAAAAAAAAAAAAAAAACAAACAAACTTCTTGCGTGGGTTTCAATTTTGGACTATTGTGTGGTTTTAAGACTCAACATGGTCATCACACGCTTTGTCAGAAGAACAAACTTCTGCATATGAGTCTTAGTCCTTTGCTTGTTATGAGTCTTCCGCTCATCACGCCAAGAGTAGGATTGCAAGTGGGACGGTCGTGTTTCAGTCTTCTGATAAGCGTGTGATGACCATGCTGGGCGTCCTAAATGTACGCAATAGTCTAAGAACTGAAACCCGCCTGGAATGGAGAGTTTATCCCGCAGGCTCAGTCCGATAGACTATGCCAATTCCGCATAAATTCACCGGGATTCATATAAGGTCCCACCGAGAAACAGAAGCTCGCATCCAGTTTTTCATCCGTGATTTGCTCTGTTCACCACGTCCATTCATTCATAGAATGAGTGTATCTGTCCTCAAGTTTCCTGGTTCGCAACGAAACTTCCTGCAATCGACTCGACAAACATTACCACTTGGGCGCGTTACATGTCCACAAGATAAAACGAAAGCAAAAGTAACAAAAATGAAACGAAATGCTGGAAAGGAACAAGAGGGGGAGAGTCGAAACGTGTCTTCTTGACTTACAAATTTAGTAGCCGCCTGCAAAAGCCACCTCTGCAATGAACCGTAGGAGCGGACGGTTGAAGCGTGCCCGTGATTCTTTCTATTGTTTTGATTCACGATTCGCCCAACAGCAGTCTCGATAGCAAGTCTTGGTTCGTAATTACTAAAATAATACCAACAGAAATCAATCAAAATAGCGACCGCCCACGTAATTCTC
This sequence comes from Corymbia citriodora subsp. variegata, assembly GCA_014858505.1. Taxonomy (NCBI): domain Eukaryota; kingdom Viridiplantae; phylum Streptophyta; class Magnoliopsida; order Myrtales; family Myrtaceae; genus Corymbia; species Corymbia citriodora. The sequence continues at coordinate 14,753,177 of CM026419.1, read as the reverse complement.
CAGCTTTTTGTTTGTGGCTCTCTATGTTTTATGGATAACAGTCGAACCCGTAAAAATAAAATGGTTTGACAAGTAAAAAGGGCAGAGTGGGAGCATCACGATAAAGATCCCTCGCCCGCTATAGATTGCTCAACCCAAACCATAACTGTTTCCTCAACATCATGATTCGAAGTCCTAAATTAGCGATTTTGCCAATGCAACTTGACCAGGATCCTAATGGTTAGGAATCATCTCCACACAATAATGGCGTAGTTTAAGCAATGCAGTATGGGTCTTTCAAAGTTTTGTTCGTGACGTAAATTGAATTTGTGACCCTTTTATCACTTGGCCAATTAAAAGACCTTTGCTTCTAAAGTCAAACAAGTCAAGTAAGAGTGCTTCGCTTATAAATAGAAGAGCAAAAGCCATCAAAAATCCTAAATTATGTTGATTATGACGCATTTACTCTAAAAAAAATTTATGACCCATTTACCCATTATTGGAAGGAATCATCTTCTGGTTCATTTGCGAAGCAACCCAATTAAACCCTAAAAATATAATTAATAAAAAATAAAAAAAGAATCAAAATTAAGACATTTCAAAAGGAAGTTCCCAAAATGTTGATTGGCAATGCCATTTTCTAGGATAATGATCTTTATTTGCCTTGTTAGGCAGTTTTTATGCTTCCAACCTACCAAAGCCCATGCGAATCTTCGACAACCAAGCCCATGAGCCTGTCTTACTATGTTCCTGACTGCATTGCATCATCACAATTTTGCTTGTCACATCTCGATCTCGAGTTTTGCCACTCATTCCTAGAAGCGAGAAAACAAGAAGATGGCTCTTGCCAAAAGTTTGGTTCACAAGATTTCATCCATGATGCGAGAATTGGATCAACCAGACATCCGATGATAATATCACCCATGATTATTGTTACATTAACTTTTTTTTTTCAAAAAAAAAAAAAAATCATCCATAATGCTATGTAGCACAATGCCAGCATTGTGCACCCGTCGAGCATGTGCTACACAGTACAGGCCAATGCCTCGGAAGTTTCAGGCCTACGCTGTGTAGCTCCAAGCCGAAGTTGTTCCACGTTCTGGTTACGCTCCAAAGTGTCTAGGCATCAACGAAGTAATTGCTTCCAAGGACGCCAGGGAGCCTTGGAGCAGCGGAAGGATAGAGGGTGAAAGGCGGCATGAAGATGAAATTCCAAGGCACTTCGAATTTCAGATCGTCAGTTCCCGATTTACAGTCACTTGCCTTAGCCCGTTCATTGAGGAGACATAAAGCTGGAACGAAGTAGGTGCTGAAATCAAAGAAGGGAAGGCTTCCAGTTCCAGGCAGGCTTCGCTTGTGCTTTCGGGCCTGAATGGGCCACCATTTTCCTACTGTGCTTTGTCACTCTCTGTCCCGGAACTTAGGCTACAATTTTCTCAGTTGACTGTCACGGAGAGAGAGGAAGACGGAGGGGGAGAGAGGGGAATGGAAACCGAGGGCTGGCGGAAGTTAACCAGGGCAGAGCAACGCGAAATCAATGGCTCTGAAGCACCTGTGAGTTCTCTACAGGTTGCCCGCAACCCCAAGCCCTCAACATCAAGTAAAATCCAAATGGCATTATATTACGGGTTTTTGCCAAATCTCAATGGTGGTTGAACGGAGAAAATATTGGGTATCACTCGGATTCCAGCGTGTCAAAATCCGATCCACTCATCGAGCGACACGTGTCACTGGGGCCCACGCTGGTATTCAGCCCTTATAGTACTGCTCGCGGGTGGTTTTCTGATCAGAAGGTGGTTTCTAGCGATTTTTCCCCCCTCCGAACAGTACCAATCAAGTCAGCAGCAGTCTCTTCTGACAAAAAAGAAAAAGAAAAAGTCAACATCAGTCCAGTCAAATTAAGTTGGGGCAGCTGCCCCTACGTCTCTCCCCCTCTTAGTTAATTTCAAATTAAGGGAGGCACGAAGAGTTTTTTTTACGTTGTTCTTCTCTGTCGACTCTCCCCTTCTCGCCCGACTTCGCTTTCTCCTTCTCCGACCAACGACGGAACCAGCCGTCTGACGAACCCCGCCGCCGTTCGTGCCACCGTCTGACGAACCCCACCGCCATTCGTGCCGCATCCGCTGGTCTGCCCAACGACAAACCACGCCAAACAACTTCGCTTGCTTGTTCTCCGACCGACAACGGAACCAGTTGTCTGACGAACCCCACCGCCGTTGGTGCCGAATCCGCCTGGTCCGCCCAACGACAAACCACACCAAACAACTTCGCTTGCTTGTTCTCCGACCGACGACGGAACCAGTTGTCTGACGAACCCCACCGCCGTTGGTGCCGCATCCGCCTGGTCCGCCCAACGACAAACCACGCCAAACAACTTCGCTTGCTTGTTCTCCGATCAACGACGGAACCAATTGTCTGACGAACCCCACCGCCGTTGGTGCCGCATCCGCCTGGTCCGCCCAACGACAAACCAAGCCAAACAACTTCACTTGCTTGTTCTCCGACCAACGACGGAACCAGTTGTCTGACAAACCCCACCGCCGTTGGTGCCATATTTGCCTGGTCCGCCCCACAACCAAACCACGCCAGACAACATCGTCTTTGAACCCGTCTTTCTCGACTCGCTCTGTCTCTCCGCCAACGCCCGACTTTGCAATTCCACCTCTGCCTCCACCAAGGTACCGACTTTCTTCGCATTTACTCTAACATTGTGCAGATGATTGTAACATCCTGAAATTCGAGTCCTTTTAGGGAGGAACGAGCGTTAATTTCGTCAATGCATTGTTGGTTGATCTCACTCGGAACTGATCACTCCTGAGATACTGACCTTGAGGGGAAAGGCTAATGAGGACAGAACTCGTGCGACTAAAGAACTTGACCTGGGAAAACGACTCGACCGTGAGACTTGCGTAAGGACGATCCTGTAGTCATGCAGGCCGATTTCAGGGACGACTAGAAGTCAATTCGCAGACAGAAATAATGGAACGATGGGTGATTCCATCTACTGTTATCGAATCCGTGAACGGCCCTATGTCGATCCTTGATAATCGTGTACTTTGAAATAAGAATCGATCCTTTGCAATTTCATGTAGTCAAGGACGTCCATGTGTCAAGAAGTCTTGAACGTGAATTGGCACGAGTCGGTTACGCGTGAATCCTCGAAGCCGCCTGTCAGTCTGAGTAGTACCAAAATGGCATTCGGGCGAAATTGACATGGCATGAGAATCCAATATTGGACTTCGAATTTTCGGGAATGTTCGATAAGGACTTTTGGACGATGCTTCTTAGACAGTCGACACTGCCGGTTGAGCCGAGTATTTGGAAAAGAGATTTTCGGACCAAGAAAATGAGCCTACGAGGATGTGGGCCGGGCAAGAACAGTGTGGGCCTCACGCTCAAGGTGGGACAGCCACCATGAAAGGCCCGAGGCAAGCAAGTGAGCTCGTTGGGCCAAACCGACCCTTTACCCTTCCGAGCCCATTGTCTAAAACCGAGCCGATTCAAGCCCAATAAATTCCCGAGCCCGTTCCTATTCATTTTCAAGCCCATTTCCTAGGCCCGCCCCTCCATTTTCAGCCCAAGGACAGATTGGGAAATGTGCAAGGTGGAAATGACCAAAATGCCCTTGGATATTTTGAAGAAAAGTCAAAAAGGAAGAGAGATAAGATGAGGTCATTGTTTGGCAAGTGGGGCAAGCCTTGATGGCTTGGATAAGGCTTATCCTTCAGCCTTCACTTCACTCTCTCTCTCCTCTTCATCTTCTCCAAAACCGCACACTTCTCTCCCATGGTTTTCCTTCCTTCCTTCTGTTTTTCAGTTCTGACCTTTCACCGAAAATCGAGTTGTTCATTGCCTTCCCGTTGGAATCTCGTCTCGTGCCACCCACCGTTGTGTTCAGAAGACGAAAGCCGTTCAGATAGCGTCGGCCTTTTTCCTAAAGGAGTCGCCGGCCGTCCCGTACGGCCGCCGGAAGTCGCTGCTCGCCGGACCGTCACTATTCCGCCTGCAGCAACTTTGTTCCGCCTTTTCTTCCGTTTCTCTCCATTTCCGGCCAAACCACCACCCATCCCAGCCACAAGTGGTTCCCCCTCGACCCTCAGGTGCCGCCAATCGCTGGCCCGCCACTCGCCGGAGCTCCGGGCAGCCCGTTCAACTCCGGTCAGCAACTTTCCTCCTGTGCAGTCAGTTTTTCAGAGTTGCAGAGGGATTTCGAGTTTGTTGCTGCTGTTCTCAGCCCCGGGACTGCCTTGGATCGTCGTGAGTGAGGTCCCCGGGTGTCGGGTTCGTCGCCGCCGCCGCGTCCGTGTCGCCGGCCCGCTTAACGGGTGAGTTTAGCTCCTAATCCCTATTTAGTGCCTAAACTTGCTTAGGGTTGGTTAGTTAGTGTTAATCTTGGTTTAAGGGGTTTAATTAAGTTGTATTAGCCCTAAGATAGGTGGTTTGATAGATGATTAAGATTAGATTAGTTTAATTTTGCTTATTTAGCTTAATTGTGCTTAATTTGGGATTAATTGTGTTTATGTGATTAATTAAGCATGATTTGCTTTAATTGAATTGATTAATTATTTTAATTAATTTTTTTGTTTAATTTCTGGATTAAATGTTTTAATTAATTGAATTTTCGGAAAAATCACTGTTCACAATTACTGTTCATAATTACTGTTCACGATTACTGTTCACGGCACTGTTCATCCAGAAGCTAAATTTTGTCTGAATTTGATGTGCTATTGATTGTTATGATTAATTGAAGTGCCGATTGTTAATTATACTCATGATTGATGATGAAATGCGTGATCGAGTGTTGGTTGGATTTGGATTTTGGAATTGTCGAGTGAGATCGCATGACATATTGCGTGGGTTTTCAGAAATTGTATGTCGCATGAGCATGAGCGATGTTGCATTCACGACAGAGTAAAGATATAAATGGATTGCTTGATGATGTGTTGCATGCTCACGTTAAGAGAGGGAACCCCGGCGTTGCCGGAAGACCGCCAATCCTTATGGGGTTGTGCCGTGGCCGTTTGGTCGTCCTGACTTTTGTCAGTTGCCTGACGGGGGACATGTGACGGGACTGCGGTAGTGGGCGGGTCCTATGTTCCTGTCAGTTGCGGGACTGCGGTAGTGGGCGGGTCCTGTGCTCCTTCGGGAATGCCGTCTGAGGGAAGGGATGACCCCTGACGTCGCCGTGCCTCGAGGTAAAGAGGACGAAGCTGGTTTAGCCAGGAACCGCCAACTATAAGGTTGTGCCATTGGCCCAGGAGGGGGCGTTAATAATCGGAGCATGTGTGAGTGTGGGACATGAGAAAGTTGTGTGAGATGCTCTGATTATTCGTATGCTCTTGATGTCGTGATGATTTGTGGTACGCACGCATGAGTTGACAGTCGTGCAGGGTGTGGCAATGGCCAGGTGAGATCGCTTGTGGCGCGACTCGCATGTGATTGATGAATTGTGTCATCTAACGGCCATGTGCCTTGCTTGCATTGGATGAGATTGAACGTGCAGGGTATGGCATACCGGGTAAGGTTGCATGCGAACCGAATATTGATTGTGGGTTTCCCCGTCTGTTGTTGGCTGTTGTTTGGTTTTGGGTGTTTGTTGTGGGTTGAGTGAGGGGTGGTTCTGGAGAGATACCCCGGGTTGAGTTGGCGTACTAACCGGGGCTTAGGGGG